>OY759266.1:5308525-5628525 GCA_963662155.1 Lamellibrachia columna | reverse complement strand
CCTCTCACCTGTTTTGTGGGCCAACCTCCCATCTCCCACCTGTTTGGAGGCCAACCTCTCACCTGTTTTGTGGGCCAACCTCCCATCTCCCACCTGTTTGGAGGCCAACCTCTCACCTGTTTTGTGGGCCAACCTCCCATCTCCCACCTGTTTAGAGGCCAACCTCTCACCTGTTTTGTGGGCCAACCTCCCATCTCCCACCTGTTTAGAGGCCAACCTCTCACCTGTTTTGTGGGCCAACCTCCCATCTCCCACCTGTTTGGAGGCCAACCTCTCACCTGTTTTGTGGGCCAACCTCCCATCTCCCACCTGTTTAGAGGCCAACCTCTCACCTGTTTTGTGGGCCAACCTCCCATCTCCCACCTGTTTGGAGGCCAACTTCCAAGCAACCACCTCCCAGCAATGTTGAGAGTCAACCTCCCACCTCCCACCTCCCACCCCGACCTCCTACCAATCCCATCTCCCACCTATTTTTGAGGCCAACCTCTCACCAATTTTAGGACCAACTTCCCACGACCCACTTCATGCCACACACCCTCACTGAAGTTCGAAAAATTGAACTATGACTTCAAATATGAATTTTAATTTATTCTGTTGAGGAAGTCGGTGCGAAACATGTTGAAGATATCGGTTGCCTTCGAGCATGTAAATTACCCAGTCACCCATTAGTTTGTCAATTGTCACACTTCCACGTGTTATTCATGTCAAAACAATTTGATTCCAACACCAAGGGGCCATGACCTAAACATCAGTTTTGTGGAGACCCCTGTAAAAATTATTTTGTGGAGGCCCCTGGACAACTGCCCAGTCTGCCCTGCCCTACATCCGGAACTGCCACCTCCCCCACCCCTTCACAGTGCCCTGCAGAATTTCATTAGCGATACTGGTGTGACCAGTGGTCTGTCCGTGACACTGTAGCTTTCTTCTTTTAATGATTTTGGGGTCCTTCCGTGTTATTGGTGGTTTGTACCACAACCCTTCAGACATTTCATTTCAAAAGCTTGCCATCTTCTCTCGGTTTCTGAGTTCAATGCTACATTACCGAATATAAATACCCGCAACGCGTGCTATTCTATAATGTAAACATGCAAAATGCAGTATACACGTGTCATAGGGGTAAACATTGCAGCTATTGGGCGGGAAATACCGTTTTCCCTCTTGGTCCCGCTTTCCCCCTTTCTTGACAAAATGTCCCGCTTTTTATACTATCACCATTGTTCATTTGTTGCGGTAAAATCTATATGTTTGTTGACCACGACGCCCGTCTAGGCAAACAACACGTTTGGGTGCGCTAACAATCGACGAAAGTTGAGTGCAGCAGGTGTTTCTCGCATTTTCATAAACATTTCCCCGTTTTGTTGACACCTGTGAGTGAGCAGTTGTGTATTCTCTGCTCTATTGTTCCGTCTTCCCTTACAGCGGCGAATGAAGCCTTCAACTCCTTGGACAAGCGGGACGAAGGCCGTATCAGGGTGAACGACATCAGCGGCACTATGCGCAAGCTAGGGCACAACATCAAGCCCGACTTCCTGGAGAAGATGGAAGACTTCATCGACACAGAAGGTACGGCCACAGTTCTACGCTAGTTTACGGAACTATGACGTATAAGTAGGAAACGAAGCAGGAGCCGGTTTCATGAGACGTACGTTTACGCTCAACTAGGATTTGGGATGAGGCTACACGCACGCACGCACGCACGCACGCACGCACGCACGCACGCACGCACGCACGCACGCACGCACGCACGCACGCACGCACGCACGCACGCACGCACGCACGCACGCACGCACGCACGCACGCACACACCACACACACACACACACACACACACACACACACACACACACACACACACACACACACACACACACACACACACACACACACACACACACACACACACACACACACACACCGTTCATCGCTGTACGTACGTTGCAGGTACTGGCTACATCGACTTTGAGGAGTTCCGGATGATCCTAGAGCGGAAGATGCAGGAAGACGAGGACGAGAAGGAGCTGAAGGAGATGTTCCGTGTGCTCGACAAGGAGAAGAAGGGCGAAGTTGACGTCAAAGAGCTGCGCTGGATCATCAAGAACCTCGGTGACGACCTGTCTGAGGAAGACATCGACGACATGATCGCTGATGTCGACACGGACGGCAGTGGCTGGGTCGACTACGACGGTAGGTGACGTCATATCCACGCATGCGTCGTCGTCGTCGTTTAATTGACGCTACGTTTTTTCCTGACTAATGTTGTTGCCAGGATTATTTATTTTCAGTTTGGTCAATGTATACGAACTATTCATTCAGGCTGTTCAAAAGAAATTATATTTCGTCATCTCAAATAAAAAATCCTTGTCACATGCGCCTTGAATAACATAAATATTATTTATATGATGTGATAAAACTGGTCACCTTAGAATTCTTTCTTAAACTCGCACAATTGCAGCTGTCAAAACGTGCCCTTGAATTTATATTTGTTGTTACCTTAGAATAAATTTATATGCACACATTGTTGTTACCATAGAATAAATTTATAAGCACACTTTGTTGTTACCATAGAATAAATTTATAAGCACACTTTGTTGTTACCATAGAATAAATTTATAAGCACACTTTGTTGTTACCTTATAATAAATTTATAAGCACACTTTGTTGTTACCTTAGAATAAATTTATAAGCACACTTTGTTGTTACCTTAGAATAAATTTATAAGCACACTTTGTTGTTACCTTAGAATAAATTTATAAGCACACTTTGTTGTTACCTTAGAATAAATTTATAAGCACACTTTGTTGTTACCTTAGAATAAATATATATGTACACTTTGTTGTTACCTTAGAATAAATTTATAAGCACACTTTGTGGATAAATTCGCATGAGAGCCATGTTTAAAAGCGTCTTCCAGTTTTTCTTTATTGGCTGATTGTACTAGTAAACGGAATATGACTACAGGTACATGTAACGCTGTGAGAGTCTCCCTTTCAACCTAACTGTTCATGGCATGTCGCTCGTTTTTTATGTTGTTTGCTGTGTCATTTAACCAAATACTTGATGTCTGCCTTGCGTCTCTGAATTTCATTCACTGTCTCAAATTGTACTATGGTGGTAACAAAATATACTCCGAATGCATACTCCATGTTGGATAAATGGCACCATTCTGGGAACATGTTTAGTTACTACCAATGAAACGTCGGAGCTGAATATTGCATAAGCATTAACAGGAATTCAAAATATAACCATACTTTAGAACAAGTTAACAACATTTTGTACGTTCAGTTGTTCATCCGAAATATACACATCGTGTACACATTGAAATATACACATCGTGTACACATTGAAATACCCGCGTAACACGTTGTGTTTATTTGATAAACAACCGTCCGTTGAGTGCTGAGCTAACTGCTAACAAGAGGCATCCGGCTTAAGCAGTGTGTTTTAATGTGTGGCGTGTCCTCTCACACAAATGACGTGTTGTGTTGTATAATAATGTGTGTTGATCTGCGATTATCACCTGGTTAGTACAATGATTTCATTACGACAGATTGAGAGCGAATAATGTGTAACGACCATTAGAACACCGCTTTCGCTCTTTTTACGCTTCTTGTCACATTTTACCTACTTATTGAGATTCCTGCCCCATTTATTAACACATTTTATTACTAACATGTATAACTTTATTAAAGTTAAAATGTTAAAGTAAATATTTATTATCGCATCATAATTAGTGCCATTGTTATGGTAATTCAAATGTTTCTCACGAAGACAACTGAGTTTTCGCTTATAGCAAACCAGGTGATAATAGCAAAACAGGCAAAGTTGGGAAGGACACGTGAGTAGGTCACTCAACAATCATATCGCCCGTATATCTCAGGCGATCTTCCGCCATGCTGACCCCCACCTTCAATATAACCGCTCAACCCATACAACTAAGCCTGTTTTGTCATGGCATGACTGCGTGTGATTTTAACTTTGTTTGCAGAATTTAAAAAATTGATGATGTCTGACTGACGTGGATATAGCCGAGATGCTAACGTCCGTCGTCAACTCGGACTGGTACATTTACACTTGTTCCGAGCTTGTCCGGCGTACCACGATACGGCCGTGTACTAATCGTAGCATCGAACAAATATTATGCAAAGCTTATGTGTGGGAATTCCGCTTAACTAAGTTGATCAGATGCCATGTGTGGGTGTTAGTGTTTCCTAGCTTTGTCTAGCCGTGAAACAATTTAACATTATTCAACTTAACAATGTCTAACGTAACACTATCTAACTTAACAATGTCTAATGTAACACTGTCTACCTTAACACTGTCTAACGTAACACTGTCTACCTTAACAATGTCTAACGAAACACTGTCTGATTTAACAATGTCTAACTTAATACTGTCCAACTTAACAACGTGTGTCTATCTTTGTGTTGTTTTCTTCTCAATGAACCTACCTAACAGCGTCGTATTAACTGGTGTGCAATTATAACATGTCTTCCTAGTAACGTCCACAGCCCCTATTACTTCTCCATAAAGATGCACACCAGGCAATTGTACTGCAGCGCACCATTTCATTGCTGTTCTTCCGTTCCGCTTGCAGAGTTTGCTAAGCTGATGTTGAGCGACTAGGATGGAGTCGACTACCCCACCGTCCTGCCCGACGACCCCAGTTCGATACTTCCTCCTTCAACGCACTCCACCTACCGGACACTCGGCACACTTTCCCGCCAACATGGATGACGTAATCGATGACTTCAACAACGACATTTCGACCGTGGCGACAACGACTTTCGAAAGCGTGTCCAGTGTCTGATAAACGGGGTCGTTGGACGTAGATTGTGATTTTGTTTGCGTGTGGTTTCTTTTAAGTTTTTCGACTTAATATAAATCGATGCGATTTATGCCAGTTCAGAGGTCGGTTGCGACTGGTTGTGACTGCATACATTTGCATATTTAAGACGGGTATGCAAATGACGTAGCCACACGACGGCGCCGACTGTACACCAGAGAACCGACCGAAGAGAACAATCGCGTGGTACTGCTAGTCTCCGTTATAAGAAATATTTACTGTATGTGTTTGTATATGTTCGTTGTATTGATTGCTAGAAACGACGACGGCTGTGTATGTACACGATGTTACTGTTGGTCAGAATAAATTCTGAAAAAAAGATTGTTTAATGGTGCCGTTTATTTCCCACGTTGCTACGATTGCTCAGTTTGCTTGGTATGTACTATTTGCTAAAGACAACAGCTCAGAGGTGCCGAGTGTCCTGCTTTGGGAAGGAAATCGACTGCGTTTTTGCCAATATTGTCAATATCTTATTTCTCCTTTGCTTTGAAATAGCATCCTTCTTTTTGATACAATTCCACATTTTCTATTAAACTAAATGGTACACAAACACAAGTATGAATAATTACGAAATGGTGAATAAGCGACATGTTATATTCGCAGTCGTGCTGTCACATATCAGCGTCTACCCATCAGCCGTACTCACAGTCGTGTGTAATATGGCACTAGTCGACACGGGACACAGTAGTAGAGATGAGTAGAGATATAACAAACGAACTATCAGCCTTCGTTTACATTGGCGTCACAAATACAAAGTTGAAGATGAGCTTCCCCGACTTGGAGAAAAGCATAAATTCTCACCAGGTGGCGCCCTTGGTTCTTCTGAACACCCTCTCGCTTTCGACGTGAATTTTGGGAGGTGTTTTACTTAGCTCAACACCATTATTAAAAACAAATAAGTATAACATAATATATGACCACTGGCAAACTTTAACCATTGTGGAACTGGTTTGAACTTGAAAGAGAGTTTGTCACATTATGACTTCGATGTTTACGATTTTAATTAAGTGGATGGAGTTGTTAGCAAATGTTGCACGACACGTAGTTTCATTATTTATACATTTTATGGCAATATATGTCACTGTAAAAAATAGTAGGGTACACGAAGACGACGTTTATAGAATTACGTTAATCTTCTTAAACACATCTCAGGAGAGCGGATTACATAGATGAACACATGTTGGACTCTCGACAAACCAATGGCTTCTTTGTCCATTTGCCGTGTGGGCCTTTGTCTTGGATGACAATCTTGTTAAATCTTGTTAAATTAAACACCAAATACCTCCAATAATTCACAAAGCGAGTGGGTGGCTGTCACTGCCTGAAGTATACTCAATTAGTTGCCACTAGGCGGCTCTGCCAGTTCTGTGCTACGAACCATTTCTGAATACTGGTTCTACAAAAATTCCCTCACACATAGTCCTCAACACACCACTTTATGTGATCACGCGTTTCAAAACGTTTGTAACTTGCATATTGTTTTATTTCTTCCACCGATATAAATCGGACACAAGTGTATCGGGCACAAGTGTCTTGCCATTTGTGGTCGTTTCGTCTTCACGGACACATCAGCAGGAAGAAATCATCATATTGTATGGAAAGGAGGGAAATGTGTGATTGTAATATGTACTGCAGCCAAACCAACTTAAAGGAGGGCAATGTGTGATTGTAATATGTACTGCAGTCAAACCAACTTAAAGGAGGGCAATGTGTGATTGTGATATGTACTGCATTCAAACCAACCTACAGGAGGGCAATGTGTGATTGTGATATGTACTGCAGTCAAACCAACTTAAAGGAGGGCAATGTGTGATTGTAATATGTACTGCATTCAAACCAACCTACAGGAGGGCAATGTGTGATTGTGATATGTATTGCATTCAAACCAACCTAAATCCGACGTCGCCCAGGCCAACTTGACGCGGAGGGAAATGTGTGATTGTAATATGTACTGCAGCCAAACCAACTTAAAGGAGGGCAATGTGTGATTGTAATATGTACTGCAGTCAAACCAACCTACAGGAGGGCAATGTGTGATTGTGATATGTATTGCATTCAAACCAACCTAAATCCGACGTCGCCCAGGCCAACTTGACGCGATTCCTAAAAGGCGAGTAACAAATTTGTGTTTTGAGCTTTTTTTAAAAACATTTGGAGTGTCTTGCAACCTGTTCAGTTTCACAATTGGACCCGCTCATTCTGGCATGAATCCACGCGTAGGACATCAAAATGGCGACCGGCCTATGTATGCTCTTAGCAAGAGGCTAAGTTGGCTGGCAATACTGGCAACCCACTTAAAAACGCACTTGAGGCGAAGGTGACGTCGAGTAAGGTCGCCGAGCACAAATCGCGGCAGGAAAAGACGGCATGCGTGACATGAATCGGAGAAAACAGCGAAGAGAAAGAAGAAGCAGAATAAGGAAGAGAGCGACACAACGCCATGATGCTTATTCTGTGCGCAAATACATTTGAACGGTGAAGATGGGTGCAATGTCGCACATTGTGCGGGGTATGAGCGCGTGTCTGTGTGTCTGTGGGGGGGGGGGGCTACGAGCGAGATGTGTGTCGATGACTGGGTGTCGTGAAACATCTTTATGACTTTGTGACGGCGTTCACTTTGGCGTAAATTTTTCCCCATAAAATATTAGTGTCTATTAAAACATATTAGACCTATAGTACTTATTTTGACCATGATTATGCATACGCGTAGACAAAATTTTGAACTTGGTAACTGTTTTAGTAAAACATGTCAAATGTTTGCCAATCCTTGACTTTCCCCAAGTCCTGGTTTCGTGTGTGCTCCATTTCGGGATATATATTTAGTGACTTCCGATATAACGTACAGAATGCGGTTTTTACTGTTGTCTTGAATAAGTCCATGGTGCATTATGACTTCCAAACACGGATCATACAAAATGATGCCATCACTCTCCGGGTGATGACGTCTTCTTGCGATGATCGATTCGTATCTAACAGTCTACGTATTTGAAATCGATCCTAAGAGTATTACTTGGAGTGAGAATTCATTGTATATAGTCAACTTCGTCATCATATTGAGTTAAACTTCCAGAGACTTCGATGGAGTTTCTTGGTGAGACAAAACAGTTACCCCACCTGGTGTGTGTTGCAGAGACAGAGCTCACCAAATAGTGAGAATGCAGTGCGTCAACTCGTTCGATAGTTGCTTCAAACTATGTCGGGTGGCGCCACCTGTTGCCGCCTTGTTATACTAAATTAATACATACATACATACATACATACATACATACATACATACATACATACATACATACATACATACATACATACATACATACATACATACATACATACATACATCCTCTTCAGCTCTTCTAGGCTAGTAGCCTTTTAGCTGGTCTTGACAATTGTTTGTGCGCATGAGTGGAAAGTTGTAATTTTCTTCAAAACTGTAAGCGCACCAGAATTTGTCTAATCTTGATTTGAAAATATTTAATGAGGGTGCTGAAACTACTCTGTTAGGGTGTACCACCAGTCCACTTCCCTGTGCCTGAAGTAATTCCTTTGTTGTCTTGCAGTCACGCATACCTTCTTGAGCTTCAGTCTGTGTCCCATCGTTACCGTTACAGCTCAAGTGGCATTCAATCAACTTTATACAGTCAATTGAGGTATTTGTAGTTTTCAATCTCCTCTTGCTCTTCTATAGTAGAGGCTTGGTAGCTTAAGCGCTCTGAGCCTGTCACCATATTCAAGGTTCTTCAGTTCTGGGACTAGCTTCGTTGTTCGTCGTTGAATGTTCTCAATCATCTGTTGGTCTCTCTTGAGTGTTGGGGCCCAGGCTACATTGCCATATTCTAGAATAGGTCTGACCAGGTTCATGTATAGTTTTTTCATGATTGGTCCATACAGGTATGTAAATGATATTCTTATAAGGCCTAGCATTCTGTTGGCTTTGTTTGTTTCCATCTCCACTTGTTGATCAAACTTTAGTTCACAGTCTATTTGCACCCCCAAGTCTCTCTCATTTGTGGTCCCCCAGGGTGGTATCTTTCCCACCACTGGTTATAGTAGGTTGGTTGGTTGGTGGTTGTATTGTCCCAGATGCACAACTTTGCATTTCTCTTCATTGAAGCGAAGCTGCCACTTTTAGTCCGTGCTTCTAGTTGTCTTAGGTCTGTCTGTAATGTTACTTGGTCAGATTGGTATAATCAGCAAACATGTGAATAGGTGAGTCTACCACATCTGGCATGTCGTTAATGTAGCAGACAAAAAGCATTGGCCCAAGTACGCTTCCTTGCGGTATGCCGCTCGTGACGGGGAACCATGAAGATATGCTACCATTTCAAATAACTTTCATTTTACATATCCAAGGTGTGTTTAGTTTACCTGGTAGAGGCTTTCATCAACGTGTCATGTCATCGTACACGTGAGGCAGTTCATAATTGCCCTCGTCTCTGTTGATGGGTGTTGTAGTTTTTCTGATCCAGATGGCTTCTTTGATGTGCCGGATTCTTCGGTTGGGTTCCTTGTCTACAATGTTCACACCCTCCCAGTCTATGATGTGGTTTTCAGTTGTCGCATGGTCTGTAAGGGCGGATTTATTGATGGTAGACATCAATCTTTTTTTCCCGGTCCTTGTGTATTTATCTTTTTTCGTGTTGTCTACATCCTTTCTGTGTTCCTCCAGTCATGTTTTTAGTAGTCTTCCTGTCTCCCCAATGTACTCAGCACCACAGTTCTTGCATGGTATTTGGTACACCAGTTTACCCTGTTCTTCTAGCTCTACTTTGTCTTTGGGATGTACCAACAAGCGCCTGAGGGTGGTGTGGGGACGCATAGTTGTTGCTACTCCATATTTCTTCAGTACTCGGTGTACTCTCTCTGAGACCCCCTCTACGTATGGGATGACTACTTGGCTCCTGTAATTTCTGTAATTTGCTTTTTTCTTGTTCTTTTTCTTCTTACAGCTATCTGTCACCTTGTTCAAGGCCCAGGACGGATAGCCACATACTCTTAAAGCTTCTCTCAAGTGTTCCACCTCTTCCTTCTTGTCCCCCTCCTCTGAAGTTATCGTCTCACACCTGTGCATAAGGGTTCTGACCACTCCTAACTTCTGATGTTTGGGGTGGTGGGACGCAAAGTTCAAGTATTGGTCGGTGTGTGACTTCTTCCTGTACACTGTAGACTTCACACTGCCATCTTCCTTTCTGGTGAACTTCGCATCCAGGAAGGGCATGCTGTTGTTCTCTTCATCTTCCCGCGTTAAAATGATGCTCCCTGTGGGGTCTACAGTGTTCATGTGTTGTTGTAATTTCTTTGCCTTTCCCGTGTGTACCAGGCAAATTACATCGTCCACATATCGTTTCCAGTTTCTCGGTTGGCAATCTACCGGTGCTGTTGCTATTATTTTCTGCTCCAGGTCCTCCATGTACAAGTTGACAACAATGGGTGATACCGGACTGCCCATGGCTACTCCAAATTTCTGCTGGTAAATTTCTCCTTCAAATGAACAGCGACACAACATCATATGACACAACAGATTCTCCTTCTTCTACTTTCAGCTTTGTCATCTCCTTCACCAGTTCTTGTGAGTTTTCTGTGTGGTGTTCTGTTTTTCCAACAAGTGGTTGTAGTATGTTGGCCAATTCCCTGGATACTCTGTATGCTATTGTCTGTGTGTAGTCAACAATTGGTCTGAGTGGCACTCCCTCCTTATGGATTTTTGGTGATCCATACATCCGTGGTACTTTTTCTAGCGTGGGATACAAGTACCAATACTGATCTTTGGTGATCATCAAGCGTCATAGGTACTGATGAAATCAACGTGACACGTTGATGAAAGCCTCTACCAGGTAAACTAAACACACCTTGGATATGTAAAATGAAAGTTATTTGATTTGAAAATGAACTATCCTGAAGAATGTTCAGTAATATGCTACCATTGACGAGAATACGTTGGCGTCGTCCCTCCAGAAAGGCTGCAATTCATTGCAACACCTTGCCACCTATCCCGTATCCTGCCAACTTAACTAGCAGCTTCTGGTGTGGGACCGTGTAGAATGCTTTGGCAAAATCGAGGTAAATTACATCCACACTATCTCCCTTCTATATGGCTTCCGTCCATTTATCAAGGACCTCAAGTAGCTGTGTAGTGCGTGAGCGTCATCACTTCGTTTCTCGCCATATTCTCCATTATCTTGCAGGCTTCAGAAGTCAGACTCACGGGGCGGTAATTTCCTGGCAAGTGTTTCTGGCCCTTAAACTAACTTTTTTGTACTGCTTCCTTGGGTAATAAGGTTTAACTATGAGCCAGCTATTGTATTCCCTATGGGACCGTATATATGCTATTTTACAGCATTTCACCATGTCTTAACTCAAAGTGTATAGGATGTTTCGCGTATGGTACTTTTGCATGACAATAGATAGATGACAAATGATAAACATCAGCATACAGCATTGATGCATGTTGTAAAGCACAATACTGTATGAATTTACATATTATTTATCGTAAGCACCAGAACAGGACTATGGCAAGCCGAACATGTCAAAAGCAAACATAATAAATAACAGTGTTACATCCTCCCTTTTTAAAACCTGATAAGCCCTGAATTTCTGGGGGAGTTGATTTTGTTTCAACCCATGGGATTATGAAATGCACTGTAACATGTAAACTCTTCATAAAAACCCTTACAATAATAATATACATATTCTGAATCACAGAATATTTATCTTACCAATGGTAATAACACTATTAATGTTATGATTAACTGTGGCTAATTAGCATATAATTAGCATATGTAAACAATCGCAAAGTGAAAAATTAAATACGAAATCTAGTTTTATTTCGTCACTCATGGACAAAATAAAGCACAAAATGAGGCAAGTTTGGTACTGCAAGGTAGGCCTACATGTCCTCTAGGAGCAGCAAGAGAAATTATAATAATATCTGCATTTACTTGTGAAATATTACAATTAGCATGCAAGTACTATGATTTTGGTTGATCGCATATATACATATAAAGCACACAAAACTGTTCACAAAATGCATAATAATGAATGTTTCATAGGTACATGTAATCTACTGACATATATATCAGAGCACACCATGTATTGTAGTATAATAACTTATGGAAAAGAAAAATTCAAGGAATATAAATGGAGTAAATCTGCAAATGTGAGTCCAATGTTATGTCAAAAGACAATGAATACAGTAACAACACATCATTGACACATCGATGTCGCTGTCTTGTCCGCTACTAGGCAAAGTCAATCGCCCTACAATTTTTTTTCTATCTGGCTGTTGCTGTAGTAGGGGCGAAGATCTCGTTCATCAAAAGCTAAAGTATTTTCATGAAACGTGAAACCTTACAAAAACGCCATAAACAGAGCAATAAACACGTATTTCGTGTCTGTATGCATTCTTATATGTATATCACTAAAGTTACCTGACAATAACCATGTAAAAGTGTGAAATTATTACCTTTTTGTCAGAACGCATGTGCTTGTCAACATTTGTATATAACCGGATGTTGTTGTGAACGAGAATACCCAGCGGGAATCCCGTGGATCTATATAAGGTTACGCTAAAAATTGCCGTCTGCTGGCCATGGAGTTACATCATTAATCATGCCCCTATAAACTACTAACTTACTAACGGGTGTTTTATTTATGTCTGTGCTGCTGGTCCATTCTGGCCTCATTCTACACGAAATCGCGTTTGATCATGTGACCCAAAGGCAACATCACGTGCACAGTATGGCGGCTAATTGTGAAATGTTTTCTATGTCACCGATAAAAGTACTCATAAGTAATTATTTGGAGCACATTTCTTCAGTTTCTTGACGCCCAAGTGTCGGTTTTATGTCACAGAATACACATGTGAAACGGTTAGTGCGCATTGGCTTTAAAACTTAAGTTATTAGTTCCGTAGCCAAATGGCTACGGAACTGCCAAAATGGCGCTTTAGCAAATGCCCGTCAAGATCTCCGCCCCTAGGCTAGCTCAAGAGTGGGGCGGATGACTCTGCCTAGTCCGCTACTAATGTCATTTACATCCGAATTATCGGATGTAAAACCCAACAGATGCAATGCCCGCTCATAGTCATCATAACCCACGAATCGTAAAACGTTGACGAGATATCGGTCACTTAAAAAAAATTCGCAAAAATACTAATAATTGACGGATCGATTCGAGAAATGGCTCAAAACGTCCGCACATGTGTTGTCTTCATCCGTGCACCAACAGCATAACCAAAGCCAACGAACGTGGCGCCACATGGCGATCAATATGAACACTACATCCCAACACCGAAATTTCGGTGTTCAGGGTGCATCAATGATTGCGATGATCATAATATAGTTCAAATAATTTGTTCACCATGTTTGCTAGTAGGCCCTAGTTCAAAGTCCGATTAACACAGCATGATCAATGTACTCATTAAAGTGAAACCAAAGAATCTGAGAATCTGTTCTAAAGTGCGAAATTCTGGTCTAATGTAATTTTCGTGGAGGCTGACATATTCATTAGTGTTTGCAAATTTGACCAATCACAATTGCGGGCGGGCTGGTTGGAAGCCCACGCGATATGCTACACCTTGTTCGGCCCATTTTGGAGAGTCGTGTTTTGAAGTTGATATATTTTCACCAACTAAGATCCGTCAAAACGTTGGCGACGGAGAACATTAAAGCCTGGAGCGGTACCGACAATCTTTCAGCATGTAGCTCAGCCGAAGGCTTCGACACAACACAAACCCTCGATCAAGAGAACTGTCAAATCGGAAAGCGAGGCGGTTAGTAAACAATGAACGAATGGTCTATGTTGCCAAATAAGTTGATTTTAGACGCAAACGGCATGTCCAAACTTATTGGCAAGTATGTGACTAAAATCGTCTACGTCAACGATCAGGCGTTTAAAGTTGGAGTTGCGCGAAACCTAGTCAGCGCTCTTGACGTAGGATTCTGAACAAATATGGCGCTGCCCATGGAAAAAAGATTTTCGGTGTTCAACGAGGTATATTTAATTATACTTGCGTGATATGTTTGATTATAGTTGCAAATGGTTAGTTTTCAATACTCTTATAGGTGCAAAGGCTCCAAAAATGCCTTTCGTTTCACTTTAAGCTTGGTTCAAGTGATTAGGAAACAGTTCAAAAGTAATTATCTTCACAGTATGTGCGATTATTGCACAGCTGTTGTAAGATACACACGGCGCTGTGGTAAGATACACACGGCGATGTTGTAAGATACACACGGCGCTGTTGTAAGGTACACACGGTGCTATTGTAAGATACACACGGCGCTGTTATAAGATATACACGGTGCTGTTGTAAGATACACACGGTGCTGTTGAAACGTGATAACGGTAAATGGTAATTAGCGATATGGTCGTTTCAAACACACGTCACCAATGTCCTTCATTTATTAGTCTTTAACATAGTCTTTGTATTTTACGGGCGTCTTTCTTGCTCTGCTGGGACGTCCCGGAACAGAGCTATCGCTGGTGGCCGTAGTGATTGCTTGCTTCTGCTGTTGCTGCTGCTGTTGCTACTGCTGTTGTTGCTGCTGCTGCTGTTGCTGTTGTCTCTGTATCGGGGTGCAACATTCGCTGGAGTGTGGTCGTCGTTCCCGGGTAGGCTTCAGATGCACTCTATTTCGCAGGTATATTGCACCATTGTCTGTCTCAATCTCGTATGATCGTTCGTTTAGTCATTGGATAACTTTTCCGTTCTTCCATTCCTTCACCCCCAGTTTGAATTGTTTTAACAAGATTTGACCCAGTAGGAAGAGTTGTCTTCGTTTGCCGTAGGAGATACATTTGAGCTGGACTAGTATTCATGCCCTTGAAGGTGTGTTGTGGATGCCGAGTAGTTCAAGGTATACGTCTTCACCAGACTTCTTCGAGTTTCGTAGCATCCGCTTGGCTCTCTTTACTGAAGACTCAACTATTCCATTGGACTGGTGATGATACGGCGACGATGGTGTGTGTACAAATCCCCATTTCTTGCTGAAGCGACGAAAGTCATCAGAAGTAAACTGACTGCCGCAGTCAGTAACAACAGTGTCTGGTATACCGTAGCGGACAAAGTGGGCTTTCAGTTTCTTTCTGACCATCTTTGCTGATGTGTTAGGCAAGAAGTCGATTTTCCAGTAGTTCGATCGATAGTCTGTGGTGATGAGGTAGTCCTTTCCACCACAGGACATTAAGGCTTGGCGTCTGGGCTTAGTGTAAGATGCACTTTTCCCCCAGGTGGTGTGCCAAGTTTGTCATCAAACACATCTGGGAAATCCCCCGTCCACTTGGAGATGCTTGTACGGCAAGAACCGAGTTAAAGTTCCCATAGTTTACAGCAATCAGCCCCATCTATTCAGAGGCTTTGCAACTTAGGAGAGGTGTGAAGTTTTGGTCTACAATCACATAGTCGACTTTCCACTTGCGCTTGTCGTTGGGGTTTACCGCCTCAACTGTGCACATGTCAAGTGGCATTGTTCCACATCTTTGGCCCCGGGATGGGCAAGCTTCTTTTCTCATAATGCGTGTCTGCCCACAGAACTTTCTTGTAAACACGCCCTCGAGTTTATATTGTTTTTGTCTATTTTGTGTAGCTCCTCGACGGCACAGTCTCTTGAAGCAATTGCTCGAATTTGTTGATGTGCAGCTTCCATTCCCCGACAGATGTCTTTGTCAATTCTAACTGGTGTTACGAAATCAGTTTCTCACTGTTTTTTCGCACCGACCGCAGACCATGAATGATTTGATCCATCAGTAGTTTCTCTCGTGGCATTAAACGTCATGGCATTGTACATTCGAAGGCCATCCTGGCCGATACAGTGAAGAAGCAGCGTGGAAGCATATTTATTTTCTTTTTCACCGAGATCAGATGCAATTAAGTAATTCCGCCACATCTGTTTCCATAGTTTCCAATCGGTGTTCGTGTCGAATGGCGGAGGTGGCGAGAGATTCTGTGTCACGATCACGATTGTGGTTAGAGAATCGACTCGTAGAACGAGGTAGGCTCACCAAATTTGTGTCGCACACATTCTTTATACCTTAAATCGATAGTAGTCACGTGTACCGTGCGTACGATGTGGGTGTCCTCGTTTTCTAACGAATTTACGATGTATGAATTTACATATTTATTGTAAGTACCAGAACGAGGCTATGGCAAGCCGAACATGTCAAAAGCAAGCCTATTAAACAATATAGTTACAAACACATTTATTATTTTGATATATAATACTCATCCGTGCCTCAATTGGTTATCTCGTTAATGTACTTTATATGCAGTAGAGTGGGCATGTATGGGTTGGTATGATAGCACATCATAAGTTGAATATTCAAGCGGCGTCCCATACATTGTGCGTTTTAGTGTCAGAGACATGGGCGAAATTTGAGCAACACGCACGAATGTTCGTTGGACCTCTCAGTGACAAGACAGAAATACAGAAAGTTAGCTACTTACTTCTGTGGATCGGAGAGAAGGGCCGGAAAATGTTTTCAACATTCCATTTCGCTCCAGGCCTGGCAGCTGTGGCAGCGACAAATGACGCCCTAGCAGCGCCGGCTAGCGTAGCAGAAGACAGAACAATTTTTTATAATGTATGTTCCAAGTTCCGTGAGTATCTGACACCCAAGTCAAATGTCATCTTCGCCAGATATAAGTTTTACAACCGAACACAAGCTACCAACAAACCTGTCGACAGCTTTGTCACTGAAGTAAAATTGTTTGCCAGAGACTGGTTTTCCACCTGACATTGTTGGTGACAAGACCCATGACAGGCTGGTGTAACGAACTAACTCACGAAACATGCGCGAACATTTAACAATCGGTGAGCAGATCTGAATCTTCAAAACACAATAGACATTGCTCGTGCGCTAAGCCAGCTCAAAAACATGGACGGAGGAGAGTCTGCACAGGTCCAGTCAGTCAAATCCAACCAAAGACGTCGCATCAATCCGTCAGGAGGAGCCACATGTTTTATACACCTAAACCGAGCACCCGGACAGTGCCTGCGAGCGATGTTCGAAAAACAAGATGCGGCAACTGTGGATACGACCAACATGTCAACATGGAAGAATGTCCTGTATCGTATGTGCAATAAATGCAAGAAACAAATAACTTTTCTGCACTTTGTCGCCAGAAGGTAGTCCACAGCATATACCCACCTGACATAGACGACGATAATAAGTGACATTAGATTAGTGGCGAGTTCTACGTTAACACTGTAAACTCTCAGACTCGCAGCAATGACCCGGTATGTGTGGATCTTGCAAGACAAGATAATGCTTTCAAGATAGACACAGGTGCTCAAGTGAATATCCTACCCAAGAGTCCCAGAGCTTGACAGACAGCAGGCCAAGACTCCACCTACTGGCTACAGAACCAGATCGGACAGAGAGCCTAAACCTGTACAAAGACTTGATCTCTAATTGAAATTTACTTTTAAATATTTCAGTTTTAGCATTTTTTTATTAAAATAATGGGGTGTTATGATAGCACATCATAAGTTGAATGTGCGTGTTTAGTGGGCGTCATCACTGTCTGTGCAGACGCCAGAGCGGGAGCTCAATGTATGTGTCTTGATGTCGATGTTGTTAATAAGCCTATATTCACTAAAGAGTTAATATATCTCTTTACATGGGGAAAATCTAGTCGTTGATTAATATTCCTAAAACGTCTTATAGTAATAATACGGATTGTGTAACTGCTAGCAGCGTGAATATATTTCAAAACAAGGTTGACACATATATCAGGAGGGCGGGTTACACGTAAATGGACATTGTTGGACTCTCGATAAATCAATGGCTTCATTGTCCACTTGTCATCTGGGCCTTTGGCTTGGATGACACATTTTGTTAAATCTTGTTACGATATGTACAATGATAACGTTACTACTTCTTTTGTCTTTGGATATTATACGTATGCCACACATAAATATAGTGGATGATTTTGGCAACTGGTCTAGACAAAAGACATGAGTTATAGCTTTAATCTCAATGTCGGCTTTGGACAAAATTAGGGAAATTGAGAGATTGTAGATTTGTCATTGTGTTCTTGGGCGCATAGTAAACAACCGTATGACTTATGTTGTGCTTTGTTGTCTGTGTAATTTGGATGGGCCAATGTGCAACTATATATAGTGTATAGCCTGGTTAACCGAGTCTATGCTTACCCAGATTAGAATTAGATTTGAGGTAGTCGGGAGAGGGCTTCCGGTTGTTCGCCATGCTTTCCTGGGTACTGAGGAACCCCACGGCGAGGAGAAAAATAAGCGTTGAGACAGGAGATGACTGCAACCAGTCCAACATTTCAGTACTGGGACCCCACCCTCAACTTGTTATGGGTCTAATCTTCATCAGATCTGATCAGCTGGTTGGACTGGTCAGTAACCGGTACAGTTGGCCCTTACACGACCGTCCTGTTCGCCTTCGGTGTCGATCGTACACGTAGAAGTATCGCTGGTTGCCACAGCTATAACCTCCTTGATAGCAGGCTGTTGTATTACATTGTCCCCAGCTATAACCTCCTTGATAGCAGGCTGTTGTATTACAGTGTCCCCAGCTATAACCTCCTTGATAGCAGGCTGTTGTATTACAGTGTCCCCAGCTATAACCTCCTTGATAGCAGGCTGTTGTATTACAGTGTCCACAGCTATAACCTCCTTGATAGCAGTCTGTTGTATTACAGTGTCCCCAGCTATAACCTCCTTGATAGCAGTCTGTTGTATTACAGTGTCCACAGCTATAACCTCCTTGATAGCAGTCTGTTGTATTACAGTGTCCCCAGCTATAACCTCCTTGATAGCAGGCTGTTGTATTACAGTGTCCCCAGCTATAACCTCCTTGATAGCAGTCTGTTGTATTACAGTGTCCACAGCTATAACCTCCTTGATAGCAGGCTGTTGTATTACAGTGTCCCCAGCTATAACCTCCTTGATAGCAGTATGTTGTATTACAGTGTCCCCAGCTATAACCTCCTTGATAGCAGGCTGTTGTATTACAGTGTCCCCAGCTATAACCTCCTTGATAGCAGGCTGTTGTATTACAGTGTCCCCAGCTATAACCTCCTTGATAGCAGTCTGTTGTATTACAGTGTCCCCAGCTATAACCTCCTTGATAGCAGTCTGTTGTATTACAGTGTCCCCAGCTATAACCTCCTTGATAACAGTCTGTTGTATTACAGTGTCCACAGCTATAACCTCCTTGATAGTAGGCTGTTGTATTACAGTGTCCACAGCTATGACCTCCTTGATAGCAGTCTGTTGTATTACAGTGTCCCCAGCTATAACCTCCTTGATAGCAGGCTGTTGTATTACAGTGTCCCCAGCTATAACCTCCTTGATAGCAGTCTGTTGTATTACAGTGTCCACAGCTATAACCTCCTTGATAGCAGGCTGTTGTATTACAGTGTCCCCAGCTATAACCTCCTTGATAGCAGGCTGTTGTATTACAGTGTCCACAGCTATAACCTCCTTGATAGCAGTCTGTTGTATTACAGTGTCCCCAGCTATAACCTCCTTGATAGCAGGCTGTTGTATTACAGTGTCCCCAGCTATAACCTCCTTGATAGCAGTCTGTTGTATTACAGTGTCCACAGCTATAACCTCCTTGATAGCAGGCTGTTGTATTACAGTGTCCCCAGCTATAACCTCCTTGATAGCAGTCTGTTGTATTACAGTGTCCCCAGCTATAACCTCCTTGATAGCAGTCTGTTGTATTACAGTGTCCACAGCTATAACCTCCTTGAAAGCAGTCTGTTGTATTACAGTGTCCACAGCTATAACCTCCTTGATAGCAGTCTGTTGTATTACAGTGTCCCCAGCTATAACCTCCTTGATAGCAGTCTGTTGTATTACAGTGTCCACAGCTATAACCTCCTTGATAGCAGTCTGTTGTATTACAGTGTCCACAGCTATAACCTCCTTGATAGCAGTCTGTTGTATTACAGTGTCCACAGCTATAACCTCCTTGATAGCAGTCTGTTGTATTACAGTGTCCACATCTATAACCTCCTTGATAGCAGGCTGTTGTATTACAGTGTCCACAGCTATAACCTCCTTGATAGCAGGCTGTTGTATTACAGTGTCCACAGCTATAACCTCCTTGATAGCAGGCTGTTGTATTACAGTGTCCCCAGCAACAGCCAGAAGTTGTCTACCAAACAGGTTGTCTACAGAGCCGTCAAAACTGTCACCTCCGCTATCCACTTGCCATATGGGCCTTTGCCTTCGATGGCAATCTAGCTAAATCTTGTTAACTCTTACCTGTCCGTGTACTGAAGGCTTCACGTGAATGTCCACTGACTGAAAATGTCACTCCTCTTCCAATATTGCCAGGACATCACTGACAGTATAACTCCTAAAATAGAACAGTCCGGGCCATGTAACTCCCGGTAAGTATACTTTGACTTCGTTCACACCTAATATGTATATGAACAAGCCGACTTAACGTATTTTCAAACTTGCCACATCTTACGGATTTCCCGTATGCAATAAAACAAATTTGGGATTTGAGGGGGTGTACGGCCATTTCCCATTTGTATAATAATTTGTATCAAATGGGAAAATCGTGATAAAATACACATTTTCTTGTGTTTATCACACAAATATAACATGGAATGTGTTTATCGCACAAGTATAACATGGAATATTTGTACCACACAAGCATAACATGGAATGTTTGTACCACACAAGTATAACTTGGAATGTTTGTACCACACAAGTATAACTTGGACTGTTTGTACCACACAAGTATAACATGGAATGTTTGTACCACACAAGTATAACATGGAATGTTTGTACCACACAAGTATAACATGGAATGTTTGTACCACACAAGCATAACATGGAATGTTTGTACCACACAAGTATAACTTGGAATGTTTGTACCACACAAGTATAACTTGGACTGTTTGTACCACACAAGTATAACATGGACTGTTTGTACCACACAAGTATAACATGGAATGTTTGTACCACACAAACATAACATGGAATGTTTGTACCGCACAAGTATAACTTGGAATGTTTGTACCACACAAGTATAACTTGGACTGTTTGTACCACACAAATATAACATGGAATGTGTTTATCGCACAGGTATAACATGGAATGTTTGTACCACACAAGCATAACATGGAATGTTTGTACCACACAAGCATAACATGGAATGTTTGTACAACACAAGTATAACATGGACTGTTTGTACCACACAAGTATAACATGGCGGTCGAAGCACAAATACTTTATACTTTTAATGCCAGGCAGATTTCCGGCGAAATCTAGCCGATGTCGTTTGATGTATTCCTCTCGTGCCTAGCGTTCTATACTTAGGACGGCATGACACTATATAAAGTTCCCATACTCATATTTTATACGTATCTTTTCATACTCTACACATGGATTAAAGGATATTTGGCGTGTATTTACCGATAAACAGAAATGCCGAAGTTTATTTTATTGTGAGAGCCAGAACTCACTTTCTGCGAGACATGGTAAGAGAAAAATGGAGCAAAACCTGTACTTTGAACTTGGCTTTCCTCACGTCAATATAATATAGATACTATATGCTCGTGAAATGTGGTCCGGGAGCTTCCTTTAGTTATATAAATAGCCATAACACATTCGGAATTAGTGCTGTTATCTCGCGAATCAAAGTAAACTGGATGTCCTATATGTAGAACGCCGGGGTTAAATGGGCTAAAGTATCTGAAGAGTATAGCCATTTGGTTGTTCCCAAGACCACGAGTCGATTCTCGACAATATCCATAGACCAGGCACACGGAAAAACAACGAACTCGTTAAGAGTTCCGGTGGCGCTGTAGGACTCGGAGAATCCATCAGCTTTCAGGAAATGGATGATAGTAGGATGTGACCAAGCTCGAATGCTCAAAGAGTTTGAGAACGCGTACTTTCTTGGATGTGACCCCCACCAAGAGGAGGACCTCTCTGCTCAGAACAGGTTCACGAGCCCCACTTCAAACCATCATTGACATGGGAAACCCATTCGAGGAAGACACTCCTGAACTGCTGACCTTGTAAATACCGTCCGTACTATCGAAGGACTGGGCAAAGATCAACACAACTACCACAAGTCGGCGATTGCTGACCGCACACACACCATCCCTGGCCCAATAAGAAGAACTCTTCAAATGTCCTAGACCACAGTCTAAGACCAAGCAGGCAGGAAAGTGGCACTCTTCTCTCGACTATACATCATGATGCAGCACAGATATTGCGACATGAGCACGTTTGTCTTACACGAAAGTCACCCATATCCTCCCTCTCCTCTTTGTGTGACTGTGACAAACTACGCATGGGGGAAGATGTCTGATCTGCTGAGCATCCTGGTGCTAAAAGGTCAGAGAGAACCCCACGTCATTTGACGCAAAAACCTTCGATGGTGCTGCTGTGGTGTATGTCCTTTCCCAAACAACAGCATCATGTTTGATGAGTATGTGAACGGTGTTTTTTACCTCACGGCATGAAGCATTTAAAGAACGTCAAAAGAGTTGGCGCCTGGGATGCGTACTTCAGCAGCAGCATCAAACAGTCCACACGGGGTAAAGGGATTCGTGGGAATGTAGCTGGTAAGCACAAGGTGTCAGGCAACGGGAAAGACTTCCTTCGTAATAGTGACAACAAACTGGAGCTCTTTGTATTCTTCTCCAGCACGATTGCAACTCTCGACTGCCCAGATGGGAAGGAAGTTTTTGCTACATCAGGAAAAATTTTGGTCGTTAGAGGGACACACTATCGCATACTTCTGTGTGACCACGAGGAGGCAGACAATTGACTACTGATTCACTTGCAGAATGCCTTCGAAAGGGGATCTACCACCTGCTTGGTGCGCACTGACGTCCTTGTTCTTGTTATCGGCCAGTTTTATGAGCTTGTCACTTTGTATCCAGCTGCAGACATTTGGGTGACCTTTGGTAGAGACAGGAACTTTACTCATCTTTATGTCAATGCCATCTGTCATGCTCTGGGAAAAGTCCAAGTCCTTGCCTGTTTCCACGTCTTCACAGGCTGCAAAGGGACTATAATGGCGTGCGAAACATGGAATGCATACCTCGAAATGGCCGAAGTGTTCATTTACATGGCGCTGCATCCATACAGCAATTTGGACTTTGAATCAACTTTTAGAACGCTCCACAGTTGTCCTCTATGACAAGACTAGCAATCTGGACTCGAGGCACGGATAGCGCTATTCTTCCAAAGGAACAATACAATTAAAACTATTCCACCAACCCAAGATGCTTTGTTGCAGCACTCAGAGCGTGTAGCATACCAGGTTGGTATGTGTTCGACCTCTCTATTGGTCAAGCAGCAGACGCCCGCTCCAGGCTGGGGTTGGACGTTGGATGAGAAGAGTCAGTCTTAGCACCCCATCTGAACCATCTTGCCTATTTCTCTGCAAAGCATGCAGAGAAATGGTGACGTGTGGATGTCAAAGCAAGAGCTGTTTTGGCTGCAGTGGCAGGTTTGCCTGCACAAAAGCTCATTTCAGATGCACAGAACTCTGCCGTTGTAATTGTGAAAAGTGACGCTTCGGAATGGGACAATGTGGCAAAGTGGGCCTTTGTGCAGTGGATCCACACAATCTGTTTAAAATCCAGTTGTGACCAATATGATGTACACTACAACAGTGTATAGTAGCTTATTGTGTCCCACAGTAAGACACGCCGCCTAACAAGACTACTTCATGTGGAAAGGTGTAATATATAACCGCATAGTTCGCATAGTGATATAATTGCTGTGAAAGGCATAACTTCAGAACTACATAAAATACTGTGGTGTATGGCTGTGGTATATGAAAATTTAAACGTCTACAAATGAGATATATTATTCCTTCTACTATAATTACCGTTTTAATATAATGCATCAACTAGCAATACATATATAACATGTTACAACGAAATATGGAGAAATGCAGTAAAATGGCATATGTGGTTCGATGGGGTGTGAACATTTATGGAACCCTCCAAAACATGTGCTGGCTCCAATCAAAAAGTGAAAGCTAATAACGTAAGGAAGCAGAGAAAGGGTCCGGTGGCCTGTCCGTCCTGTCTCGATACCATCCAAATATGTCGCTAACGGACCTAATTATGATTACGTGTTTATTCGGAATTCTCGCGATGTGAGGTTTTTCTCCTTTCAAGCAACCGAGTCCAAACACCATTTGCCCAAACAGTCGAGAAAAAGCAGACAGTTCATAATAAATGTTTATTTCAAGCAAAAGTCCATGAACGCACGCACGCACGCACGCACGCACGCACGCACGCACGCACGCACGCACGCACGCACGCACGCTCACAAAATACAAGTAAAATATATTTAAATATATACATATACATACATGTTGTGCATTAAAAGTATATGTAAAAATAAAATAAAACACCATTTCCTCAATCAGTCGAAAAAAGCAGAAAGTTTAAAATAATGTTTTATTTACAAAAGCCCATGGATGCAAGCACGCACAGACACACGCACAGACGCACGCACAGACGCACGCACAGACGCACGCACACAAAATACATAAAACAGAAATATAAATATACATATATAAATATACAAAATATTTTAAAAAGTTAAAATAAAAAATATAAATAAGCATGCACGTGCACGTGCGTTTGTTAACACACCGACAACTGCGCATGACCGACTTAGTAGCGAAGACGGTCGTCTACACCCCATAGTCCCACGTTGGCCAAAAATCTAAGTTAGATTTGAGATGTGTCCCCTGAACAATAAGGTGGGGTGTTTCCCAAATGCAACCCCTTTGGCTATGCGCGTCCTGGTTACATGCCTGCGTCATAATGTTGTTTATTCGCGGCACTAACCCGCTACGTGGGATAACTGTGTTGACTCGCTGAGAATCCCCAGGTGGGTTTCTGAAAATGACCTAGCTTACCTTACCTAACTTCTTCGCGATTAATGGCCCATAATGTTGCAGGGCACTTCCAGCGATCCTGTTTCCGTCTGCTTTCTGGTGTCCATGTTAGACCCGCCAGGCACAGGCTGTCTTCCATTATCAAGACATGTAAGTTGACCCAGTTCCATCTTCCAATCTCCTGTGCTTATCTTCGTTAGGGCCTTTATTTTCATGTACCACTTCTTACATCGGAATTGTTGACACTACGCCTTTGTATACAATAAATAATGAAATTTCACTTTCATTAACTTTATGATCAAGGGCATTCTAAATATACGTAACAGTCGACAAAATATATAATGTTTCCCTTAACAAACCGGAAAACATCCAGCCATGGTCCATATTGGGAAATGAAAGGATGACAATTTTGTTTTATATAATATCGAGATCACGCGTATAGTAAGGGTCGTTTCAGATCGAATTTAAAGCCATATTTCTCCTGTTACTCCATTCATCAGCTAATAGCGACACAACCTTGTTCGTATATTTTAGTTAGTAATTTATTCTAAATGCTCCGATTACCTAGGAGTAAAAAATATTGGCTCGTTGTTAGGGCAGTAGTTTAATAGTAGTTACGATAAGTTTAGGGCGCTGGATAGCTCTGGTCTGTTGCCGGCGAACGGTCAGATGAATGTCCCTAGAACCCATTTTCAGAAATGCTTGTGTATACCTGACTACACAGAAACTCTGGTACTAAACTAATTTGATTTGAATACGCATAGGTCGTTATTTGCCGCGATGCAGGGGCAAGCGCAGAAACTGTCAATATGGATATCGCACACTGACGACGGAATTAAGTGTTATACGTATGTGTATTAGGGGAGACCGGGGCTAGTTGTTATCATTTTCAGTTAAATTCACCTTTTGTTAAAAGTATGCTTGATGCATTATTTCTGTCAACGTATACATTAAATTTATTATTCGTATTAATAAAATTTATTTACCATACCAATTATAGTCCATATTATAGTTAGGTAGATATGTGAAGTTGCGGTCGAATGTAACAACTAGCCCCATAAGCGGGGGAAATTGTTACAACGGGGCACGTTGTTACAGAAAGAACGCGTGGATCGCAAAGCAAGTGTCACTCGTACATGTTACTGTCATTACATTAATTGGATTATACACACTTATACATCTTATACACAGTGTGTATAACAATGTAGGTGTTGACAGCTTCATATATTAAGTTTTTCATTTTAGTTACGACTCATTCCCAATATTGTTACATAACAAACAATTGAGAATGGAATAAAAATTATTGACTGTTGTATGAAATAGTGAATGGTAATATATATGTAATACGAACACGAACAATTCAATTAATCGTGCCATATTTAGTAATTACTCAAATAGGGCTGTGTCATAAAAAATAACAAGATTTAACAACTTTGCAATCCAAGGCAAAAACCCAGATGACACGTGGACAAGGAAGCCATTGGCTTCTCGAGAGTCCAACAATTTGGTATGCAGACATTCCACCTGTATTACAAATGTACGTATCTATATATTCCTTTTGTATAACAAATGTACATATTCGGATAGTCCTTCTGTAAAACAAACATACTTATTCATCTATTTATTCTGTATAACATAAAATAACTCAGATAGTCCTTCTGCATAGCAAATGCTCGAATGCAGATACTCCCTCTGTACATATAAGCAGGCGATCAAGATAATTCGTCGACACGCATTTACACGACAGTTGATTTGCATCAAAATGTAAAACGTTTGTTCAAGGGAGTCATCATCCCTTTGTAGAGAAGATACAAACGGACTGATACATTTCCGATGGACTTGTGATTTTAACGTGATCGCTGAGTGGGTAACATAAAACACTTTAAACAGAAATGAATACGTTTTTTTTTCACAATACATAGTAGGCTTATTTTGATAGTGGTCTTCATATTTCTCGGGGAAGTTACAAATGTTCACATTATTCCAGTGGCGTATCTAGGATCTCGCAAAGAAAAGGTCAAATGGCCCATTAGTTTACCAGGCTACCGTGTAGGTTAATACGCCACTGCATTATTTGTATAAATATAGTTCATATGTGTCAACGTCTGCTCATTGGTAAGCGAAGAGGTTGTCATGACAACCAGGAACGCCCTCCTCCAATCAACTTTCGTCATTTTTAGTATTTTTCGTCATTTTGACGTGTTGTTTGACGGGTCGCCATTTTGATGTGCCGTTCTCGTTCGTTAATTTGCTTTGGTTTTTGAAAATTACTAAAACCGGGACGTATCGTTAAAAAAGGGCAAACGGGACCCAGGGAAAAAGCCATATTTCCCGCCCGAAAGCAGAAATGTTGACATATATGTTAGTTTACAAATCATTGACATTATTATATGTGCTTACACATTAGAAGAATTACATGTTTTTGTTTACACAGAGTATGTTAACGGGAATATAATATATTTCTTCGTTTGTCGAGGGAAACTTTCATTTATATTCATGATTATCAAAGCATTCACAGCTTAGTAATAACACATCATGTCACGCTTCACGATAAACACGCTGTATGGTGCATTCACATTTCAAGAGAAATCAATGCCACGGTTCACGTGGAATCAGACCCGTAGTACACAGTTCACAGAAATACTCTTTACTCCACAGGTTAACGTAAAAGTGGCATGCAGTTGGGTAACTGAACATCTGCCTTATCGAACGCTACTGGGAGTTATGTACGTGCGTACGGTGTTAACATAAAACGTGCACCGCCGACTTCCATGGAGCACGTGAAATAAACAGGGCGTGTCACGTAACAGATTTGACAAAATTTAGACCAGCGTACCCGATCGCCTCCCTCGAAGCCATTCTGTATTCAGCATTTTCTGTACAGCGCCAACAAATCGCGTCCGCACTGCGCAGACTTATACACGTAGTGGGTTGACGGCTACCCTGGGGGCGCCTCTAAAATTGGGCCATGTACGTTTTTTGCCGTTATTGGTGGTGGCGTAGTGGTTACCCGTGGCCTCTCAATCGGGAGAATCCGGGTTCGAATCCTCCTGCTGCTGTTTCGAAGCTTGGGCAATTTCGTTCACTCCACATTGTCTCAGTTCACTCAGCTGCATACATGAGTACCAGGCTACGGACAGTGATGACTGTTTTCGCGCAGTAATTGCAGCGTGGTTGAATACTTACCAAATAAGTCGAGTTGTCATTGGAGTGAACAGGTCTGCCAGAGGGTGAAGAGTAAATAAGTCGAGTGGTCATTGGAGTGAACAGGTCTGCCAGAGGGTGAAGAGTAAATTGCTTTGAACAGTCCCACGAATTGGATACCGAACTATATAAAACCGCATCTTTACCTTTATTTGTTACTTTTCTTGGGGTTCGCACGCCTTCTTAGCCCAACAGTTATGATAGTTATGATATGTTTTGCGTGTTGAAAATATGGCGACGTAGACTTAACTGGTTAACTCTGACACCCCGAACGCCAAGTCGTTGACCTTCCTCTGATGTATGAGAATGTAGATCACAGATGGAGCAGGTGGTTGATACACATTTGGTGAATAATTACCACACACAGTTAGGTGCATCGCACTTGCTTTTTTATAAGTAGGGCCTACAACCCATCGTGGTGGGCGGCGCACTACGCCCGTGTATTGCCGCACACTACCAGGAACCCCGCACTGGTGCCGGGCGACCTTTCTCTTGTGTGTCGGTAAAATATGATATGGCGAGGCTTTCTCACACCCGAGTCGAGACAGGTCGTCGCCTGGCGTCACGCCTCGCCAGCCAGACCACCGAGGGTTGATAGGGAACGCATTAATTCCTCTCAAAATTCCTGCTTCCGTCCATGTTTCTACTGGAATATCAAGCAAGCGCTGTTGCAGCGTCGCCTGCTGGGCACTGCCCAAGTCATCAGCTGGAGAAACGTGACTGCTCTGGTTGTTTACGATCTCTTACCACCCCCTACGGCCTAATCCTTGATCCGATCGCGATCCGTCCACGCCCCATCGTAGATCGACATCCCGCGACGCTGTGTCGCAGTAGATCGTCTGCAGGCTGAGCGGTGGGCATACCACTCGGCCCAAACCGGAAACTCCCTACATACAAAAACGATTTGTCCTGTGTTATAAAGCCATGGAAACCCATCATTCCCACTATGATTGCAATGATTACACGTGTAAATTTCACTCCCCTATTATTACAAGTGTAATCTTCACAACCTCTGTGTAACAATACACCCCGTGATTACAACATAGATCATTTCTACGTCATCCTTTCATCGGATCACGGCATAACTGCTGTGGAAATCACGCAATTATCCGTAAAAAAAGGTGTAGAATGATGGATGCCAATGTTGGTTGCATGAGCTAGATTACTTTTCTAACGTTTTGGTTTTTTGCATAGAACCAACATGTATTGAACATTTTAATGATTTCTGACTCCCAGTTTTCGCTGAGGTTCCGCGAGGTTATAGCAAATGGTTTCATAGTCATTCATAATTTACTTTGTTCTTTAACTTTCACTCTTATTTACTGCATACAGTTGGGAACGCTCGACTATAATTAACTTAACGTCATAGTTTATTAATGTTATGTTTGCTCTTGCACAACTAGAACTGGTGAGTGGATATTGCAAAGGTAAATATATTACGATGTAATAATGACGGAGAATGGAAATTCTACGGTTGGAAAGTGGTAAAATAACAGACGTTCACTGTGGTGGAATAACAGACGTTCACTGTGGTGGAATAACAGACGTTCACTGTGGTGGAATAACAGACGTTCACTGTGGTGGAATGTCCAATTGTTGTACTCGTTCACTCGGCCCCACCTAGTCCCGCTGGTACAGAGAGGTAATATTGCACGCACGACACACCACTGGCACTTGTAGAATACCGCATGTCTGTAACATTTGATTGAGTTAAGATTAAGCCGCTGTGAAGCGGCAGTCCCTGGTTAGCTGTTGCGCTGAAACCTTGGACCTTTCTGGATTGTTGTCACGATTGGAATTGACAGCATCGATTGAAATAGACGGCGAAGACACATAGTTCCGCTTCGATAACCCAGTCAAGGAGCAATTTTAGGGATGTATTAGCAAACCAGACAAGGCTTTTAGTGAATGGACTGAACATCCACTCAAATAATAGATGGAATAGTGCAACAATTAACCCCTTTTTATGCATATTTGTATTACGTATTGACATTATTAGATTCGAATATTTCCAGTTCAGCTAAACAAAGACCGGAACATTATGACAGTCAAAATTAGTCTTTCGAGTCCCTGGTACGTTGTAGGCAGCAAATAGGCACCTTTTTCGCGTGGTCGTGTTATCTATGTCTCATTCAAATGGTGGTCCTTATTGGTGGTTATTATTGGTGGTCCACTTTGTAATGTAGGTGCAAGGGACCATCCAGGATTGAGCGGCTTGAGTGTGTGAACAATCTTTCACAACGTGACCGGCGCTCTGTGGGCCTGACATAGGCCTATTATACCCACGTGGGCCTGACATAGGCCTATTATACCCACGTGGGCCTGACATAGGCCTATTATACCCACGTAGGCCTGACATAGGCCTATTATACCCACGTGGGCCTGACATAGGCATATTATACCCACGTGGGCCTGACATAGGCCTATTATACCCACGTGGGCCTGACATAGGCCTATTATACCCACGTGGGCTTGACATAGGCCTATTATACCCACGTGGACCTGATATAGGCCTATTATACCCACGTGGGCCTGACATAGGCCTATTATACCCACGTGGGCTTGACATAGGCCTATTATACCCACGTGGGCCTGACATAGGCATATTATACCCACGTGGGCTTGACATAGGCCTATTATACCCACGTGGGCCTGACATAGGCCTATTATACCCACGTGGGCCTGACATAGGCCTATTATACCCACGTGGGCTTGACATAGGCCTATTATACCCACGTGGGCCTGACATAGGCCTATTATACCCACGTGGGCCTGACATAGGCCTATTATACCCACGTGGGCCTGACATAGGCCTATTATACCCACGTGGGCCTGGTGGCTCGGGTGTAGAGCGCCGCACTGTCAGTCAAGAGTCAGGGGTTAGAGTGCATCTGCTGCCGTTTCGAAGATTGGGCAAGTCCGTTCACCTCTCATTGCTTCAGTTCACTCAGTTGTATAATCGAGCATTTGACTTTTGACAGTGATGGATTTAAATGAATAAGTAGGCTTTTTCGTCGCGCAGTAATTGCGGCGTGGCTGAACGCTTCCGAGAGAAGTCGAGTTAGTATTCGAATGAAAAAGTGAGAAGAATTAGAGGACTAGTGTCGTTAGTGAAGGAACAGTACAGACCAGATATCGGAAAGTATTTATTATCACAGACGACGACAAATTAAGGGAACAAATTATCTAATGATTGCGTAAGTGCTACTAAGAGCGCGAATATATATGCTTAAAAACAAAATTGAGAAATATATCGCGGGGGGGAGCGGGGGGGGGGGCGGGTACACATAGATGAATAATCGTTGGACTCTCGATAAATGACTTCCTTGTCCACCTGCCGCCTGGGGTGTCCTGGGGTGTCCTGGGTGTCCTGGGGTGTTCTGCTTTGGATGACCTTTACCTTTACGTACTTTGTGCATTCGACATGTCGCCGTGTTCGGCGGTATTGGTCTCTCTGTCGCCAAAACTAGCGCAGCTGCTCTTGTTGGCAGTAGACTTGAATGTTATCTAAAACGAATTGTAACAGTCACAAGTATTGATCTCAGTGATATCAGGCACTTTCTTCTAAGCAACCGGCACATTTACATTCGTTGCTATCTCCTGTAGGTAATCTTACTTGACATTTCCACAGCACATTAAACATTGATTAACGTGCTTTCTGTGTGAAATTCGTGAAAAACTCGGTTTTTTTTCTCAGAGAAACGGTTCCATGCTTTTGATACTCCTCAATCTCGACCCAGCCGGTGATAGATTTTGAATTGTCTGTATGTTCTGTTTAACAACCGATGTGGTGAAACTTGAATGGTCAGCGTCTGTTCGTGACCATCATTTGAAAGCCCTAATGCTGCACTACAAAAATCAATGCAACGCACTTCTTTATTGCAAAAGTGCTCTCCAAATACACATAGCACACGCCGTGCACACTTATTTGGGGACTCTTTATGTGTGGATTAATTCTATAAGTGATTTATGGACATTAATGGTATCTAAAAAAAACACTGAGGGCCATTGTGATTTGAGGTACCCACTCGACATTTATAAGCAATGGCATCAATGGTGAATTGTTGCTATGTTGGTGGGGACCAGAGTGTGATATTGTCGTCGTATGTGATATTTTTATCGAAGATGTGCAGCTTCAGGCACGATGTTTGTCAACGCAGCTGCTAAACACGAACAGCCTCGGAACAACCATGGCTCTGGTTTAGAATGCGTGCGTGCGATCGATCGATTGATCGAGAGTGCGTGTGAACGTGCGTGCGTGCGTGCGTGCGTGCGTGCGTGCGTGCGTGCGTGCGTGCGTGCGTGCGTGCGTGCGTGCGTGCGTGCGTGCGTGCGTGCGTGCGTGCGTGCGTGCGACGTTATAGGACACGTATTTGTGGCGTTTGTCTGCCATTGACCGTCAGATCTGAGATTGTCCGAGAGCGTCGAAGGAGGTGTGGCGCGACATTGGCACTCGCGTAATATCAGCTTGTGCCGTCGAGAGTGCGATAAATCAGCGGGAGATAGACAGCGTCATCGCCCGTTACGAGGCCTCTCGGGGCGGCCGCCGTCGCTGTCTCGGAACCCTATTGTCGTGTGTCGGTGTTGCCCTAGACTAATGTCGCATTGTGTCCCCAGCGGGCCCGAGCTCCGGGACGTAGATGCGTTGACAGTGAGTGAAAAGAGTCCGAGTGCCTGGGTACCTCCGTCCGGGCCGCCGGCTGGTCATTACGGCCGCATTGTTACCCGGTAATTGGGGCGCTGTCGCCGGAACAGGTGGATTCCAACGGTCGGGACGTCGCCGTCGTCGTCTCTACGGACCAGGCCAGCTAGGACCGCCTGCAGCTGCAGACGGGGCCGCGAACGACCCGGCGCCACACTGGTTCATTAACGGTCACATCACCTGGACGGCGTACTCTCGTCACATCACCTGGACAGCGTACTCTGCATGGTGACATCACCTGGACAGCGTACGTGGTGACATCACCTGGACGGCGTATACTCTGACAGTGGTGCAAACCGTGCAACGATGTACCCGAAGAACTCACTGTGAGAAGCACAACAGCGTGCACTGTCCATGTCCACGCTGCCTAAGTTATTGCACCAGACAGTATACAACATTCGTCCGAGCAAACCGAAATCTCACGTAACACACCAAAATACCCTTGACAACTCGTTATTTAATCCTTTGTACCGTCGTTTTACTTACACGTGCACACGTCTGAGACACACATTTCGGAAGAACTATTCTGTCTCTTTGGCAACAACTGTCATATTGTTTACGCTTCGTCACTCTCTTTGACAATGTACATCGTACATCGCGTGTCATTTGTGTGTGTGTGTGTGTGTGACACTGTTTTGTGTTGTGAAAACAATGACAACGCGCGGCGTTCACGGTTCGCTGCACAAATTGTTTTGAATTATGCATTTCATACGGCGTGTCCGTATTGTCAATGACGGTTAGAAAGACTTGGACGCAATGACATTGCATTAATTGCTAAAGCGAATGTTCTATCTATTAACTATGCATACGAATCGTCGATGTTAACAAAGAGTCCGAACAACAACGCTTGGAGACATATTTACAGTTGCTAAGGTACAACGGGGAAAAGACAGCTGTCGGGGATTAATGATCAACAGTTTTTTTGCCATGGTCACGTGGTTGTTGCCATGGTCACGTGGGAATACGTGGAGAAAAGTATCGTCCACGGCAAGATAACATACAAGCGAACGTATTAACGGGAAAAGGCGTAGGTCGGCCACAGGGATGTCCGATTGGAAATGTGAAAATAAAGAACATAGACTATTAACAACTATTGGCAACACGATATAAAAAGCAGAAAGTGAAATGGTTTGGTCGACTTTATCTCATGTGCGTACGTTCGAGTGTACGTGAGTAGTTAGCCTAGTAGCAGCTAGTCGATAGCCCCGGGGATAACCGAACGAGACTGGAAACACGCTGGAAACTAACAAGACGGTCAACTAATCAAAGTCCCTCGTTATTTCAGTGCAGGTGACTTCAGTTAGAGACGTCGCTGTTCGTCTTGGGGAAGTGTACTAATCGTGTCCGGATTACCGTGCCGCGTTCACCTTGTCAGTGACGACGAACAGTACGTGTCTGTGGAATCCGACGCTGTAGTCACGCCCGCAACCAGTAGGGCCGTCGGCGACAAGACGGCAGCACCGCCCCAGCCCGCCGCCAGCCACCGCCAGCGAGTGCCTTCGCCGCGCCGTCCCTGATTGGCCGGGCGTCGAGTGACGCGGCCGTGGTGGTACGGCAATCCCAAGCGTGGCAAGGAGCTGTCCAACAATCAGCGACTGACTGCGCTGATACTCAGTAGCGCAATTGCAGAAACGGCGTTGAAAAGCGCGGAATTAGTGACACAATGCCTGCAGTTCGTCGGACAACGCTAGCAGTGCCGATGTAGAGACGGTCGGAGACTTTGTGAGAGAAGTAGTCGAGACGAGGGCGCGATGGGCGTCGCAGTGAACTGCAGCAGCGCCCTGCACGGATTCACCGTAGTGACGGTAGTCGTGCTACTCTCGACAAGTGTCTACTTTGTCGGCGCACAAGTCACGCCAGACGCTGTACCTGATCATCGTACCTCCAACGATCCAGCAGATCCGTGCAAAGCCGGTGAGTCGTTGGTTGCTGCTAACCATCTGCTGCTCTGGCGAGTTGCAATTCGCTCCTCTTAGACCCGTGTCGATGCTAACTGACGACGTATTACTACTTTATTAGTAATTATTACATGAAAACTAACAACCATTAACGACAGTTAAGTTATAGCGATTGGGGTATTTTAGGTCCTAGCTATCGAAGCACCAAAAACGTAGTGTCGTCGCTGTTGTGTCATTTCTAGATAATTGTGTTAGCATTATAGTTAGTTTTACGTTTTCTTGGGGCTTATTATTCTGCAGACAGTGCCTATCTAGTCTCTAGTGTGTATGTACCCATCTCCTTCCTTTTACACACCATGTGTATGTCTGTCTGTATGTGTGCGTGCGTGTGTGTGTGCGTGCGTGCGTGCGTGTGTATATATATATATATATATATATATATATATATATATATATATATATATATATATATATATATATATATATATATATATATATATATATATACATATATATATATATATACATACATACATACATACATAGATACATACATACATACATACATACATACATACATACATACATACATACATACATACATACATACATATATATATACATATATATATACATATATAAATATACATACATACATTCATATATACATAAATACTTACATACATACATACATACATACATACATACATACATACATACATACATACATACATACATACATACATACATACATACATATATACATACACGTACACAGAGAGATAAACAACAGACGGTCGGAGAGAAATGCAGAGACGGTGGACGAGGGAGAGAATAATGTGACCTGGGTATGCACCCCAAATTGTCGGTCTTGTGTGTCCCGAATATTCAAGTAATAGCCTAAAGTCGTCTACTCATTGCGGAAGTGAATGTAACGGTTACAACTTGTACGTTGGTCTACGGCATCTGATAATTTAAGCGACTTCCAGGCTAACCTCTCGTCGGCGTTGTCACCCGCGCCCAGTTAGTCACTTTCCCCACCAGACGCCCAGGGGCGGGTCGGGAACAGGTGCAAGCAGGCTTTAAACTATAGAGTTGTGTTGACTGATGAGATGCTACTAGTTGAGATGCCGGAGACGACCGAGTCGGGAAGCAAGGTCACCAAGTGCCGCCGAGACAGTTGCAGCGAGTGCTGCTTCGTGCGCTTCTTCCATGTTCGCGTGTTTGTACCGCACCACCCCTTCCCGTAAGCCACGTGTATAGTTATCCCGACGCAGGGACGACACAACCATTCGGCTGTCACAACCGACACGTCACGCACACACGCACGACGAATGCAGTTTGTGTCTGTGTCATCAATACGACGTTGTTGGCCGCTTCAATCAGCCGCCGATGTGTATAACAAAGGATGGCGACGCGCGTTACGAACGTGCCGGAAGTGAGAACATATTGTTGCTGACTAATGTGTTCCGTAAACACCCATCTGGATTTCAACTTTCCTCACCATGCATCTGGTTTCGTACCATGAATATGTTATTTGTTTGAATAATTAGCCAATGGTGCTTCTCTTTAGCTAGATACTCTTATGGCTCTGATGACATAGGAACAAAACTGTCTGTCCAATAGAGTCTTTCCGCAGAAACGTCATATATACACTGTAAGCTTGTGGAACAAAGCTTTCCTGCATCGTTTTACATAAATGTGACTTTTTTCGCATTCGCTGAGAGGAAAGAATAGGCAATGGTTTCTAAGTTTTATGATAATGAAATATATTACTACAAGAAACATGTTTGTCAAACTCTGGAAACTTATAAACTGAAGTGAAATCATACCATAACAGTAACATCCTTTATCTCGGACATTGGAAGATTTTCCTTTGGCAATACTCGGTAATTACTGTTCAGCTAAATAGGCTAATTCAAAATACAAATCATGATGACACGTGTTTTTGTTGCGTTACGATATGTGTAGAGCCCTACACAATACTTTAATATCATCTTACATCGAATGGGAACATCCCTTTACTCTCACTTTATCCATGATTGGTCAATAACTTAACGGACACGTTGATTCCGTAACTTATGTATAATGTTTTATATAAAGTGATTGGGAAATATAATTATCATTATAATTGTAAAAAGGTCTCCGAAATCACGGTACGTCCTTGGCACATGTAGACTATAAACAGGACGTTTTAATGATCAAAACGCAAAACATTCACGAAGCTTATGTAAATTACAAATCACACGGTAAATATAAATGCGCACACAGTACTGACAAGCTCTTGTAAATGTTACATTTTCTTGATAATACAGTTGTTTGTGCGAGATACAATGGTAAGCCGTGCTGAGATAGAATGTTTATTACAAGAAAACGTATGTTATATAATGCGTGAAGTACAATTACAAATACTATGGAAATATTCAAATCATAGCGTAATGTCTGCAATGAATTTCAGCAAAGGTATAAACATCCAGCAATAGCTGTAACATTCTGAATCGCCAGCTACAACTGTTACTTGCGACTACACACTTAGAATCCTAAGACAAAGTTAAACAAGTTCTAATAAATGTTAAACTACAGCTTAACGTACATAACTAATATATTCTTGCGACAATATTGTGCCCTTTACTAGTCACACTATGTACATGCGTTCACATAAGATTAGTTGACGTTGTCCCTGGTATAATAATCATATAAATTGATGGTAATAACAGTATCATAAATTACAATTCTCAATAGTGAATGTCAGTTTCCAATGTGGTCACAATAAGCTCAGCCAAGACAGAGTGAGGAAAAATGGATGGCAAAAGAACTAGTGCGAAATCAGAGCGTGCGCTCTCTTCGATGATCGAAATTCGAATGGCAGAGTGGTTCGAATATTCTTGGCTAGAGATAGTCTGAGTGAAGGCACGTGACTTGTATATTAGTTCCCGGGTGGTCACTGTCAAACGAGATTATATCCCCCACAAAAACCAAGCCGGCAGTGTGCACCACGTCTGCGAACTGTAATATTTTTTACATATCCCAAAGTTATATCTTATCAAGCCATCTTGATAATAGCGGCGAAAGTAATAAATAAAACTTTTGGGATATGTAAGAAAAAGAATTGTATTGTCCTAAAAAATAAGTATAATTGATAAATGTTCAACAAGCTACACTTTCTTCTGGTTTGCCGAAACAGACGCGAGCAGCATTGTTGTTTTATGTCTCTACTTTCCAACGTGGTCCTTGCTTATTTGGCATTACTGAAGACAATGGTCCGTGCACCTGTTGTAAACGGGTTCGTTCGTAGGTTATTACGTCTTATGTGGAAATTAAAATCAGTGGTTTCTTGTTACATAAATGTGTATGTAGGTAGGAAACACTGTTGAAAAAAATTACAACGACATTTTTGTCCTATAAGTTCTATCGATTTTGTATGAGTATAAAATGCCCGCTCAATACTTCCGCTCTTTTGTAAAACGAACTGCGTCATGACAAAGTAGAGGTAAAGTTATCTACAGAGTGTCAGTTGACGGATCGCGTTATTTGTACGTCTGACACATTGTGGTTACTAATAGACCATCACGCGTAGATAGCTAAGAAAACGTTACTTGTACCTCTGACACATTGTGGTTACTAATAGACCATCACGCGTAGATAGCTAAGAAAACGACTGATATAGAAGCGACCAGTGGTAATCAATCTTGGCAAAGACGGCAAGATGTGCAAGACGTGGCAAATTTGCATTGTTAGCGTTTTGACAAGAGTGATAGTCTATTTTAAAACGTCTTCCACGCCATGATCTTTGCATGCACTTTACTGTAAAACTAGTTAGCGATAACGAGACAACTAAAATAAGCAGAACCCGTCTCAACGTGTTACAACACTTTGTCGTAGAGAACGTTTTCTCGAGATAATGTTATATCCTACAGGGTCTTACATATGTTATATCCTACAGGGTCTTACATATGCGGCCAGTCCAATGCTGACGTATAACATAAGTGTTGTTGTTGGTTACATCATATTATGACATTTACCGTTTATGAAGTAAACTCGCAACTGATTAGGACAATCAAGAAAACAAATAATATGTGGAAGGAACCTAGAATTAGTAGTTCCGAGAAAAGACAAACAAGTCAAGGCTTTTATGTTGCACAATAGGATATACAAGGATACTATTCAAGATTGGTAGGCATAAATATTTACGTATACAAACACGTACAGTAGACATGTCGCGACGCATACTCCGTGATAAAATTACCAGCGAATGTTTGTGTAAGTGAGCGATAGATTGCGAGGTTATTGTATTATTGAAAGGATAAGGACATATACATATCTACTTAATATTATAATTCGGGGTGACCTGTAATGTTTTGCGTATTGGTGTAGTTCCAAACTGTTGTTTACCAAGCGTGCAAAGGATCTCCAGCTTGCAGCATTAAAACATATTCCCCTGCATCTTTCCTGTTAACAAATGTTCTCTCTCCTTAAATTGCATTTCTTCAAACATACTACCATCTGTTGTCTTTCTCCCACATATCACGTTTCGCTCACATCACACAAGGCTGCACCAGTCCATACACACACCGAGTTTATAAGCCTTGCAGAGAGGAAAACTCAACTGAAAGCTGACAGAGTGAACTTTAGTGTATTTCTTTGAACTTTCACTATGCATACCAAACACACAATACTAACAACTAAACCGTGGTTGCATTATTTAAAAAAACACAAACACCACAGTTGTCGCGCGTTGATAAAAAATGTCATCCGAAAGACGCATTGTCATGCTGTGACACCATAGAACCTGCAGTAACGTGATAGAACTGTGTCCGTTTGTCTAACGTTTATGCCAAGCAGAGACAGTTTAGTGCAGAGTGATGTTGGCCGCAAGCGGTGTAAAGTCCACGATGACAAAAACAAAGAAACAAAATGAAACAAGAATATGCGCTGATTTCTAGGGACGGTTGTGTGTTAAAAAGTCTTGTGCGTTTCATTCATTCATGGGAATATTGTATCTACAGCTTACGTGATTTATTTATACTTATCTTTTTGTCTTGGAAAGTACCACCTTGAATGTCAATGAGAGGGTAGTGTGATTGTGTAACCAGCGCATCTGAATGTACATTACTTCATGGAATACTGATGACAGTTTGTTTGAATTAATGGTGTAGCTGTTTGTCTCAAGTCAGTGAGCCGTGACGGTTGCCATGGAGATCTGGCACACCTTCCACAAACGGGACAGTTTGTGGAATGAACCCGCAAACTCGACCATGTGTATGCTTCTTCAGTAACAGGTGCATGGCGTTGCAGTTGAGTGTTCGAAATCAGTGAAGCATACCAAATTGTCTCCAGTTGTCAGTCTTTGTTGACAATCAGTGATACATGTGAACACTATGTACATTTCAAGAGCTTCCGAGAGACTCAATTTGGTCAAGCGATTAATAAATGCATCCACTGTAGATAAGACTACAAACCAGGGCGTGTTAATTACACACATGAGAATGACATGCCTGACTAACATGTCTTTACCGTACACCCGAACTGAACTTTGGGCCATTGGACGCAGCGTATGCTGAACGCTAACAAATCTACCACTAAACACTGCGCATGCTACGATCACCACCAATCATATATGGGACAACAATTATAAAGATAGGAACCACCACAAGTGTCACCCATTTCTGTGCCATCACAACTACTTACAGGGACGCGAACTATCACTGGTTGGGGCAAATGCAGCAAACATGTTGCACGTAGGAGATTTTTGCAGAGACATGCCCAGCGGACTAAGGCTCGTCCAGTGGTCAGCCCGTGCGGAGCACGAGCTGGATGAGATAACCACAACGTGAAGCCGACGTGCTGGGCGTCACACAAGCTGAACCCACACCAATAACCGGTCACAACACAGAGAGGAAATTATAGACGGGAGCACAGGAAGAGATGGAGGCGTAACTGTCTACCTTCGTCACACTGTGTTATATTATCGCAGACCAGATCTAGAGAAAGAACAACTGGAGAATATGCGTGTAAAAAGAAAGTTCAAAGATCAAAGGGTATGCTGTCATGAACGAGATGCAGACCACCGGACAGTGTCAATATATTCGTTTGCTTTCAGCAAGATCGTGGAGAAACACGTCGGTACGCCTACATTGTGCCACGTATAACGTGCTAAATGGCGTCCAGTCAGGTTTCTGTGTCCACCACTCACGTGACACAGCATTCAACCACGTGGTGCATAAAAGTGGACACTTTCTATTGATAATGGGCCGATGCAATCGATGCGATGGTGTTCTTCGTATATCTGTCAGAGCACCATCAGTTTGTACAATTTAAGGGCAAAATGTGTGACAGCACATACAGCAGACATACATACCCATATACATATATTTCAACATGTGAGTACATAAAAATATAAAAATAGAATATGCAAACATTATATAACTACCAAATAAGGGTCCAGGAGAATCCCATTAAAGTACAGCCGCTCTCACCGGAGCCACCCAAGTATAATTACATTACAAAATGTGTGCGTGCGTGCGTGCGCGCTTGTGTGTGTGTGTGTGCGTGCGTGCGTGCGTGCGTGCGTGCGTGCGTGCGTGTGTGTGTGCAGTTGAACACAGCCTAATCAACGATCTTCATGAACTAGCGAAGTGGTGTGACGAAAACAGAATGGTCACTAATGCTGATTAACAATATATAAGCGTAGAGAGTATACGTCATGCTTCAAATAGATCATTTCCTCCCATGAAACGTACATGCGTAAAAATTCCCACCAATATTGCTGGATACGTTGCATTTCTGTGCAGGATGAAGTACATTCCGTATCAAACAATGAATACATTCTACAATAGCTACATTCTACCTCAAATGGACTACTGCACCAAACCGTGGGGCAACACAAATTCATCAGAGCTTATCTGCGAGCTACACAAAACATGCTGCTAGAATAGTAAGAAAACACAGAGCTCCAAATGTTCCACCAATGAAGCAAATACACCGGGTCTCATAACCAAAGCGTGTCAAGTAGCCCAAACACGTCGTTGGTTAGGACTAGTCCCAGATTACACGTGCGCTATGTTCTGGACAGTCTGTCTCGAGCGGTTCCAAACCGGCGAAACATCCGACCAAACACCAGAGGAGATTTGAACATAGACACGGACACATATATTCAACAACACAATAACAATTAGTTAGTGCGTAAAGATATGGAATGATCTTACCACAACACTAATACATTATAATTATATTCAGGTTATCTAACTTCTGATATGAACAATGTGATTGATTAATAAAAAACAGGGTTTAGGTAGGAAATGCAATTTCGAAATAAAAACGTCTTTAGTTTTTTTTGGAAGTTAGCTATGCTAACTATTGTTTCATATAATTTAAGGTGATGGGGAGTTCGTTCCAGATGTTTCTCGCAGCTACAGATAAAATGCGCTTGTCCATGTGCAGCGTAGTGTTAGGAACAACAAGCTATTGTGAGACATTGCACGTCTATACAAAATTATTAACACCAATGCTGCGATGTAGGGTCTACAACTGGATGCCATACTGCATGGCGACGGAATTTTTTTCTCACGGCCAAAATCGTAAGGGCGGTGACCGAAATGACCAGACGGCCAAGATGATCGTCAGTCGTGCAACATTATAAAATATTCGGAAATTAGATTGCTTTAGTACCGAAATTCATTACTGCTAGCGGCGATTTCATGCGTAGGATCTACGTCAGGTATGTGTTTTTTTTTATTACGTGGTAATTTAATTTAGGCTTACAGCCTGTACACACTTTCAATGGTACTTTAGCGCCTGGCGGAGAGACAGTGAATCAATCAGTAGACTACAGTGCCGTCTTTTGTTAAAACGTAAAACTGGCGCAGCGACTTTGGGATGTTGCGTGTTGGAGTCTGCTTTTTAAGAAATTAAGTTAAGTTAATGTTATTGCTTAGACAGCCAATATTAGGTAATGTATGAAAGTCTTACGCATGTGGCTGTTCTTCGACTTCTTGTTTTGATTTTACTTGAAGCAACACATCTTGCGTGAGTTTTGTGTCGTTGGCGTTGTTTCGTCTGGAACTGTCTTGGACTTGGGAGTTGTTGGAGTCTTCGACTTGGCTCTTGCTGGATACGAGTCACGGCACGTGCCAATTCCAAGTTTGCGCGAGTATATTGTAAGACCACGGTCGCCCGGTACAATAAGAGTAATTAACTTACCGTGTAATTAAGCATAAATTATTAAATTCATCTCAACATGGATTCCTTAAAGCGAGGTCATGCTTAACAAATATGTTATGTTTTTTGGAAGAAATCACTAAGTGGATAGACGTGGGATCGCCAGTAGATATTATCTACTTAGATTTTCAGAAAGCTTTTGACAAAGTGCCACATCAAAGATTACTACTTAAATTAAAAGCCCATGGTATCGGGGACAGCATAACTGACTGGATAGAACAATGGCTGACTGACAGAAGACAACGAGTTGTAGTAGATGGAGAAGTTTCAAATTGGAAATCGGTTTTGAGTGGGGTACCTCAAGGATCAGTATTAGGACCTATATTATTCTTAATTTATATCAATGACTTGGACGACAGTATAACAAGTAACGTACTGAAATTTGCGGATGACACAAAACTGTTTAGAAAGGTTAATACTGATGGTGATAAACAACATTTACAAAACGATCTAGACAGATTAGTGAAATGGTCTGAGAAATGGCAGATGTTGTTCAATTTTGGGAAATGTAAATGCCTACATACAGGACATAGGAACTTGAATGTAAACTATAAAATGGGAGATACTGTTCTGGGTACTACTGTAAAAGAAAAGGACTTAGGAGTTACAATAAGCGCTGATATGAAAGTTTCAGAGCAGTGTGGTATTGCAGCTTCAAAGGGTAATCAAATTCTTGGATTGATTAGAAGAAACATAACATACAAGGGAAAAAAGTTAATTATACCTCTTTATAAAGCAATAGTTAGACCTCATTTAGAATACTGTATACAAGCATGGAGACCATATCGTAAGAAAGATATAGATACGCTTGAACGCATACAAAGGAGAGCAACTAAAATGATTCCAGAACTGAGAGACCTTAGTTATGAAGAACGCCTGAAAGAATGTGGTTTAACAACTCTAGAGACAAGGAGGTTAAGAGGAGATCAGATTGAAGTTTTTAAGATATTGAATGGGTATGAAAATATTGATAGAAATATGTTTTTCTCACTCAAGAAGGATAGCAGAACTAGAGGACATGAGGTAAAATTAGTAAAGGATCAATGTAGATTGGACATCAGGAAGCACTCGTTCTCACAGAGGACAATAAATGAATGGAACAAATTGTCTACAGATTGTGTAACTGCTAGCAGCGTGAATATGTTTAAAAACAAGGTTGACACATATCTCAGGAGGGCGGGTTATAAGTAGATGAACATTGTTGGACTCTCGATAAGCCAATGGCTTCCTTGTCCACTTGCCATCTGGGCCTTTGGCTTGGATGGCAAATCTTGTTAAATCTTGTTAAATCTTGTTAAATTAATCTATGTGAAGTGAACTGTAGGTGTAAACGAGTACAGATTCTTGCATCGTCTTCGTCATCGGTTTTATCAATTTGTCGAAATCTTCTGTCTACTTCTCACAGACACGCGTCAATCTTTGTTTTGGTTTTGAACTGAATGTGAGGTGTTAATAGGCGCGTTGACAGTGTTATTCATATACGAGGAAGGTATCGTATAAATTATCAATGCTCAAGCTGTTGTAAGTATATACATATAATACTAAGTTTTTCTATGCCCCGACTATGTCTGTCTACGGCAGATGAAATTGTCCTCTTATAATATAATGTTAAGTATGAGTATGATAATCTAACTTTGTTTTTATGAAACCAAATCCTTTTTTATTTGTTATAAAGTCAGTGGCCTACCATCTGAAAGAATCACATTTGTGTACATATCTAAAAAAATTGCAACAGATTGCTCTATTTTGCAGGATTGATATAATTTCCTTAGACGGTAGACCTAGATATTGGTCATTATATCCTATCATTCGCAAGACTGCTGCTGTGCAAGTGGTCCATGCGGCTTTCTGTCGGATTGCATCGTAATATGATTTGGAGGTATCGTATTTTCACAAGCCTCCCACTTACCTGACCGCAATGCTTTTAGGAGAGGTAGCACTACCATGAATCATTTGAATCCAATTTCTGTATAGGTTTTGGTCAGACATGTATATGCAGTGAAAATTACCAGTTGTTGGAATGTCGGTACGTACAGTGTCAGAATTTGTTTTAAATGGTTCACTGTTTCCTTTTTCATATAATGATATTTACTAGTCATGCTGTCCCAACATGTTTTCAGTTGTTGCAACAACACCTGCCTGACTAATACTAATGATATCTCTAAAATCTCAGTTATCCCATTTTACCTCAATGTACTTCATTTAGCATGGATTTGTCATTGTCATCTCAGCAGGCATAATTATATGTGCCACATGGAATGAGTCAAATAAATAATAAACTAAGTTATGCATGTGTTGTTAGTAAATGTAGCATTTGTTTTTCACTGGGGTCACAAACCACAACAGACGCATATTAAAATCCGTTAGACCAACAAAAAGCCAGGGCAAGGGATAACAATCCTGGAAAATTGATCAGGTGCACGATGCTCTCTCCAGGATCTGTGTAACACATATTAGTCTCGGTAGAGTCGAACATCCTGTTTTTAGGGAAGTCCCAAGTGACTTAATTAAAAATACTGTTGAATTGTTATGTATTTTAGTTGCACAGAGGTCAAGGTTTTTACTTTTCCTCAATTGGGTATTGGATGTATTGCACTGTTTCGCGTCTGTGAATCAAAGCACTAGCTGCCACACACCAAAACCATCCTGAAACCACATTCAAAGATGACTGACTACCGGCAGTAAACAATTTTGAACAGTTTTCAAACTGCTTTCAAACTTGCTGTGCAGAGGGGAAGTAGAGCTGTACTGAGAAACACTGCTATATAGAAATATTAAAACACTTTCCTCAAATTAGGGAGTCATACTTTCAAAGTTCCTGTCATGAGATAAATTTTGCATGAAAGGATAAAATTCTTGTCGAAGGGAAAACATTCATGTGTATCTTGGATTATCTCCTCAACCACGGGCATTGTTGGAGATTCAACCACACATGCCTACATAACTACCCTCTTATTCTGGCATAGCATTTTCGTGCAGTAGAAATCATTGCAGAGAGGCACAGTAGGTTTTATTACAAGTTCACATAACTACATATTATGTTTCTATTTATGGAGATGACATAATCAACATCATATTATTACCTGTTTCAGGTGCCTACTTGGGCGACATCGCTCTGACAGACGATGATATAATACGGGAAATAATTGTGGAAAAAATTGGAAAGGAGTTACATTACATGACTGCCTCACGACAGGCAGAACATATGACAGTACGTGAAGCTAGTAGAAATGAACAAGTACCAAAGAAGACAACGCACAAACACAGACGGCAGAAGGCAAGAAAACACAAACAGCGTCAGAGACGATTACAAAGGATAAAATGGAGGAAACAAAGAAGGTACGTGGCAAGTGTTAGGTGGGAAAAGAGACCATGTGTGAACAGGGTTTGCCTCTAATGAAAATATATTCCTGGTCCACAGGACCAGCAAGTTCAAAAAGTTGCTGCTTCTGCTGAAAAGTTACTGGTCCTGGGAATGTTGGATCGAGGGTGATTTTTTTTTAAAGTTTGTGTAATATTTAATAAAATTATTCATTTTGATTAATTTGTGTTATATTTAATAAAATTGTAAATTTTTATTAATATATCATTTATGGAGGAAATGAGACAATTCAATGGCATTAGTAATTTATTTCCCTCTCAATATCACATCTGTCAGTCACAGGTAGACATAAAATGGCAGACTGGCAGTTGAAATTTTACTGAATCATCACAATCTAGATCAGCACAGAGTCCTCAATTTTACTCAGTGTCATAGATGACAGTTGAAAGATTTAGTCAACATGCAAACTCAGTCTCTTAATATCAGCACAGATAAAATTTAGAAGGTCCACAATTTTACTTTATTTGTCCTTTGATGTTTATCTTTGTCATACAATCGACCGACTTCACACTTCTCTTCGTCTGTTTTCCGCTTTTTGGGGGTGGCGGCTTGCATCCCATAGAGCCAAACTTTGACAAGGACATGGTAAACTTTACTCTAGAATGCTATGGATGGTTGCTACTTATTTACAGTTCATCTGTACGTCACCTAAGTGTATTTACATGAACAAATCTACAAAATTATCCGGAAACATTATTTGAGTAAGTTTGTGTTTCACAGAAATATCAACATGGCTGACAAGGAGGAGATTCATGTAAGACACACCGTGATTGGCCAGGATGCGTGATCTCTGCAAATCTCGACCAATCAGGTCACGCGTATCAATAACACCGTACTTGTGAAAATTTCCGCCTCTCAGTCAGGCGCAGCCTTTCTGCAGTTTCGTACTTGCGTGATGCGTGCAGCAATAATACTATATTATCTCAACGAATGACCCGTGTGAATAATCGGTCTGCAGGACCAGTAACTTCATTTTTTTGTTGGTCCGACATAAAATAAATCGGCCATGGACCGAGGGACCGACGTTAATTTTGAACCCTGTGCGTAAAGTACAAACAAACATTGACCCAAAGTGCATTATTAATTAAATATATATATGTGACCCATCTTAACAAAATGAGTCACATGTCCCAATTTGAACGTATAGAATTATTAGTATCATTGAACAGAGCAGCATCTCAACTTTCACATCACAGAGCATCAAGCATTTAAAAAATAATAAGCAATTTATTCAGCCTGAGGGGAGACTGGGCAGGTGGATTAAAAAAAAATATTTTATTATTAAAAATGTTTCCACCTATTTTGAGAGCATTGTATTTATAATGTTCACTTCAGTAACTTTTATTTGTGGGTAAAACATGCATCTTCCAAAAAATAATCCTGTTTTCTCAAAAACATGACTCATATCTCTGGAAGTAATAATGCTAGCAAAGTAAGATTTTTATTGTTATATTCAGATTATTCTTCTTTACACAACTGATAGAACATATTATCAAAGTAACCAAAAGCTACATCAGTATTTGTCGCCCAAACATTTTTTTCCGGAGGTTACCCAATTTTTTTTAATAAACTACTTTTTTAGGTTTTCTACCAGTTGTGTAACAGATTGTATACTAAAAAAGGTGTTTCAAATGATTATAATAATATTTGTTCAATCTGATACTCTTCATAGTAAAGAATGCACAAGAGATTCTTAACAATGTCAATGCCAATTAATGGCATATTTAATACAAGACAACAACAACAACAACACGTACATAAACAGCGACACCTCAAAACAGTTAATCATCTCTCGGACAGCGGCCATGTCCTCTCTTTCATGACGTGAGCAAGAGTGCAAATGACGGGGATGGCTGACGGGCTTAACGACCTCGTGCCCTGCCCCCCTTCCCTGCAAAACAACTATAATAGTTTCTCGCTCCAGACCTGGGGCTGAGTACATTTTCATGAGTACAAGTACGAGTATAAGTACGTTAGTGATGGATGAATATGAGTACGAGTACATTGCTAAAAGCTGAGTACGAGTACATTCTCATGAGTACGAGTAAAAGTACGATGACATTTTTTTATGACATTTCCATTCCCAAATATACGGTTACCTTTTATGAACCCCTCCCTTTTACAAACATACAAACATGATATGACTCATAAAATCAGTTTTGCTTGGGGTCCCTTCTTAACTGCAAAGTTCTAACAATTCATAAACCACATACTTTGATATAATAATATCCATTAAACCAATATCTGTAGTTACTGTACAAGTGACTAAACATTACCCCCTCCCCCCCGCCCCCAAACATTTACATCGTTTGAAGGGGTAGAGGTGAGAAGATTTGTCCAAATTGGAACAGAAGCCAGGGATGTGTGGCAATTTGAATAGTTTAATTGTTCTTGTTTTGAATAAAGACCACATGAGACCAGTCTACATGCTGATACATCAGTTCAGTTTGTCTTGTTTTGGTGCACAAAGGCAGTGTTGCAATGTGTAATCTGTTCATATTAGAAGTTTGCAATTTATATTTTCTGATCTTAGACTACTGGTTGTTGAGAGGGTTAGAACAGGCCAAGACAACAGGCTCAAAATCCCCTTTGTACTTTTTAGTCAGACTGCTGACACCAGATTATATTTATACTGGTGTAAGGCTGCAGGCAGTCTGACTTGAGTCTCCTTACTTCTACAGAGTAAGACTCAGCTGGCAGTTCGTAGGCATTCCATGGCTAACTGATGGGTTAACTGATGAATTGTACACATTCTGGTGGCTTAATTATACAAACAGGGATTATGGCCTGAACTAGTAGTCTTCAATTGTTTGCTTAACTGGGTGTTTCTGACTGGGAAAAAATGCTGCCTGTTGCCTTTTTTGGGTATCACAGTCATGGGAGAATGCCCCCATGGGGTGTAGGGTTGGTAAGGGGGCAACTATTATTCAGAAATAACAAAGTATTTTTAAAACATAACTGAACATTTAAGTACTTCAGAAAAGTTTCATTTTGTTAACTACAAATAAATTAATTTTCACAGCATATATGAGAAAAAGTACTCAGATGTACTCGTAATGTACTCCTAAAAACAAGAGTACATGGAGTATGAGTACAAATATGAGTACATGACCCATAAGTTGTATGACTACAAGTACTTCAAAAATGTACATGAGTACCAAGTACTTCTGCCCAGGTCTGTCTCGCTCACTGTCCTGCTGGTCGGACAGTCCAGCAACGGAGACAGTCTCGCGCTCAGTCGGACACATCTGGCGGGCTCGACGACCTCGCCCCCTGCCCTGCAAAACGACAGTAGTGTCTCGCGCACTGTCCTGCTGGTCTTCCTCTAGTAAATTCTCATCTAACAAAGTGTTGATCTGTTCGCGATCACTTTGGGCAGGATATCAACAAACCCGCTACATCGAATGCCATTTTTTTACTTGCTATGTGAGTCAGCTGTGTGACATGGTAGAAATGCGTAGTGCGCATGTGTTCAAGGACATTATTTAAATGACTTCATCGCTGCGCCAATAAAATCATTCACAGCTGGGCAAACAGTGCCTGCCCCTCACACCCTCCTGTTCCAGATGCAAAGCTTTGTAACAATGTCAGATTTGTGAGGGACCATTCACAAATTACAGACCAAAAATTGATTAATTAGTAGCATTTTCAGCTTTGTTTTATGGAAGTCAAGCAGAACACATACATTAAACATAACTAAATATACAGTAGAAATTATGGTATCGTTAAAATTAAAACTAAGGAGCCATTTTCAGGGAAAATCTAAAAATCGTTGGATTAGCCAGTGTTTGATAAAAACGGCATTTGCGAAGTTTCATGTTTACTGACATCCGACTCATTTTGTTAAGATGGGTCAGATGTACTTTAAAAAGAATCAAAGACTTATGTTTGCTACTTCTCAGTCTAGCTAAAAGTAAATGTCAGGTAATTCCAAATGTTGACATTGATTTATGTATAATGCCTTTCTATTAATTATTAAAGAGTTAATAAATGTATCTTTAGTCACCAGTTATTGCACATAGTAAAACATTCCTATTTCATAAATATCAGTTATTTTCTGTTGTGAGAGGTATACTTTATTAACAGTTTCTTGCAGAATCGCCTGAATTGACAAGGTTTTAAAAATATTATTAGACATAAAAATTACCCCTCGTGTTCTTCTCTTGTTAGACAGAGGAAGCATCGACGGAAGCATCCCCGAAGGCATAAAACGCAATCAAGAAAAGCACAGTCACGTGTCCGACGGGCAGCAACAGCAAGACCTGACAGATTGTGGGATCATGCTGTTATACCATATGAAATAGATGCAAATTTTAGCGGTACATTGACAAAATATCTTATTTCCTATACTGCCTTTAAGTTTACTACATGAGCCTAAGTTTATGCAGAAAGCCAAAGCCTTTAGAAATCTACCACTTGTAATAAGTATTTCTACTAATGCACAATGTCACATTTGTCCTCTCCTATGGAGATCTTTATGGAACATTTTAGTTCTTTGAATATTGCCGACCCATACTAGAACATTCCTTTAATATTTAACTTAGTTTCTAATTAAGTACTTGTTTGGTGTCATTTCTTGACTTGTTGATATTGCTCAATACTTGCACATTTTAATATTTGCATTATCTATTTGCATTTAATACTTGCATTATCTACTTGCAGGTGCTCACAAGGCGCTGTTCAAACAAGCAATGCGACACTGGGAAAATTATACTTGTGTTAGTTTTGTTGAGAGAACGCCTGAACATTACAACTACATAGTGTTCACAGAGAGACCATGTGGGTAGGTGTCATGGTGTAATTGGTGGTGCTAATGACTACGAGTTGATTACTGGTTGTTCTTTATTAGAAAACTAATACTAATAGAACAATGGTGCACCTAATTTTTTTGGCCATTAATCTGTCTCAAGAAAATGCGAGCAATGCATTGATGCCACATCAACACCAAATTATTATGTTGCATGTTACTTGATTGGTATGTTATAGATGACAAACAATAACATTGATCCAATGACAAAATTGTTATATTAGATTTCAGATATATGTTTTATAAACATCAGATTCTGGTGCTTATCAAACTTTCATAATAGAATAATAAAATCAGAGCTGTACATGCAACGTCTCTGTCCAACGTGTTTGGCTGACTGGGTAGTAGAACCAATGTGGAAATAGTGTTCATAATAATATGTAAGCTAATTTATATTATATGCCTATAAACAACTACACTTTACTGCATGCAGTACCATGTTCTTAAAATAATTGCACTAATCCGTTGTCCCACAAAATTTCTGTTAAATAGTTTAAAATGAACATTTATGTCGGGGTAAAACGTTAAGTCCTATCTGAGCTAGTGTGATTATAAACTGTGTTTCATTGCACCCCTACCAGATGCTGTTCATTCGTTGGTAAGCGTGGCGACGGAGGCCAGGCGATCTCCATAGGCAAGAACTGTGATAAGTTTGGCATTGTGGTCCATGAACTTGGCCATGTGATTGGCTTCTGGCACGAACACACGAGGCCTGACCGAGATGACCATGTCGAGATCATCTACAAGAACATCATGCAAGGTCAGTTTCCACTTTCCTATCTCAACAGTGTTTGTATAATCCTGTGTTTATACTTTCTGTGCAATGTGAATACTGTAATTTTTTTGGTGAACTTCAGTTGTAGTGGTGGACTTGTCCCAAGCTTTAGTGGTGAACTTGTCCCAAACTTTAGTGGTGGACGTGTCCTAAACTTTTGTCCCAAACTTTAGTGGTATACGTGTCCCAAACTTTATTGATGGACTTGTCCGAAAGTTAATTATATGATGTGGGAATTTGTGGCACAATAACAAAATAGTTGATGCCTAGACATATGTTTGCACCAAACAATCATTGCTAGGTCATTCTCTCAATGAAAAACAATTGTTGATAAAGTTGTTCTCAAGTAAATAACTTGCGATTAATGAAGGCCACCCCTGAATTTCGACACAATGTAATCAGACACATTTTGGCTATCAAACCTGGAAGGCTTGTCATACATCAAGACCCACAACCAATTTTGTGTGGAACTAAGCCTATCTATTTAACACAGTTTATGGGAAGCTCTTTTTCATCTGAGAGTCTTGCACAAGTCATGTTGTAAAAACTATTTAGTCTAATCCACCAAATGAAAATTGAAATCAAGGCTAACATGACATCTTCTAGTACAGTTCTTTCAAATTATGTATCAATCTTAAGACAATGTTTCTTATTACATTTTTTGCTCCTGTTAACCATGTATACATTCTTGCATGGATAGATTCTTGAAACAATTGGTGTTTAAAAAATGGGTGAGTTCTCATGTATAAAAAATGTGTACAATAGACAAATCACAGGAGGTCTTCGGCTAATCAAGCCGATTGCAGTGGTGTGTGTTTGCAGACGTATTTATTTTTGATCGGCATTAAAAACATTTCCTGGGAAAGCCCACTGAGCTTCTGGTTTTACCTCAGTGTTTTTTGCCGTTGACTGGAACTGGATGGGAAATATTTGCTTTAAGTGCATATGAGTCTTATGACTCAAGTTAGCAGACGTTACCGTGGATACCCGTGGGAAACAGTCAGTATGAATCTTGTATGGCATATTTTAACTTGATCTACAGTGTATTACACTGCAGTACATTTGACAGTCTTGGCATTTTTATGACTTAATAATATATGTGTAAAGGTAAACGCTGAAGGTTCAATCTTATACAATTGTATCTGGTCCTTGAGGCCATCCAGAGCGCTTTACACTTCACCTCCTCGCAGACATTTTCAATCCAAAACCAACTCAACTTCTCTGGGATGCTGATGCCATGCTGCAATTACTGCACAAAGTCTACTTATGCATTTATATTATCAATCACCGCCTATAGGTGTGGGGCTGCATGGCTGCATGTGTTTGTGTGTGTGCATGTTACAATGAATAGCCATGGTAACATATTGTGATATTTCCTGCTGCTAGCTGTGGGCTTATTTGCATGAAAATATCATAAACCTATCAGGACAAATATTATTTGATAATAATAATACACAACAATCTGGAGCTATATCCATGTGATAACTCCTGATTTAGTTATCCAGTTCATTGACCATGGCTGTGAAGCAATCCTATTTTGCTGTACATTGATCAGTGGTAATTAGGTAGCTTATCCAGTGGAGCAGTTGGCCACTCCCATTACTAGACAAGGGCTAATTGAATCAGAACCCAGGGGCTGGCTGGCTTCACTGCAGTCAGAGTCTGATTGCAGGTTCCCTGTCAGTGATGATGAAGATAAGGTCACTCAGCCATGTAACTGGACACTTATGTTAGGATTGCAGCATGGAACAAACAACTGCATAACTTACATAACAGTTTGAGTTTCTTCATGCTCAATATAGTGCAAAATAAAAGGAATGTTTATCCGTGACAAACAAAAAAATTAACAGTCAACATGTCCATAGTAATTCAGCTACGTGTAGTAAACATGATATTAGCAGTACAATTAAGTATACTCATGAATGCTTTAGAAAGATAGGGCCTACAGTTCTTATGTGGTATCCAGTAATACTATTCATAACATCACTCTACAAGAAACATAGTCTGTTTAAACCTTTCCGGGAAGTATTTAACCATGCAGTCAATATCCACATACACTTAATCGCACAATGCGATCACTGTCTGTAGCAAGATTTAATTTATACACATACAAAGTGAAGTGTAGCTACAACTACAGCCGAGCTTCAAATGGTATGAAACGGAATGAACCCTGGTCATGTAGGTTTGAGAGTCCAATGTTTTGGTTTTTGTCTCTATTCCATACACATAATGTCTGTAGAAACCTGTTGAAACATGTTGAGTTTGCCCTAGAAGGTTTGTCTGTTTGTCTCACGGCCCACACATCTTCAGCAGTCTACTGCACCTGCACACACCCAACTGACACAGCACGGGGGGGGGGGGGCTCTCTGTCACAATTGTTAATCACTAATTGTTGCTAATTTAAACCACCCACAAATCAACCTCTACATGCCCCCTCCACAAACCCAACAATATTCAACTTTATCTTACATCTTCTATTTGTATAGTTATTTCTAAACTTGTGAGGAAATGGATTGTTCTTTTTTATTTTAATACTTAGGTCATGAGTTTTATTGTGAGATGAGTGCTAAATAATTGTTCACAGGTGTAGGTGGTTTTTCTCAAGCGTGATGTCTGCTATAGGTGTACCTACTGAATATGCCAGTGCAGGAAGTCAGTGACAAAGATTTACTTTAGGTTATGTGCATGCATAATGTACTTAGTTGAATGAAACCTTTACCTGATGATTGAAGGAGTGTTCAGAATATTTACAGGACCAAACATCTGCAAATTGTTACATTCAGAGAGGTTTTGTTGGTACCCGAGTACCAGTATATCTCTTCCTTGTGTGTGTGTGCGTGCGTGCGTGCGCCTGCGCACGTGAGTGTGTCTTTCCCTCAGGATAAGATGTATTGGGATAATTCCACTCAGCCATGGAAATGTTCTGTCTTCCAAACATGGACATGTGTCCTGTTTGTGTAAGTGATTGGGAAAGTAAAAAACATTGCAGGTCACTGTGCAACCGACTGTGTTGTCATAGCTGTCCATGAAGCGCAGATAAGGTCTACAGCAACCACGGCAGCAGCACATTGTTGGCATCTTTTACATCTAACAACTGACAATGAAAGTGCATTATAGAGCTTTGAATGAACATGTGTTACATTAAATGACCATCTGTGAGGCATGGTCCAGTTATATATAAGTATGATTCCCTTTTCATAGGCATCATTTCAGTTGTGTAGCTTCACTTTGAGTGCCTAGAATTAGCTACATCAAGATTTAGTAAGTACAAAGGTCTACATGTGTATACAGTGGTGTTAGTGATAAGAAAACATCACAGTACATACTTCGAAATGTGATGTCTGACAGCTGCCCTGGCCATGAATATGGTGATGTTAGAGTGTCACACAGACTAACAGACAGATGGGCGGATGGGGGGGCGAGCATGGGGGGGCGAGCCATGGGGGGGCGAGCATGCAAACAGGGATAGGCAGGCACTACAGGCAGGCAGGCAGGCAGGCAGGCAGGCAGGCAGGCAGGCAGGCAGGCAGGCAGGCAGGCAGGCATGACAGGTACAAAGAGCAGGCATGACAGGCAGGTACCTCTGGCAGGCAGGCAGGCAGGCAGGCAGGCAGGCAGGCACACATGACAGGCAGGCATGGCAGGCAAGCAGGCACGACAGGCAGGCAGGCATGCAGGTTGGCAGGCAGGCAGGCAGGCAGGCAGGCAGGCAGGCAGGCAGGCAGGCAGGCAGGCAGGCAGGCAGGCAGGCAGGCAGGCAGGTAGATGGACATGCCATTGTAGCACCTAGCTTTTAATAATTAGCTGTGTTGTAGTTATCATTATTATTTATCGGTTATAGAGAGGTTTCTGTTATAGAAAGGTGTTTAATATTGACAACTTTTACACTGAGTATCTTAAGAAGATCATAAATCAGAGTTGAACAAGACTTCTTAAACTAACCAACCTGTGTATGGTTATACCACATATGTGTAGTGCTAACAGGCTACTTGTGGTTATACCACACATGTGTAGTGCTAACAGGCTGCTTGTGGTTATTCCACACATGTGTAGTGCTAACAGGCTGCTTGTGGTTATTCCACACATGTGTAGTGCCAACGTGTGAACAGGGTCAGCACAAATACAGAGCAGGTGGCTTGACAACTCTGTCTTTCATCTCCACTATTTTTAACTACCTACTGCTGCATTTTCTCATAAGTTCCCCAAGGCCAGTCCATCCTAATAAACTCTGTGCACTTTTCATCAGTAATGCCTTAGATATGAGATGTTTACACTTGCAAAAAGTGAATGTTGAAAGGCACTTCCCCCCATGCCTAGAAAGCACATGTTTACTTTCACTAACCAATGCATTAGGACACGTGGTATGCCAAGTAATCACTATGTGCACTGGGGCAGTTCACTGTACGATCATCTTGCTGCCATTCGTCACTTCACAGTAACTGTTTTGTTCAGTCCTCCTGCTGCTGCTGTTTAAATGAGAATCTGGCCATTCATAGCCAACTCTTTAGAATGATATCCCTGTTAGTGTTAGGTCAGTAGAAAATACAATACAATGTTGCTATCATCTGAAAACTTATCTTTTCACCATGCTTACCCTCCTTAGCATAGAACTTTAACATTCTATATTCATTAAGAGGTTGCCTGACTGTTTCATTTTGATGTGCCTCTGAGCTTCGGTATCTGAAGATTCAAGTTTTATTATCATTAGTAATAGTTTATGTATTTATGGTTGGCTAAATGGTTCATGGAGTTCCTGGAGAAGTTGAGTCTCAGTTGGAATGATCTGTCAGGAATAAAATGTAAAGCACTTTAATAATTCCACTGAATACCAGGACACTGTTAGGGTCTTTGTTAATATAAACAAATTCCCAATCTAATAAAAGTTGGGTAAAAATTCACCTGGATTATCACGTAAAAAAATTTAAAGATATATTTTTAGAGTCTATTCCCTGGTTGACATTTTAAAATAAACAACTTTCCATTAATTACATTGGCAAGGTGAGCACAGTGGTCCCATTTTCTAATTTTTTTTAAGTGGAGTCAATCCTATCCATATGTTTTTTATTATTGGAATTTGTTTAGTTTATATTTACAAAACCCCTTGCCCTTATCTTTATGTATTCTGATAACATGCAACACCTACAGTTGATTTGCCATGCAAATATACATTCTTTAATTATCCAAATCCAAAGGAAATCGACTAAATCACCTTCAGTATTAAAACTGATGAAATTAAATGAAATTTAAAAATACAGTTTAGACGATCTGCTCTATGAAAGCAGCCATTTGTATTCATAAACATCAGTTAATCTCATGATTATATTAGCATTATGTAATGCAGATTAACAATGCTGCATCATTTTATTTATAATTATAAAGTGTTGACATTATTGAAAAGTTGACTTTAAATCAGTTTAACAAATCTGTTGTTAAAGGTGCGTCATCAATTCGATGTTTTTGCTTGTCTCATTTCTAGTATCCACTACGACATGCTAGATCGTTTTTACAACTTTTGTATGTAGTTTCTGTAAAATCATCAGACAAACTATTAAATTAGTTAATGCTTGTTCAAGCGTTTACTGAAGTAAAAACTGAAATGCTGAAAAATCACAATTTTCCTTGTGTGAAATTTTGCAACTTTGTCATGTGATCGGTGAGAGGATGGAGGTCATGCCCATGATCAGCATTGACCCACACTGTGTTTACTATTTTGGATATCCTTACCAGATCTAACGATTAAAGTCAATTCTTTCGATTTGAAAAAAAAAAAGGCATTTTTCTATTAAATCAACGGCGGATGTTACATAAACTATTCACACACTGCATATTTGGACACCAATGAACCAGATTTGCTATAGGCTAAATCAGTTGAGGAAGCAGTTTTTAATTATTTAATTCTCATGCAGAATTTATTGAAGTGAAAATGGAAACGCTGAAAACTCACGAATCTCGCCCTTGGTGAAATTTCATAACTTTGTCATGTGATCGGCGAGAGGATGGAAGTCACGCCCATGATAAGCCTTGACCCCATGAAGTGTTTACTGTTTTGGATATCCACTATTTTGAGCCTTACCAGATCTAACGACTAAAGTCAATTGACTGGATATTACTTCAGCTATTCACACACTACATATTAAGCCATCAACGAACCGGATTCATGATAGGCTAAATCAGATGAGGATGGAGTTTTAAGAATGCACATGACATTAATTACATAATTATGAAAGACACTGAAAATTAATCTTAAAAGTACATATATATAATGCATTATATATATGTATAAATAAACATGTTTTATTTGAATTAATGATTGGTGAGGAAAGGGTTAACATATAACATGTTTGCTCTGCCATAGCCAAGCAGCTGCAATGGAATCAAAGACAGAAGAATGTCTTGAAGCTAAAGTGATACAGGGTGTTATAATTTCAACATTCCATCATGATGTCTTGGATAGTGATTTTCAGTTAATTTCGCTCAATCACTAACCTTATATTTCTGATGGTTTCACCAGATGCCTTATTGACTTAATCACTGATGTAAACATGAGGTTTCTGGCCTGCCACTAGAGGGCCTGTGACAGACAGATAATCGAAGTACATTAAATGTTGCACTTCCAATATGTTTAACAGATTATTTAATTTTAAGAAAGACTTCTGCAGAGCCATGTGTAATAATACAGTATTTACTCTGGTCTGTATATCCGTATTCCGTAGACACCCATAATCTGAGTGTTTTCGAGTTTGAAGTTCCCACCAAATTGGTGCAAAAGTTTCATAAATATTTTGGGGTAAATACAGTCAATATATGGTTTGTATGGAATTTTTAGTATACACAATATACATATAGTTACATTTAAATAACATGTTTAAAATCTTTATTGAGTACTAGCGGGGTTACCCAGCGATGCCTTTGTGTATTACTTACCGCAATCACATGCATTACAATTAAATAGTATATGTACCGATGTTGTGCGAATTATCCATAGAACTCCACTGAATACAATAACTTGCCACTATCAAAAGCTCAACGCATTATTATTAAATGATATATGTGCCGATGTTGTGTCAACTTAACATTGAAAGCTCAACGACAACGATGCATCGAATGCTAAATCGTGTCGCCCCATCTATCAGAAACATGCCAGTTGCTAATGTAACGACACAGAAGAGAGCGATAAGATATAGATTAGATAAATTAAAAACATCTAGGCATTAATTTAGTTAAATCGTATATGTAACGCACACAGTTGTTTGTGGTTACCGCAGGACAAAGAAGGACAAAGAATGTCTCCACGGCAAACAACAGCGCAAATACTAACACAGATGTTGTCAATACTTTTGGGAAGTGGTGTAGGCAGCGTGTGCTTCGCAGCGAAATACCGACTTCTGGGAAGTGGTGTAGTTTTGTGGATTCACGCCATATTTTTTTGTGGCGCCTTTCACTATGCATAACACGGGGTACAGACAAACCGCAATAACTTTTAAATTATTCAAAATTGTGCATACATCCAGCAACAAATATGTAGGCATCATTATTTTTACGATGACATAGAAAACACATTAATTCCACTAATTTCGCTGTTGCAACTTCTGATTGAAATTTTGACCCCCACCCCCAGGGAATTTCGAAAATCTGACCACCCCATGTCTGTTTGATCACCGGATGACCAGGCAAAGTTTCGTCCCGATCGGCCCACAGATGGGGCCGTTGTGAGGGAACAACAGACAGACACTTTGCTTTATAAATTAGATTTAATATATCTCTGGTAAAGTTACAAAATGTTTGGTTCTCTATTTGTGCCCAGCCAAAGGAAAATCATCTATTGTTAAAAAAAAATCTATAATTGGAACACTGCTTGGTTACAAGGTCTACGGACAGGAGATCATATATTCTGTATTGCCAGCTTGTAACCTTGTTTCCTATTAAGTTTATTGCCTTGTAAACAGATAGTGTATTGCATTTAGACACTACAAGGAGACAAAGATATAACAAATCAGTCATGGTCATCACATAGTAGCACATTCTCAAGGCTGTGTAGGTACTAGATAGAGGCAGACAATCAGGCCAACTTGTTTGCAGGCCACACAAATATGGCTACTACTCCTGCCAAGTGAAGCCTGTTTGTCGATGATTATGACATTTAAAAACCCAAACCAATCAAAGTGGAAGCTTTATTTTTAAGTAAATTTTAAACAACTATGTTTATAAAAAAAATTAAACTTTAAGGGCAACTTCCATTTGCATCAAAAACAAAATTCTAAGTTACTGTAACAGACAGTAAAATCAAAATCAGACCATTCAGGCCTTATCTCATTTTCTTTCTCAGTGGACAAGGTTTATTTCCCCATGGAGAATACATGTTGGTGATTAGGATGTTGAAGACTCAAAGTTTACAGTAAATTTGATGAAATATCAATGATACCACAACTGATATAAACAGGGAGAACTGTTCAAAACTCATATTAATGACCCAACTGTCCAGGGCTGTCCAAAATGTCTGGTTAACAAACATCCAGGAGAGGTGTCGCAGCAGAAAGTACATATCAAATGGCTGAATGCCATTTTGAAAGTTTTTTTATAGCAAACCTGACATATATATATATATATATATATATATATATATATATATATATATATATTAGATGCATTGAATGACCAATAGTTAATTTGTTAATCATATCTGATTAAATATAATTGTGCACACATGATTGAAAGTACAAATAAATTTTTTTTTAAACGAATTGGATTTGAAATTTTCCTTAGCCTAGGATTTAAAAAGTGGGAATTGACAATTTTAAATTGGAATTGAAATTTGCAAGGCGGAATTGGAATTAATTTTTTGGAATTGACAAAACGGAATTGACTCCATGTCTGACTGCAGGTGTATTACCTAGCCAAGCAGGTGATGGATGTTTTGTCATTTGTATGCAGTGGCTCATGGGTGGTCATGATGATCCTCACTCCATGAATGTTTTTCTCAAGTTGAGTGCTCGACATGAACATGATTGCTGTATGTGGCGACACACCTCAACACAACCTGCTGCTGGTTGTTTTTACGTTTGTTCCATAGTTTAGCCAGCTGGGTATTTATTAGACGGCTCGTTGAAGCTCCTCATTAGAAGTGATCTATTGGCTGCCTCCCAGCACTGTGCTGACGCTCCAGCACTGTAGCACTGGGCCACAACATTCCAGGCTCCCTCCCTGTCTGCTCTTGCGCATAACTCACACGTCTTTGGGAGCATGGTCCGTAGCAATATTATAATTAAAAAAAAATATTTTGCAAAAAATATACATGCCAAGGTACACTAAACAAACATATCATGTACATGTATGTCTTATATACTGTATACACTTGTTAGTCTGTTAAATAAATAACCCAGAGGCAGCTTGGGAGGCTACTTAGCAATCTATGAGCAATAAAATGACAAATAAACCATGTTTCGTATTCCACTAAAAGTAAGGAAAGTACTTGAGTCACCTGATTGTCACCTGTATAATAGTCACCTGTCAGTTAATATGCATCAGCGGTACTCAGACATGTGTCATACAAGCAGTATATCTTTCATGCAGTTACAATATTTAACTGCATTTATAATGCTTCGTTGATTCAGTGTAATGCTTACCTGTAATATTATGTGCAAACATAGATATAATTATAGTAATAATTAGTACTTATATATCTATGGTGCAAAGTATAAAAGTTCTAAATATTACTATATTTTTATGTCATGAGTCTGACACCATGTGAATGCGTACTGTTGTTTCTGTGTAGGTCAGGAGTACAACTTCAACAAACTGTCGTCAAATGAAGTAGAGTCACTGGGCGAGGCATATGACTTTGAGAGCATCATGCACTACGCACGCAATACGTTCTCGCGCGGCACATATGTCGACACAATCTTGCCACGCAGGAATGCCAACACTCTGACACGACCGGAGATAGGTCAGCGAGTGAGACTGAGCCCGGGAGATATTGCTCAGGCCGGGAAACTATACAAGTGCCCATGTAAGTATGCCCACTTGCGTACAGCTACCAGCTCATCAGATTCTCCTCAGTCTTATGTCGTTGTTATAGTCTTTTCATTGGGGAGGGGGGGGTAGTCTTTAGAATTTATACACTGATTCTTGCTAGGAGTATCAAGTCATATGTTAACTCCTAAACTTTGTAATGATAAACATGTCATGCATTGTCATACATAAATATGAGAATTTCATCCTAAGTTGGACTTGCTGGTAGACACATATCTGTGTGAGTTTGAAAAATTGGTTGGTTAGACATTGTGTTAACATCACGTTTTAATGTGATTGGTTACGTTGGACAGGCATCAGAATCTGATATTGAAGATCTTACTTCAATTATTTACCTGATACAACATCAGCATATGACATTGATAGAGTGTCCATGCAACCAGGTTGCATCAATACTGCCCGTGTGGACAACCATATAATGAACAGAAAAACAACCAAGTAGTGAGCTTTTCAGTACCATGAAAGTGTAGTGATTTCTACTGGTACCTTTTAGTTGCTACTGTGATGCTACCCCGAATTTATTACCCCTCCCAATGTCTCCAACCTGGGGTACATCAGTGTGAAGACTGGCTCGGTCTGCCCCATTCTGACAGACACATATGAACAGGTTCACATCATTTGCTTGATATGTTTCAGTTTGCCCACAATGTCCCTGTCATTTGTGTGCCTGACAGGTGTCAATTAAATAGCCACCCTTGTCCTGTTAAAGAGAGTTTGACTGCTGCTAACTGCCAGTTTATTTCTTAATTGACAGGGTTGGCAGTTGTGGGGGTGAATAAGGTACAGCAAGGGGGGGTCAGCCCTGGTCTCAGCTGGGTGGTTTTATGTGGTCAGCCGGTGCCAAATTTAACAGTTATCTAATCTTGTCAGTAATTAATCACAAGTTCAATGAAGCAAGTAACAGTTCTTTTAATTATGTTTCATCAGTTTTCCAAGAAACTGCTGCTGCTGCTATAAATCTCTGGCTGCCACTCAGCACTGGTCCATTGATTGTGCTGCACATATGAACATATGTGATGTCACCCTCTTCCATTTTATCATGTGGGTCATAGCTTCTGTCTTGGCTCAGATTTCATTGAAAATGTTCATTTATCCGCAATGGTCCAAATGAAGAAATGTGAGGTCTGTTAGTGGTGCAGTAGTTTGTGAAGTGTGACAATTTGATTGTAAATGGTTTTTATCTTTTTGTCCAAACTAATGCTAGTTAAAAATCTTCCATATTTTTGTGTAAGGTGACTTGCAGAATTGCATGAAATGAAGATTTTGCTTGTGTTGTTGATTGTTGTTGATTGTTAGAGTGGTTGGGACCAACAAAGTTGATATGCAAATTGACAAACTCTGGATCACATGTGAACATTGAAGCTGCATATTGGCTTATGAAGAGTTCTACAGTTTGTTTCATATTTATATGCACGGCCCTTCTGTCAGTTAGTAGGTAATTCAATCGGTTATCCTTTTGAGAATGAGTACCAGTCCATTTATTTAAGCTACTTTCTCAACTGGGTCTGATCCTCTTAAGCTCCTGGCCTTTAAAAGTGTCAACATACATTTAGATAGAGGCCATCACTGATTGTTACAGGAGTCTTATTACCTTCCACGGCACAGTCACCTCAGAGAAGAGACTTGTTCTGTTAGTGCCTTATCAGAAAGACACACACTGACAAATGTTTTGAAAATTGTACTGTACAGCTCCTATAAAGGATTCAAATACTGTACCACTGGCCTCATAACAAGCCGCCTACAGTCATTGTGCTCATACTGTCACCATCAGGCACCCTTTACTGAACCCCTGGCCTCATAACAAGCCCCCTACAGCCATTGTGCTCATACTGTCACCATCAGGCACCCTTTAGTGAGCTCCAGGCCTCATAACAAGCACCCTACAGCCATTGTGCTCATACTGTCACCATCAAGCACCCTTTACTGAACCCCTGGCCTCATAACAAGCCCCCTACAGCCATTGTGCTCATACTGTCACCATCAGGCACCCTTTACTGAACCCCTTGCCTCATAACAAGCCCCCTACAGCCATTGTGCCCATACTGTCACCATCAGGCACCCTTTACTGAGCTCCTGGCCTCATAACAAGCACCCTACAGCCATTGTGCTCATACTGTCACCATCAGGCACCCTTTACTGAGCCCCTGGCCTCATAACAAGCCCCCTACATCCATTGTGCCCATACTGTCACCATCAGGCACCCTTTACTGAACCCCTGGCCTCATAACAAGCCCCCTACAGCCATTGTGCCCATACTGTCATAATCAGGCACCCTTTACTGAGCTCCTGACTTCATAACAAGCACCCTACAGCCATTGTGCCCATACTGTCACCATCAGGCACCCTTTACTGAACCCCTGGCCTCATAACAAGCCCCTTACAGCCATTGTGCACATACTGTTCCCATCAGGCGCCCTTTACTGAGCTCCTGGCCTCATAACAAGCACCCTACAGCCATTGTGCCCATACTGTTCCCATCAGGCACCCTTTACTGAGCTCCTGGCCTCATAACAAGCACCCTACAGCCATTGTGCCCATACTGTCACCATCAGGCACCCTTTACTGAGCTCCTGACTTCATAACAAGCACCCTACAACCATTGTGCCCATACTGTCACCATCAGGCACCCTTTACTGAACCCCTGGCCTCATAACAAGCACCCTACAGCCATTGTGCACATACTGTTCCCATCAGGCACCCTTTACTGAGCTCCTGGCCTCATAACAAGCACCTTACAGCTATTGTGCCCATACTGTCACCATCAGGCACCCTTTACTGAGCTCCTGGCTTCATAACAAGCGCCCTACAACCATTGTGCCCATACTGTCACCATCAGGCACCCTTTACTGAACCCCTGGCCTCATAACAAGCACCCTACAGCCATTGTGCACATACTGTTCCCATCAGGCACCCTTTACTGAGCTCCTGGCCTCATAACAAGCCCCCTACAGCCATTGTGCCCATACTGTTCCCATCAGGCGCCCTTTACTGAGCTCCTGGCCTCATAACAAGCACCCTACAGCCATTCTGCCCATACTGTCACCATCAGGCACCCTTTACTGAGCCCCTGGCTTCACAACAAGCACCCTAAAGCCATTGTGCCAATACTTTCACCATCAGGCACCCTTTACTGAGCTGCCAAAAATCCAAAGATAATACTGGCAGCTGCAAGCAGTTAAAATTGCAAAAAGCCAACATACTGTTACAAACAGCTATGTGTTTATCTAAAAAAGAATGCTTCTGAATGCAACAGCATCTCAGATCTTCATTGAGCCTTCAGTATGTTATATAAACTGTTTACCCCATGAATGCCACAAATAGCTAACAATTAACAGCTGTCATTCGTGAAAAAACGAAAGTCAGAGATTATGTACAAAAACTGGGCCATATCTCCCAATCTATCTCTAATTAATCAATCTGGATATTTCGGAGAGGTGTTTTTTCAACACAAATATTGGAAAGACCTGGTTCCTAGCAGACAAAACTGTTTCATTGCCATCAATCGGGATGGATCGCTGTTTATTTCTCCACTAGCAAAATTTTTAACTCTATCAAATTTTTATTTTTGTTGTTCTGGAAATCGACTGCATTAATATGTATTCTTTCATCAACCAAAACAATTAATCTAATTCTGTAAGTTTTAGTCCAGGAAAATCAACATTCATGACACTGTTATGTTCCCATCATATGGCATTCAAAATAACTACACCATGGATTCATGTGCAAGGTTATATATATGAAGGGCGACTAGTATAACCGTCTCCATGGCATCCTCTCTCCCTTGCAGCCTGTGGTCGCACCCTGCAGGAGTCAACTGGGAGTTTCTTCTCCCCCAACCCTCAGGAGAATGCCATCGACCAGGAGAAACAATGGTGTCAGTGGAGGATCTCTGCCACGCATGGAGAGAAAATCGTTCTCAACATCACTGAGCTGGACATCATGGACTCATCGAAGTGTAAGACGGATTACCTCGAAGTACGTGATGGCCACTGGCTCAAGTCTCCTCTCCTAGGTAATTGGCAATAGAAATACACTTCACAAAGGTACTATTTTACTTGGAATGACTGAAGACCTTTTGTTGCGAATGCTGCCTTATTCTTGTTATCTCTGGGGAATGATTAGGTTAAATGGTGCAAAATTTAATTCACGCTTGGACATACGCCATAGTTTCATAAAACAATGGAGCAGTTTTCTTGATGCAAACAAAAGGGTTGTGTTCTCAGAATAATTTTCTGTTTGTTAGAAACGTTGTGTGCCTAGAAAAGACTCAATATTGTTAGTAACTGAACCTTTCCTGTTCCAGGGAGGTTCTGTGGAGTTGGAAAACTGCCGGGAACACTCGTGTCTTCCGAGAGTCGAATGTGGATAGAATATCGCACATCTGGCAGCGGTACACATCGAGGCTTTCTTGCCAAATATGAAGGTATGTGTCATACTGGAGTCCTTGCTACTTGGCACCCCAGCCAGCTGCGGGTTCTTCGCCTGACAATGGAATGCAGAACAATTGATGGGCAGACAGAGTGAGACTTCTCACATGGCCTACCAAGATATGGCTGGCATGGATGCCGGCTGGCATGGATGCCCTGGTGTGGATGCTGTCAATCATCACTTCCAGGCACTGTTATCCCCAGAAGATTGCTGCAGCTGTGTACTTTATGGTTTCTCTTGACTGCCTCCCAATATCCTCCCTCTCTGTAATCTGAACACTGGGGAGTGTAAACACTGATATGATCCCTGGGAGGTGTTTACAGGAGTGGATCACAGTGCTTTATGATAACCTGCTAACTTTGTGCACTCGCATGGAGATATGGTCCTCTGTTGTATTGGATCTGTGTACATTTAATTAACTGGATCAAACAGACTTTAGAATGATATGGTTTAGGTGATTTCAGGATTAATAAAAATTGCTATAAAATTTACTATGTCATGGTAAACATTTTACAGATTTACTTTGCCTATAATCAAGACTATATTTATTAATTTTTAAATAATGTCTGATTTTTGTGCCAGTGGTGTTATAGCATAGTTTCATGAGATGTCGCAACCCTTTCAGTAAACATGGACCCAAGCTTCGGCTTTATAAGAGTTTGAATTTTTGTTCTGGGTTTTCTTATGGCCTGTTGCAGATAGTATAAAATGGATTGGTGATATGACAAAATGATGCATCAAAAAAGAGCAGACTATTATTATCACCCATGCAATCCCTGAAACCACAGTCAGCCCCAGAAGTGGCCGTTTTGAGTAACATAACAGGGAGAAACTGAGAAATCAGTTTGCGTGATGACAGGTCATATGAATGATGGATGATGTCCACTAAGTCTTGTGCCTGCCCCTCCTGTTGACACATCATTTTGTCGGGCCAGAGACTGATGGGTCTCTAGTGGTGATGTTGGCCGCAAAGGTTACGCCTGGCCACTGACAGGCTACATACCCACTTGGTCTCGTACCACTCGCTGGATAATTGCATTGGTATCCAGAATGCAACTGATCGGATTAATAGATTAGTACGGTAACTCACTCAAGGTCAGCGGCGAATAACTGCGTTGAGGTCAGTTAACAAATCATCAACTGGGGACACAGTGCCCGGAAGTCACATACACCTTCAAATACTAGCTACAAATTATGTTATGGAGCAGTAGCGGTAGGAGCTTCTCTCAACAGTATATTAAGCCCGTCTCTTATGAAAACCCATCTTTATAAATTGGTAAGATGATAATGTTTTGAGAGAGACCCAAACCCAGACAATTACAAGACATTGAAAGAATGGCTTAAGATAGAGATGGATGACGTTGATTGCACTCTGACTTGTGTGCCCAGTAAGATAAGGTTTTATACCTGGAGGAACTATTATAACTTGACCACTATTGTTGTTACTATGTAAAGTAAAAATATCAACTTGCAATAACTGAGAGTTGATTTTATAAGCACTACATATAAAGACCTGAAGCTTTCAAGAAACAAGTAAATTGGAAGTAAATACATTTATGACATCAAGCTATTTCTATTACTGAAACAACTGGTTAGTGTTTTGTTAATGCCTATCTACCTTTATGACATCAAGCTATTTCTATTACTGAAACAACTAGTTAGTGTTTTGTTAATGCCTATCTACCTTTATGACATCAAGCTATTTCTTTTACTGAAACAACTGGTTAGTGTTTTGTTAATGCCTATCTACCTTTATGACATCAAGCTATTTGTATTACTGAAACAACTGGTTAGTGTTTTGTTAATGCCTATCTACCTTTATGACATCAAGCTATTTCTTTTACTGAAACAACTGGTTAGTGTTTTGTTAATGCCTATCTACCTTTATGACATCAAGCTATTTCTATTACTGAAACAACTGGTTAGTGTTTTGTTAATGCCTATCTACCTTTATGACATCAAGCTATTTCTATTACTGAAACAACTGGTTAGTGTTTTGTTAATGCCTATCTACCTTTATGACATCAAGCTATTTCTATTACTGAAACAACTGGTTAGTGTTTTGTTAATGCCTATCTACCTTTATGACATCAAGCTATTTCTATTACTGAAACAACTGGTTAGTGTTTTGTTAATGCCTATCTACCTTTATGACATCAAGCTATTTCTATTACTGAAACAACTGGTTAGTGTTTTGTTAATGCCTATCTACCTTTATGACATCAAGCTATTTCTATTACTGAAACAACTGGTTAGTGTTTTGTTAATGCCTATCTACCTTTATGACATCAAGCTATTTCTATTACTGAAACAACTGGTTAGTGTTTTGTTAATGCCTATCTACCTTTATGACATCAAGCTATTTCTATTACTGAAACAACTGGTTAGTGTTTTGTTAATGCCTATCTACCTTTATGACATCAAGCTATTTCTATTACTGAAACAACTAGTTAGTGTTTTGTTAATGCCTATCTACCTTTATGACATCAAGCTATTTCTATTACTGAAACAACTGGTTAGTGTTTTGTTAATGCCTATCTACCTTTATGACATCAAGCTATTTCTATTACTGAAACAACTGGTTAGTGTTTTGTTAATGCCTATCTACCTTTATGACATCAAGCTATTTCTATTACTGAAACAACTAGTTAGTGTTTTGTTAATGCCTATCTACCTTTATGACATCAAGCTATTTCTATTACTGAAACAACTAGTTAGTGTTTTGTTAATGCCTATCTACCTTTATGACATCAAGCTATTTCTATTACTGAAACAACTGGTTAGTGTTTTGTTAATGCCTATCTACCTTTCCCAGGTAAGTTCAGTTTCTGACTTTGGTGTCTTGTGGCAATTTGCTAATTAATGAGCCTCCGTACCCAGTTCTACAATGGAGTAGACAAAGCTGGACAGTGAGAATGTTTGTAGTCCTCGGTCATCTGTTGTTGTTGTTGCTCTATCAAGCTAAGGTTGGATCATAATATTATTCAGTCAGAGTTTTATTCCATAGGCCAAGGAGGAAAGCTTCCTAAACTTGAATTCTATCTGGCTAATATTGCATGTTTTGAAGATTTGGATTCAGCACAATTTTATTTTCATAACACATTCAAATTTAATGTTATATTACGAAACCCCAGATTGCAAAAAGAAGGGCCTTAAAATTCTTCCTAATTTTAACCAATTTCTGAAGCTCCAGTTAGCAAGTCCAGCCCGGTCCAACCCAGGCCAACCCGGTCCAGCACTGCATGAACTTCGCCAGGTTAAGCTTCATCGGCCTCTGGTGGGGAATAACTACCACGTTTCAACAAGTGACTTCAATGAAAGAAAGTTGAAAAACTGCAGTGTAACGTGCATGATGTTTAATGAGCCTTGGAACGAAATAAAACAGGTCTGACACAAAAACTTGTACTTTACGTGCCAAAAAAATGTGAAGATTTTCGCTTGCAACCACTTAATGATGTTGTCATCTGAGATTGACCAGTTGGGTGTGTAATTTGCAATGAGAAGTTGTCAAAGACAACTTTATAATGACAACCCTCCCGTGTCAAGCTGTCATGGAAGTTTGTGTGGTGACAGTTATGTCTGGGCTAGTCACGTTGTCGACACAGGCATAATCACAGTTGTTGGTCTGTGATTTACCTCAGTGTTAAACACTGTCCTGCGGTTAACCATTTAAAAGTGAAGTCTCAGTTGTGGCTGGTGATAGTGTCTACAGTTAGGGCGTGTAGTGTACCCCTCCCATCTACCCTCCCTGCTATCAGAAATAAATGCCTGATGCTCAAACCCAAAGCGGTTCTTCTACCAGAATGTTTTTAAATAAGAGTAATTGATAAGAAAACTGTATGTGTGAAAGAGATTGTAGATCTGCACATAAATGTGCACGTTTCTCTGGTAGACCAAACCAAATGTCAACCAGTCATATTAAAAAAGTGGTCCCGTACCCATGTACAGTGTATATCATCCAGTGGTGTTTGAGAACATTTGTTTATTGCAGTGGTGTGCTGGGGTGAGATTGTGAAGGACCAGGGCCACCTGTAAACCTGTATTTGTCTGTTGTAGTGGTGTGCTGGGGTGAGATTGTGAAGGACCAGGGCCACCTGTAAACCTGTATTTGTCTGTTGTAGTGGTGTGCGGGGGTGAGATTGTGAAGGACCAGGGCCACCTGTAAACCTGTATTTGTCTGTTGTAGTGGTGTGCGGGGGTGAGATTGTGAAGGACCAGGGCCACCTGTAAACCTGTATTTGTCTGTTGTAGTGGTGTGCGGGGGTGAGATTGTGAAGGACCAGGGCCACCTGTAAACCTGTATTTGTCTGTTGTAGTGGTGTGCGGGGGTGAGATTGTGAAGGACCAGGGCCACCTGTAAACCTGTATTTGTCTGTTGTAGTGGTGTGCGGGGGTGAGATTGTGAAGGACCAGGGCCACCTGTAAACCTGTATTTGTCTGTTGTAGTGGTGTGCGGGGGTGAGATTGTGAAGGACCAGGGCCACCTGTAAACCTGTATTTGTCTGTTGTAGTGGTGTGCGGGGGTGAGATTGTGAAGGACCAGGGCCACCTGTAAACCTGTATTTGTCTGTTGTAGTGGTGTGCGGGGGTGAGATTGTGAAAGACCAGGGCCACCTGTAAACCTGTATTTGTCTGTTGTAGTGGTGTGCTGGGGTGAGATTGTGAAGGACCAGGGCCACCTGTAAACCTGTATTTGTCTGTTGTAGTGGTGTGCGGGGGTGAGATTGTGAAGGACCAGGGCCACCTGTAAACCTGTATTTGTCTGTTGTAGTGGTGTGCGGGGGTGAGATTGTGAAGGACCAGGGCCACCTGTAAACCTGTATTTGTCTGTTGTAGTGGTGTGCGGGGGTGAGATTGTGAAGGACCAGGGCCACCTGTAAACCTGTATTTGTCTGTTGTAGTGGTGTGCTGGGGTGAGATTGTGAAGGACCAGGGCCACCTGTAAACCTGTATTTGTCTGTTGTAGTGGTGTGCGGGGGTGAGATTGTGAAGGACCAGGGCCACCTGTAAACCTGTATTTGTCTGTTGTAGTGGTGTGCGGGGGTGAGATTGTGAAGGACCAGGGCCACCTGTAAACCTGTATTTGTCTGTTGTAGTGGTGTGCGGGGGTGAGATTGTGAAGGACCAGGGCCACCTGTAAACCTGTATTTACCTGTTGTAGTGGTGTGCTGGGGTGAGATTGTGAAAGACCAGGGCCACCTGTAAACCTGTATTTGTCTGTTGTAGTGGTGTGCGGGGGTGAGATTGTGAAAGATCAGGGCCACCTGTAAACCTGTATTTACCTGTTGTAGTGGTGTGCGGGGGTGAGATTGTGAAGGACCAGGGCCACCTGTAAACCTGTATTTACCTGTTGTAGTGGTGTGCGGGGGTGAGATTGTGAAAGATCAGGGCCACCTGTAAACCTGTATTTACCTGTTGTAGTGGTGTGCGGGGGTGAGATTGTGAAGGACCAGGGCCACCTGTCCAGTCCCAACTACCCGGACTACTACAAGGCTAACAAGGAGTGTGTGTGGAAGATCATGGTGACGGAGGGCTACTCTGTCGCCCTTACTTTCCAGTCCTTTGAGGTCAGTCTCACTCTCATTAATATGTTGCTGGTTTTTCAAAGACAACATGTTAATAGAAGTGTATACAATGATATGGTTTTGTTCTGAAAGAAGCCTGTTGGGGTTGAGACTGCAGGGTTTAGCAACCAGAGCTGTTGTTCCATTATCAATCATTATTGCATTCTTTCAACATATTGCATATTGTCCAATTGTTTGAAAGCTGTTCTGGAAACTTTTAAAGACAACGTGGGGCATGATAGCATACCAGTTAGAATGCTGGACTCTCAATCGAGAGAACCTGGTTTCAAATCCCACTGCAGTCGCTTTGGCAAGTTTGATAACCCCACACTGCCACAGTTCACTAAGCTGTATAAATGAGTACCTGGCAATACAGGCAGTTGTGTATAATTATGTGAACGAATAGTCTTCACGCAGTAATTGCAGAGAAGTTGAAATGACCTTGGAATGAACAGGTCTGCCAGGGGGTGAAGTGTAAAGCGCTTTGAGCAGTCCTGCGAACTGGATACTGCGCTATATAAGAATTTACCTTTACATTTTGCATGAATATGGATATTAGTAAAATTATGACAATTGTAAAACTTAAAGAGAAACGGTTGGCAAATACTGACACTACTGTAGTAATTATGTATGGCCCTTGTTGGTAGGTACTACTACTATTTAGCATTGTTTGCCAAAGCTTATGTAACTAACTGAAATGCCCAGGCACCAACCCTTCTGTTTGGTTTCCTGTGTGTAGTTGCACGGTGTTGATTGGGAATTCTCCCACACAGTCATATATATTTAGTGGTTGTGGGTTAGACTCTAGGCAGGCTGCATTCCTCATCTTATAATTGAGTGTGTGGTGATTCCCATTCAACTCACACTCTAAAAGACACAAGTAGCACTTGAGAAACTGACTTCTAATGTTGGCCATAAAACCATTCAAACTCCCAGGCAGTTTAATTTGGCCTGGTCATATTAGATGGTTCAACAGTGTGAAGATCACCAACTATCACCTACAGTAAATTTGTTTATTTTTGTTTTGTCTTCTCCATAATTGGTGGTGGGGTTCTTGTGGTCAATGAGAGTCAAAGATTGTTTTCTGTTGAAGTGCACATCCTTGTAAACACTGTCTGTGGTGTGGCAGTAACCATTAGTGACATGTTGGCAGTTCTTATTGTTTTCCTGCCTGCCAGTAGCAATCACATACCATCAGCCTTTTCAAAACAGGTTAATAAATTTAACGGAAGTTACAAAATAATCTCACAGATGTTTTAAATGGAGAGTCTTTCATTCAAAAAGGGGTATTTTCCTAGAACCCTAGTTATATATCCGTTTCTTTTGTGCTCAGATCAAAGGCTTGTACATTCAGCTTGCAAGGCATATTTATAATATTCGTTTGTGCAACTCCAGCATTTAATTGTATAAAATAATAATATCCTGGAAGTATAGTAATGCAGAAACCTGACCGAGCATGACAGATTTGCCTGATAGAGTGTTGACAGTTGGCAATGATATCACTTGTAGGTAGAGAATCATGACAACTGTGTCTATGACTACCTGGAGATCCGTGATGGACATGAGGATGACTCCCCCCTCATAGGCAAGTACTGTGGATACAAGGTTCCTGCCCCCATCAAATCATCCACCAACAAACTCTACGTCAAGTTTGTCTCCGATGGCTCCGTGCAGAAAGCTGGATTTGCTGCAACCTTCATTAAAGGTAAATGTCAGGTGGTGGGTCAGTGACATCATCACAGGGTGTGATGTATGTGCGAGACAGTTTCATGATGTCATGGAGATTTGGAGAATTAAGTTGCCAGAGAGGTTGAACTAAACGTTGTTGGGCTCTCGAACTTGTGTAAGCAAAGTGTTCGAGTATTAGACTCTCAATTGAGATGCATCAAATTTAACAAGATTTGCTATCCAAGCCAAAGACCCAGATGGCAAGTGGATAAGGAAGCCATTGGCTTATGGAGAGTCCAACAATGTTCATCTACGTGTAACCCGCCCTCCTGAGATTGTGTTAACCTTGTTTTTAAACATATTCACACTGCTATCAGTTACACAATCCGTAGACAATTTGTTCCATTCATTTATTGTCCTCTGTGAGAACGAGTACTTCCTGATATCCAGTCTACACTGATCCTTTACTAATTCCACCTCATGTCCTCTAGCTCTACTATCTTTCTTGAGTGAGAAAAACATATTTCTGTCAATATTTTTGTACCCATTCAATATCTTAAAAAGTTCAATCTGATCTCCTCTTAACCTCCTTGTCTCTTAAGTTGTTAAACCACATTCTTTCAGGCGTTCAGGCATTCTTCATAACTAAGGTCTCTCAGTTCTGGAATGATTTTAGTTGCTCTTCTCTGTATGCGTTCAAGAGTATCTATATCCTTCTTATGATATGGTCTCCACGCTTGTATTCTAAATGAGGTCTAATTATTGCTGTATACAAAGGTATAATTAGCTTTTGTCCTTGTAAGTTGTGTTTCTCCTAATCAACCCAAGAATTTGATTACCCTTTGAAGCTGCAATACCACGCTGCTCTGAAAATTTCATATCAGCACTTGTTATCCCTAAGTCCTTTTCTTTTACAGTAGTACCTAGAACATTACATCCCATATTATAGTTTACATCCAAGTTCCGGTGTCCTGTATGTAGGCATTTGCATTTCCCAAAATTGAATAACATCTGCCATTTTTTAGACCATTTAACTAATTTGTCTAGATCGTTTTGTAAATTTTTTATCACCATCAGTGTTAACCTTTCTAAATACTTTTATGTCATCCACAAATTTCAGTACATTGCTTGTTATATTGTCATCCAAGTAATGAAATATATTAAAGAATAATAAACGTCCTAATACTGATCTTGTGGTATCCCACTCAAAACTGAATTCCAGTTTGAAACCTCTCCATCTATTACAACACGCTGTCTTCTGTCAGTCAGCCATTGTTCTATCCAATTATGCTATCCCGATACCATGGGCTTTTAATTTAAGTAGTAATGTTTGATGTGGCACTTTGTTAAAGGCTATCTGAAAATTTAAGTAGATAATATCTACTGGCGATCCCTCGTCTATCCACTTAGTGATTTCTTCCAAAAAACATAACATATTTGTTAAGCATGACCTTGCTTTTAGGAATGCATGTTGAAGTGAATTGAATAAGTTATGCCTAACAAGGAAGTCCACCATATGGTCTTTTATTAACCTTTCTAATAATTTACAAATCACTGATGTTAAACTCACTGGTCTGTAATTCTCTGACTTATTTCTCAATCCTTTTTTAAGTAATGGTATGATGCTTGTTCTTTCCATTCAAAAGGAACAACTCCTTCTTTTAATGACAAGTTGAACACTCTTGCAAGTGGTATACTGATTTGTTCTACTGTTTCCATTAGTAGTTTTGAACTGGTAATGAACTAATATCCTTTCTGGTAAACACTGAACTGAAGTAACCATATGGTCTTCCGCCATTAAAAACCCTTGTGATATTATATTTCCAGCACTGTCTTCTAGAGGTCCGACCTTGTCTCGTACGTTTTGTTTACTCCTGACATATGCAAAAAAACTCATGCTAGTTTTTGCTCATAGCTTCTTTTAGATTGTTTGCCTATAAACCCTCCACATAGTTTGCTTGAATGCTATTTTGTAATAGCTTCTTTTGACAAGTGTTTCTTTCCAGACCGTTTTCCTTATTTTTCAAGGGAACAAATTTATCGATGATACTCTCAATTTCATATTTTAGAATGTTCCAATATTCAATTGCTGTCTTAAACGAGTGTGTTTGTTTAAATGAGTGTGTCTGTGTAAACAAGTCTGTTTGTTTAAATGAGTGCATCTGTGTAAATGAGTGTGTCTATGTAAACGAGTGAGTCTATGTAAATGAGTGTGTGGACTTATATATATGAACCAAAAATTGTGGAAGCGCAACTTCATTTTATAAACTTTTTTCAAGAAAATAAGCATACAAGTGATTTCATATGCTTTAATAACTGTATTAATTTAGTGTGAAGGCAGTTTAAACACTTACTGTATGTAAACCTGGCAGACATTGTAATAAAATCACATGGCTCGTTGGGCTATTTCAATGTCATGTTGTTATTTTTTGGTTGAATAACTTTTTCTATGCTTGTTCAATTGCTGCAGGGTGTAAGAATTGTGGACTAGGTGTGTGATAGGAATGCAGGTTGTGAGAACTGTGGACTAGGTGTGTGATAGTTGACTGTTAGGAATGCAGATTGTAACAATAGTGGACTAGCTGTGTGATAGGAATGCAGGTTGTGAGAACTGTGGACTAGGTGTGTGATAGGAGACTGATAGGAATGCAGATTGTAACAATTGTGGACTAGGTGTATGATAGGAATGCAAGTGCATATGTGTACAGTGTGATAGTAATACAGGTGACAGTTGTAGACTAGGACTGTGATAGGAAGGCAGGTTGTGACAATTGTGGACTAGGAGTGTCATATGAATGCAGGTTATGACAATTGTGGACTAGGAGTGTCATAGGAATGCATGTTGTGACAATTGTGGACTAGGAGTGCGATAGGAATGCAGGTTGTGACAATTGTGGACTAGGAGTGCGATAGGAATGCAGGTTGTGACAATTGTGGACTAGGAGTGCGATAGGAATGCAGGTTGTGACAATTGTGGACTAGGATTGTGATAGGAATGTATCTTGTGGTGTGTCTTAATAATACACAAAATATATTAAGAAGTTTTACAACAGTTTTTAAAGCAGCGTTATGCTGAAGTCACAGCCATGCATGTGTCTTCTGATTTTATTTCAATAGCTAAGTGATTTGTCAGTTTTGTAGAATATCACCAGATCAGTGATGTGTTACTGATCTACATATGATGGGTCCTCTCTTTTTGTCGCTAACTGAGTGAGATGTCAGTGTCGCAGAATGTTACTTGACTTTATGTCACTACCTCCATGTCAGTATCATAGAATGTCACCATCTCAGTGATGTCAGTATTGTAGAATGTCATTTGACTTGACTGTTACCTGTGGTTTCAGAGTATGACGAGTGTTTGACAGAGGACCATGGCTGTGAACATGTCTGCGTTAACACTCTCGGAGGGTTCCATTGTGAATGCAACATAGGCTATGAACTTCACTCGGACGGCAAACGTTGTGAAGGTAGATACCAACACCAACAGTTTAAACCCAGAAAAACATTTGGCAGTCACTACCCACGGTCTTCAAACTTGGTATGTTATTAAGCCTTCAAAAATATCACACAACACACCCTGATGGCTTGTCAGGCTCTACGGTAAAACATTTTATTACTTCAGGACAGTGGTCAGTATTTTGACTGTCAAACGCTAACTGGTGAGTTTCTGCCAAGGCCAGCTGCAAATTTTCCCAGCTCCTGTGAGTGCAAGGACCAGACACCTTGGCCTCACTAATTGCCAGGAAATGTGTGCATTCCTAGCAGCTTGCTGATAACAGCTGCCAGTGATCCCCAGTCTTAACTAGTTATAGCAGGCAATATGGCTGGATACAGGCCAACTGTCAACTCCCAAAACTCGCTTTGAAGTTTACATAATGAAACAGCAAATGTCCTGGTTGTTGTTTGTCCAGGTTATTGTCTGAATCCTTAAAAAATATTCTCAACGCTCTTTTAGAGCCAACAGAGCCAATCGAGAAGGAATTGGGCATGTAGTTTAATGCAGCTAGGAAGTGTGTGCATTGTTGCTGTTGAAATGTTTGTCCTAAATTGGTTCCTTGATGCAGCCATTATTTTTTTACCTATTTTAAAGGGTTTAAAATATGGACAGTTTTGTTTAATGGAAGTCATGACAATGTATACAATTTTATGGTCTTGAGAAGGTTATACGAAAGTTTGGATTTCTAAACCATGGAAGATCATAGCTATACTATGTACCTTGTTTTGTTCTTCTTCAAGGCCTAGACACTAGAACAATTCTACAGTGACAGGTATTTCATTAATTCCCAAGTAGAAACTGTCAAAAGTATATCTACTACGTAAATCATTGGAGTTATTGAAGTAAATGTGGCATTTCGAAGCAGCAAGTTACTCTGGCTTCCTTGTTAACATGCCATCTGGATCACGTTACTTTGGATGACAATCTTGTTAAATTATGTCTCAGATGTAGACCGTATGTCTATATGCACCCTAGAGCTGTGGTAGTTGATATGTCTATATGCACCCCAGAGCTGTAGTAGTTGATATGAAGCATATGGGTGAATTGAGCTGCCAGTTCAGAGCCCTAGGGAAACTTACCTGTTGAACCCACCTGTCAGGGCAGTTACACAGCTTCTCTTTGATCCCAGAAAACAAATTACTATTTGACTGTCTGGTTGCTACAATGAATGCTTAGCCACTGGTTAGTGTAGATTGACACTCATGGTGTGTGCAGCTGCTGGTCCAGGAGTTAGTAAATGTCTTGTTTTTGCTGTTATATAAATGACCATGGGCAACACATGCAGCACACACTAGTACTAGCTAATAGAACGTTGGTCCTTGGCAGATGTCATCACCACCTTGTTTCTTGTATAGAGGTTGCTTCGTATGTTTTTTATTGTGGGACTCTACGTACATATTGTCTACAATGATACTATGACCATAATGTTGGGGGATTTCAATCTATCATGATCTGCAATGAGATAAAACAGTTTATGGAGTCGACAGGGCTAAGGATAGCTAACCAGCATCACAGCGTGGCTTCGCCTGACTTATTGCCGCTACTTGTCGAGAACCATTCCCACACAGTGGATTTGATGTAACAAGTGTATGCTATCACAGTGCCGCCACCTGCTGGTAGATTCATATCAAACCAGTTTCAACCTGTATTTAGTTGGTGTTAACAAACATGTTAGTTTCAGGTCAGCATTGCACTGTGTTGAATAATTTAAGTTACATTCAATACACTTTATGCATGTGACAACTGTAGATGTTAATGTGTCAAGGCTAGGTTGTCACTTCAGTGTGTTCTCATGAAATACATACATCGTAAACATGTCAATTTGTATTGTTGTCTTTATCCTTAACTTGAGTTTTTTGTTGTTGTTTCTGGTATGATTTAATTTAACAGAACAAGTTTCAATGTGTGTGCGTGCGTGCGTGCGTGCGTGCGTGCGTGCGTGCGTGCGTGCGTGCGTGCGTGCGTGTGTGTGTGACAGGTTATGTACTTATGTACGTACCTGACAGGTTATGTACGTACCTGACAGGTTATCTACGTACCTGTTTACGGAAGTCCAGCCTCTCAATCAACAGTTAACTACCAAACATGCATTTGTATTCAACTGGAAATGGTCTGCATTTTACAATAACTTCCTTAAATCATGAACATATTGTGTCAATTTCCCGTCAGGAGTAGTAGTAGTAGCATTCCAACCCCCAAACTGTCTTCCACTGCTTGCACCCCAGGGGCATTCAGTGAGGGTAGTAGCACTGACAGATACACAAGTGACTATATAAAGATGTTGTTGTGCTTCAGATGCTTGTGGGGGATACATTGACACAGCCAATGGCACCATCCAGAGTCCGTCTTACCCCGACCTCTACCCTCCAAACAAGAACTGTGTGTGGCAGATAGTCGCCCCAGCCCAGTACCGCATCACCATCAACTTCACAGACTTTAACCTCGAGGGTAACAATGTAAGTGGCTCCATAACTTCCTGTCTATGTGTACTGGCAGACAGACAGGGACAGGCTCTCTACCAGCATGTAAGCAGACAGACATGGACGAAGCTCTGTACCGGCATGTAGGCAGACAGACAGGGACGAGGCTCTCTACCGACATGTAGGCAGACAGACAGGGACGAGGCTCTCTACCGACATGTAGGCAGACAGACAGGGACGAGGCTCTCTACCAGGATGTAGGCAGATAGACAGGGACGAGGCTCTGTACCGGCATGTAGGCAGACAGACAGGGACGAGGCTCTCTACCGGCATGTAGGCAGACAGACAGGGACGAGGCTCTCTACCAGGATGTAGGCAGACAGACAGGGACGAGGCTCTCTACCAGGATGTAAGCAGACAGACAGGGATGAGGCTCTGTACCGGCATGTAGGCAGACAGACAGGGACGAGGCTCTGTACTGGCATGTAGGCAGACAGACAGGGACGAGGCTCTCTACCAGGATGTAGGCAGGCAGACAGGGACGAGGCTCTCTACCGGCATGTAAGCTGACAGACAGGGACGAGGCTCTCTACCGGCATGTAAGCAGACAGACAGGGACGAGGCTCTCTACCAGGATGTAGGCAGACAGACAGGGACGAGGCTCTGTACCGGCATGTAAGCAGACAGACAGGGACGAGGCTCTCTACCAGGATGTAGGCAGACAGACAGGGACGAGGCTCTCTACCAGGATGTAGGCAGACAGACAGGGACGAGGCTCTGTACCGGCATGTAAGCAGACAGACAGGGACGAGGCTCTGTACCGGCATGTAGGCAAACAGACAGGGACAAGGCTCTCTACCGGCATGTAGGCAGACAGACAGGGACGAGGCTCTCTACCGGCATGTAGGCAGACAGACAGGGACGAGGCTCTCTACCAGGATGTAGGCAGACAGACAGGGACGAGGATCTCTACCGGCATGTAGGCAGACAAACAGGGACGAAGCTCTGTACCGGCATGTAGGCAGACAGACAGGGACAAGGCTCTCTACCGGCATGTAGACAGACAGACAGGGACGAAGCTCTGTACCGGCATGTAGGCAGACAGACAGGGACGAGGCTCTCTACCAGGATGTAGGCAGACAGACAGGGACGAGGATCTCTACCGGCATGTAGGCAGACAAACAGGGACGAAGCTCTGTACCGGCATGTAGGCAGACAGACAGGGACAAGGCTCTCTACCGGCATGTAGACAGACAGACAGGGACGAAGCTCTGTACCGGCATGTAGGCAGACAGACAGGGACGAGGCTCTCTACCGGCATGTAGGCAGACAGACAGGGACGAGGCTCTCTACCGGCACGTAGGCAGACAGACAGGGACGAGGCTCTCTACCGGCACGTAGGCAGGCAGACAGGGACGAGGCTCTCTACCGGCACGTAGGCAGACAGACAGGGACGAGGCTCTCTACCGGCACGTAGGCAGACAGACAGGGACGAGGCTCTCTACCGGCACGTAGGCAGACAGACAGGGACGAGGCTCTCTACCGGCACGTAGGCAGACAGACAGGGACGAGGCTCTCTACCGGCATGTAGGCAGACAAACCTGGTTCTCTATACACTAGCTTGCATTTAACAACCATTTAGCCATATGGTCTTAGATGGTCTATTTTGTCAGTGTTCTATGGGGGCAGTGGTTTCTGGTGGCTGGTCTATGATGACAATGGTCTGTGATGACTGTGGTTCATTCATCATCAGCGGTCTGTATTATTTGATGACACTGTTCTGTAATGACAGTGGTCTGTGATGTCAGTGGTCTGTGATAAAAGAGGTATGTGATGTCAGTGGTCTGTGATAAAAGAGGTATGTGATGTCAGTGGTCACATGTGACAGTGGTCTGTTGCATTAGTGGTCTCTGGTGACAGTGGTCTCTTGCCACAGTGGTCTGTTGTGACAGTGGTCTCTAGTGACTGGTCTGTTGTGTCAGTGGTCTCTGGTGACTGGTCTGTTGCATCACAGTGGTTGTAAGTGATAATGATGTGTGTTGACAGTGATCCCTGGTGACACAGTCTATGAGGACTGTGGCGCAGTGACAACTGGAAACACTGATCATTGATGTCAGTAATCACTGGTGACAGTATTCATACCGGCCTAGCAGCTGGGAGAATGTCTCCAACATAACTGGCTGTCTACCTTCAGGGTACTGTTTAGTTTGGGTTTCCATAGAAACTGTTTGCTTTGTACTGTGACGGGAAGACTGAATCCCCATCCACTGCTCCTAACCACTGGGTCAGTGATGACTGAATCCCATCCACTGCTCCTAACCACTGGGTCAGTGATGCTAACCAATAGATCAGTGATGACTGAATCCCATCCACTGCCCCTAACCACTGGGTCAGTGATGACTGAATCCCCATCCACTGCTCCTAATCACTAGATCAGTGATGACTGAATCCCCATCCACTGCTCCTAGCCACTGGGACAGGGATGACTGAATCCCCATGTTCTTCCCCTAGCCACTGGGACAGGGGAAAACTTAATCCCCATGTTCTTCCCCAGCCATTGGGAACGGGAAGACTGGATCCCTATCCACTTCCCCTAGTCACTGGCCTACGTCTACCAGCTGTATCTAATATAGGCCATCAAACCTCAGAAATAAGTACACTTAATAGGATGATGTAAGATTATCTTGGTATCCCTGTGGTCCAAGTCTGGCAGAGTACACATGTGGATGGGAGTTTACCCTTCACAGCTGAATACACAGAATGGCGGTTAGACATGGATGGAGGGGGAATGGGAGGAGATCTGAAAGTTGTGAAAGAGGGATGTGATGGAGAAAGATTGAAGATTTGGCTGTGATGCTGAACGATCACTAGTGTCACTGGACTGAAATGTGCCATTGTGACACAAATAGCAGGTGGGTGTCTCCCAAGACAGGCCAGAATTAGAGTCACCAGTTATTTGTGTTGCTATATCTGTCACAGCAAGACAAAGGTGGATCAGTACAGGGGATTGTGGTGGAGCACTACAGGGCTTTGAGGCAGTTCAAGAGGCAGGGTTTCACAAGTAAACACCATTTCCACAGCATCAACAAACTGCTGTTTGGAGGGTGTCTGAATTAAGGCTAATTTTCTGGTTGGAGAGGGACATTTAATTGGGGGCAGTGGAGCTAATAAATGGCTTACCCTCCTCTCACTGATTTGCCAAAGGGCAGTGCCAGGGTGAGATGGGATGGTTTCTACTAAATACCTACCTTTAGATCATGGGTAGCTGAACAGGGTCAGCTCTAGATAGGTGCACTGCATAGCAGAGTTACAAGCTGTTCTGGAGATGTCTAGTACAGGGTAGAGCCAACATCCACTCCAGAGAGTTGTTAGTGCTAACATAGTTCCTGAGAATAGCATGGCTTAATGCTTCACTAAATAATGTCCAGCAATAGACACAGACACTGGCAACAAGTAATGCCAGGGAGAAGAAACTAGGCTACTTAATACCAGTACTGATGGTCATTAAAAGTATCGTCTAGACAGGAGTACATTGTAGGGCCTAGTTGGGTTCACTGTTTGAGCCAGAGGCTCCTTGCAACATGCTCTCTGTGACCCTGGTCTAGGTTTGTCATTGAATACATTTCTCACACGTCTGCCTGACACGCAGTTATAGTTTGTCTCCAGCACTCGCACATGCTATTAACAGAGTCTGTTGTGGTTTCCAGAATCTGACAGCCTCATGATCATGGCCTCATTCACTTAGCCAGCCCTTTTCAAAACATCAAGCTGACCTTCTGTACTGACACTGAGGGTGGTCACTGCCAGGGAGCATTTTGTCCTCAGTTGCTCTTTTACATACCTAATTAATGAGCTAGGACCATCATCAACGTTGGTCATCTGAGCATGGAGGGATAGTCCATCACTGATGTCGTGGGACACTACCGTGGGACACTACCGTGCCTGCCTGCATGCACAACATATATATATATCAGTTGTTTATATGAACCTGATATGTCCATGTGAATCACCAGTGCAGGTTAAAAACTGACAACTCTCTAGCTCTCTACCATGGCCACAGTCTTAGGTGATTCACATGTTGATAAACAGAACAAGGGTGGACTACGATATGGGCTACACTGTCAGTGTCAGTCATACTAACTCTTCTCTCATCCAGCTAATAAAACATTATTTTGATGCCAAATTAACTAAATAGTTGAAACAAACATCCAAAACTTCCAAAGATTGTCTTTGCAGTCTTTATACTATTATCTTTTAGTGGAATGGATCAACATTAAAAAATAGCACCAGGGTGTTTATAGTTGCCCCTCTCGAGTGGACCTTCTGACCAGTTAGCTCCACTGCCCCCAATTAAATGTCCCTCTCTCGTGGACAGTTTGTGGTGAACAGACTGTATCGTTTTACTGTTAGCTAGTAATAGATACACTCTGATGAATGGGCACTCTTCTTGTATGAACACTATTGTCTGGATGCAAATGTATGTAAGTGATGCATAACTGTATTAATTTTCTATACATTTGTGAAATATGTTTGTTGCATTTCCCCTGTTGACACAATAGTAATGCATTAGGTTTGTAACTTTAATCGGTGACAGTTACGATGACTAATTTGGGAAAACACTGGCACATCAACTTTTAAGTCACATTATTGTTGAGATTTTTTTAGTTGTCTCTGTATCAGCTGCACATATTACCAGTTAATTGTCAGGACCAAGGAGACTTCATTTCATACTGCAGAAGCTAAAAGAGTAAAGTTACTTCAATTGGCTATGTCTGGACACACTTTGATTAAGCAATCAATGTATAATTACGTAATTAATTGGCACTCATTAAGTGTGTTTTCAGTATGTAATTGTGCACTTGTGGGGCCACTTATGGCCTGACTCCAGCTCCACCCTCATCAAATGGTCATATGATTTTTTATAAAAGGTCGACATGATGTATGGTGAACAAAGTTTGTGGCAGCCTTATAGGAGCTTTTATTGGCATCTAGCTGTTTGGTGGTGCCATCTAGTGAATGGAAGATAAACTAATTTATTTTTAGTTAGATTGTTTGATCCAGTACTTGTTAAAGCATGTATTTGTCACTAGTACTGTCCTGTTGGCATTTGAATCTACTGACCAAATGTCAAGTGACTGAGATTGTCTGACTTGCTTATTATGTAAAGACTTTTGTCTCTTACAGTGTTTGTTAGTGGAATATTACAATAGTATGAGTGTGAAGTGACTTATGTTTGTGTAGCATGTCTGGAACATATGATTCAGTGAACATGAGTTATCAGTTGTAACAGCACTGTATATGACTTGGCGGATATAACTTGTGTTTTGCAGCAAGATTGGGAGTGTGACTCAGTGAATTTGACTTGTGTGTTGTAGCAAGACTGTGAGTATGACTCGGTGGAGGTGCGGAGTGGCCTTGACTCAGAGTCCACACTTCATGGGACATTCTGTGGCTCCCAGAACCCCCAGCCCATCGCCTCCGAGGGTAACACCCTACGCATTATCTTCAGTACTGACAACACTGTGCAGAAGACAGGATTCTCAGCGTCATTCTTCATAGGTAGGTTTCTATGTTTACTACATTTCTACAAGGTGTCTTAATCATCAAAATAATACAGTCGAGCCTTGTTATAATGCGGTGGTCAGGGTCCACAATTGCAGACCACGCTGTATACGAGACAGGCGCGTTAGGTGTTCCTATATCTGCCACAAGGGAGCTACTAAAAAACAGTGATCGCCACCAGCTGTACCAAGTCCAAGAATGCTGTCGAAGCCACTGTGTGCTTGCAGCAATGTCTTATACGCCAATGTGCAGTTTATAGAGCTTATTAACCAAGTCATCTAACATCAACGTGTATTATTTTAAAATGTCGCACCCTGTTGAATCTTGAACTGAATAAAATACATGTGTGTATACCATTATGGAATAGGTCTGCTACGATGATGATGTACTGGACTAATAGGCCTACGAATCGAAAATAATAACCTGGATCTGAGCAGCCGAAATTGTATATGATTTGACACACGTAGTATATAAGCTGATTAAACATAGAAAACGACAATAGGTAGAATTAATAATGGCCTTTCAACTGATCTCGACTGAAGCATCATTTTATGACCCACCACTTAACTTAATTGTCAGCAATTCTAAATAGGTTTAAGCAGGCCCATTTGGCATTTCCCCCTGGCAGCATAAAATCAGGGTCCACGACTGACCGCCTTATATCCGAATCCGCATAATAACGAGGCGCGCATTAACGAGGTGCGACTGTACATGGTTTTTTCTTAAAGTTGTAAGTGTCGATGGTGTTGTGTGTAAGTGTCAATGGTGTTGTGTGTAAGTGTTATTGGTGTTGTGTGTAAGCGTTGATGGTGTTGTGTGTAAGTATTGGTGGTGTGTTTACAGACAAGGATGAGTGTGCAGTTGACAATGGTGGCTGTCAACACATCTGTAAGAACACTGTGGGCAGCTACCAATGCGCGTGTCACAACGGCTTTACACTGCACGAGAACATGCACGACTGCAAGGAAGGTAGGTCAGGTCAACTCCCTAACTGTCACTGTCATATTCTGCGCATTTTGTCTCAGAGAGCATTAAAATGTAGTCACATGAAGTCAAGATTGCCATGTAGAATCCCTACAGTGGTTGCCCAGGTGCTTTGAAAACTTGAGCATATTGCCTACCATGTGGTTTGTTTATGTTGTATGACTTTAATACGTAGATGGCAGAGGTGAACAAAGCTTCACCTTTGACTTACAAGGTCATGACTGTGTAATTGCCTTGAGGTGTCATGGCAACACATGTAACATGTCCTGTTGTCATGATGACACATCCTGTTGTCATGGTGACACATCTGTGTGTCATGTTGTCAGGCGGATGTCAACATGAAGTGAAGAACCCGGTGGGGGAGATGAGCAGCCCCAACTGGCCGGACTACTACCCCAGTAGGAAGGACTGTGTGTGGGTGTTCAGCACAACGCCTGGACACAGGATCAAACTGGTCAGTTCTCACACTCCACATCACATCTTACTGTATGTCACGCTGTAGGCAATTCTTATATACACTCCCTGGTTTCCCATCATGACAACCCCAACCGTGTCCACTTCCCTCAACAAATATGGCTTTAATTGTCTGTATGGCAATGATCTGTTTAAGATCTATAACTGTAGGTCAAATAAATTAAATTAAAATTAATGTTTAAATTTAAATGTTGTTCAGTTAAAACACACTTTAAATGTTGTTCGTATGTTCTATACACACACTTTGAATGTTGTGTAGAAACACACTTTGGAGTTTTGTTCATATGTTAAATGGACACACTTTGAATGTTGTCATGTAAATACACTTTGAATGTTGTCATGTAAATACACTTTGAATGGTGTTCAGTAAACACACTTTGAATGTTGCTCAGTAAACATACTTTGAATGTTTTTTAGTAAAGATACTTTGAATGTTGTTCAGTAAACATACTTTGAATGTTGTTCAGTAAACATACTTTAATTGTTGTTTAGAAACACACTTTGAATATTGTTCAGTAAATACACTTTATATATTGTCCTGTAAACACACTTTGAATGTTGTCATTAACCACATTGAATGTTGTTCAGGTGTTCAATGACTTTGAGTTGGAGCCACATCAGGAGTGCACGTACGACCACGTTGAGGTGTTTGACGGTATCAGTAAGGAGGCCCGCAGCCTCGGCAAGTACTGTGGTAGCAAGGTGCCTGACCCCATCATTGCCAGCACCAACCACATGTACATGATGTTCTACTCCGACGCCTCAGTACAGCGCAAGGGCTTCCACGCCACACACACCACAAGTAGGCACATTCCTCACATTCTCCCTCGCCTCATACCACAAGTAGGCACTTTCTTCACATTCTCCCTCGCCTCATACCACAAGTAGGCACTTTCTTCACATTCTCCCTCGCCTCATACCACAAGTAGGCACTTTCTTCACATTCTCCCTCGCCTCATACCACAAGTAGGCACTTTCTTCACATTCTCCCTCGCCTCATACCACTAGTAGGCACTTTCTTCACATTCTCCCTCGCCTCATACCACAAGTAGGCACTTTCTTCACATTCTCCCTCGCCTCATACCACAAGTAGGCACTTTCTTCACATTCTCCCTCGCCTCATACCACAAGTAGGCACTTTCTTCACATTCTCCCTCGCCTCATACCACAAGTAGGCACTTTATTCACATTCTCCCTCACCTCATACCACAAGTAGGCACTTTATTCACATTCTCCCTCACCTCATAACACAAGTAGGCACTTTCTTCACATTCTCCCTCGCCTCATACCACTAGTAGGCACTTTCCTCACATTCTCCCTCGCCTCATACCACAAGTAGGCACTTTCTTCACATTCTCCCTCGCCTCATACCACAAGTAGGCACTTTCCTCACATTCTCCCTCGCCTCATACCACTAGTAACTCCATTACTCTTGTTTCTACATTCTGGTTATGTTGTATGCTAATCCCTAGGTGGCAGCACTTTCAATTTAATTTATTTCTAGTCTGGTGTTAGCACTGGACTGTACTATGAGGGATAGCTACTCCGATAAATGATATGTGATATTTTGCTAGCATATAGTTTGATTCAACAAATTAGCCCACTGTTTAAGCCATTGATGATATTTCAATATCTGACAAAAGGTCAGATTTGAGATTGAACTGGTGATATTGTTCATCTAAAATGGCAACACTGACTATTACACCACTGGTTGGTTAACGGCTAAACATTTAGTTTAAGTACACATTTATAATATACTGCATTCGTCATGTTTTTAATGGATACAAAGCACGCTATCAATGTCTAATGTATTACATTGTTGCCCGGATACAGTTGTCAGATATACCATTACAACATATCACATTATACTTCTCACAACAAACCATGAACTATTGACCCAACTTGTCAGTTATAAGTCAGTCAGTCATTCAGTCGTTGACCTGTTTCAGTCTGCGGGGGCCGTCTGAGTGCAAAGAACAAGGTTGAGCACCTGTACTCCCACGCCAAGTACGGGGATCAGAACTACAACAACAAGGAAGACTGTGACTGGGTTGTGTCTGCCAGTCCAGACCACTACAGGGTGCGACTACACTTCCTCACATTCGAGGTGGAGGACGAGACAGACTGTGGGTGAGTGGACTCATGACACTTCGACTCGGTCATGAAGGAGTCATGAAATGAGCTATGCTAGAGACAAACAATATTGGAAGTCACAAGCATCCTTGTATACTTTGAGGTAATGCAACTTTTTGCAATTTTAGTCATATGAACCTTCAGTCATAAGACGAGTGTGCATGTATACTTGATCACACACTACAAAATACACACTTTACAAAATACATGCACACTTGACCACACGCACAAAATTGACAGATCACAGACTTGACTACACATCATCACTGGATAAATAGCCTTGTCACATTGTATAATTGGGGTATATTAAGGTTGCCATGGGGTTTACTTAAAACTCCTTCCTCTATCCACTTAGTCTACCGTCAATTGGATTCGTGTTCAGATATGTAGTACGTGAATAGTTAAGATATATATTTAGTCGGTTTAATAAAAGAGTGCACACTTTTTGTTGAAATTACCGAAAGAATTGACTTTAATCATTATGTTGTGTAACTTACAAAAGTGCGAGTAGCCTTATGCTAGTGTATACAGCAGGACCATTTTAAAATGGCCTTTTTTAACCAAATAAAATAATTGAACAGCCGATAATTTCACCAAAACTAAATAAAAAATTTATACAAACGAGCTAGTATGCCATAAGTTGGATTTTTTGTGAAATGATTCTAGAACAAGATGAGGAGCAACAAATTAATTGAGTAGCACCTTTAAGTTGAGACACGGCAGCTCGGTAGGATTTTTTTTTATTTGCATAGTTAGTGAAATTTTTCCAGGCCAATTTGTAGAGTGGGTCATACTGAGTAAAAAATATATTTAACTTTTTTTCCCAGACCCCCCGTTTCCATGGTAACAAACAAAATGGCTGCCATATTGAACAACTATTGGCAAATTTGGAATCAATGCCATGTTTTATTGAACAAAGATATCATTATAATTCTTGCAGAATCAAATTCAGTATGCAGTCTATTACACAGCCACCAGAAAATATTATTAAAACAAAAATTGTTTTATTTAATTTTCTTTTGTAATTTCTGGAAAATATACTTATTTTTTGGCTAAATATACTTGTATAACTTTCAAACTTTTATTTGCTTTATTTTATTCTTTGTCATTCAGGTATGATTATGTAGAGATCTACGATGGCAAAGACGCATCCGGAAAACAGCTCGGACATTTCTGTGGTAATCAGGTGAGATCTTAGCGCATTGTGGATTTTTAGTGTGAACATTAATTTTATTAACTGCTACATTTGATGAGGCAATAAATAGTTTCAAATTACACACTTTACAGCACATAAACATGTATTTTTAGAATACATGGCTGGTATTAATTACACAAGTATACTACAGTAGCATTATTAATTACAGTAATAGTCATATTTTTCTGATTCGGTTATAGTTAGTTGTATTTACCAAAATGCTATTATAAGTACATTTGTATTATTATTAAAGGTAAGTTTTTGTTTAGCGTCCTTGGGACCGTTTTAAAGTACTTTACACTTCAGCCCCCCCGACAGACCTGCTTCTTCCAACACCAACTCAACTTATCTGGGAAGCATTCAGCCACACCATAATTATTGTGTGAAGACTGCACATTTGTTTATATCCATCACTGTATGTAGCCAGGTGGTCTTGTATAGAGTTGAGTGAACTGAGGCAATGAGGCGCGAGTAAAACTTGATGATGGTTTGACTGTAATTTCCAACAGTGAACGCACAGAATTGACTTTAACCAGACACACATTCTCATACATTCTGTCGTTTGTCCAGATCCCTCAGGAGTTCATCTCCAGCGGTCGTCATCTGCTCATCCGCTTCAAGAGCGACGACACGATCAACTGGAAGGGATTCTCAGCAACCTATGTTCTTGCAAGTCCCAATGCTGAGCCCGTTGTTCAGCCAACTGTGAAAATCCCACTCGTGGCCACTCCCAAAAAGGGAAAGTTGGGGAAGAAGGAAACAGAGACGGACAGAATGTATAATAAGGATCAGTGATACGAGGCAGCCACTGCCCTGTGAGGCTCATTATTTATCTTAAATGTGAAATAAAACTCATCCAGGGTGCTATAAGTTCACTTTACAATACTTCGCACTGTGGGTGGTTCACATCACAATATGTTGCACTGTGGATGGTTCACCTCACAATATGTTGCACTGTGGATGGTTCACATCACAGTATGTTGCACTGTGGGTGGTTCACCTCAAATATGTTGCACTGTGGATGGTTCACATCACAGTATGTTGCACTGTGGATGGTTCACCTCACAATATGTTGCACTGTGGGTGGTTCACTCACATTATGTTGCATTGCAGGTGGTTCAACATACAATACGTTGCACTGTCAGTGGCTAACACGTGAACAAGTGTTTTGTTTCAATGTCCTTCAACATATCCACTGTCTTCTCAACATTTTGGAACCTGGGGCTGGTTTCATGAAATGTTTGTACCATATGAAGGAACTAATACAAATGTTTGACAAAGATTACGTAACTTTCTATTAAGAACTATAGAAAACAAGATCACTGCAAACAACTGTATGAAACCTCACAGATTTTGTGAATTGAGAACCTTTGTACAAAGGTTTGTACAGTACGGGTGCTTCATGAAACTGGCCCGTTGTGTTTTATAAAGCTCCTACTTCAGTTTGACAAATTCTAGATGTTATTATGACTGTCAACTGAAACACTAGTCACATCTTGGATAACAGCCAAAGAGAATGAAATATGTCTGTCAGTTCACTCGTTTGCATGACCCAAAAGTAAGTATAAACACATGAAGTTATGCTGTATGCCTGTGATCAGAAAACAGAGAGGCATGTTATTATGCAGGAAATCGACCTATGTTGTATATATAGTATACCTGGAAGCAATTTTGTACAGAAGTAGAGTAGGCATTCAAAGATATATTTACTGTGCAATATTTTATTTAATTGTGTGCAATTTGGCAGTACATATATGCCTGTTGTATAATGATGTAATATATTACAGTAACTGCATGATTAGGTTACATAATGCACTAGTAGCAGACTCATCCATACATACTGCAAATAGGTACGTTAGTTATTTACATCCGACAGAGTATCTTGCTTATTCAGAGAGTAGCTAGGACTCTTCAATATTTTTTCCAAAGGGGAGACTGAGATAGCCCAGCAATTTTAGGTCATATGACTGAAGATGTTCATCTTATTTTACTTAAATCATGTTTATTATTACTATGTATCTGATTTCTTGATTCCATGATATGAGCAGTTTTGTACTCTGGGCATAAATCTACATTATTCAATCATCTTTTCCCTGCTGTATAGTTGCATCTGTGACGTAGTTATGTAATATAAAACTTCTTGCTGTATTCAATGCTCAATTTTTATATGCACACCATTTAGCATAGCAGATGACTAGTTACAAAATGTAAGTTTGTGTGAAAATCTTTACCTACTAGTAATAAATAAACATGTACAGTTTTAGTACACCTAATCGTTATTTCCTGTTTCTGTAGATGATAATTGTGAATGTTTCATTGAAAACCTACTATAAACTAATGAATGTGTTGACCTTCCATGCTGATTTTTACATATGGATATCATTTGGATTGTTGCAGCTAATAAAATGTATAATACTTTAACAGCACATTCCAAGATTACTTTATTAAGACACGTCAAAAATATAGTTTGCTTCATACAAGTACAATATTGATTATTAATTTCCTAAATTCCTTTCTGTAAAGTATGGATACACCAGACATTATGGCTATTGGAAAAGTACAAAATCTTAATCAACCACAGCCTAAATCAGATGGCTCTGCTATTTCATGATTGGGGCACTTCTGTTGTTTTCATGCTGGGAAAAATGATTTGTACAACTGACCAGCAACCAGCAACCAGCAACACACCAGAGCTATCGGGTCAACATTTTTTTTCATGATTCATACAACTACAACTGAAAGCACAAAACAACTTTCATTTTCCATATATCTATAAAATCGGCAAGCAAAGCTTACTGACCGTAATAAGCACAGCAGAAAATAAAAGCTGCAAGTGGCATCCCATGACCGTCCTGTTCAAAATGAGAATTTTGGCTGCAAATCTTTTTGTGTTGAGGACAATATCTTTATTTTTTAATTAAATTGGTTTTTATTATTTGGTAACCAAAGTTACTTGATGTACAAGGCTGTGTACAATGAATAATTATTTGATCCCAAAGTTAAAACTTGGGTTTTTTATTACATGATAATATAGCAACAAGCTGGATCGCAGATTCTCAGCGAGTCAAACCAATGGGTCTCTTAGATCAAATGAAACATGTCACTAACTTAACCATGTAACTTTTTATATCTAATATGCTCACACAGTTACATATATAACATGTCCATCATATCTACTGCATATGATCACAACAGTTGCACGCTGAACTGTAATTTTTTTTAATGCAATAAGAACATTTGACAAGATAGTAACAGCTCAAAATTTGATATATAACTGTTGTTTATTTCACAATATGTACACATGCAGCTTTTATTTTTATTCTGCACTGACCATAAGAGTGACAAGTTATTTGAATGTGCCATGGAACATATGTCAGGAACAAACCCATGCTTGGCAGCTCATTAATATTCATTCCCATTCTTATTTTGACATTTTCTTTAAATCAGCAGCCACAGCTGAATAATTTAAAGTTGGCATATCAGTACATCAAATGTACATGAACACGTAAAGGAAAATAGTGAGACAATCTCCATGTCGCCGTGACATTTCTTCAGCAAACAACCATGTACTTGAAGCAAGACTAATGTGGCCAGCACACACAAAACAACCTACACACCATGTAAAACATTATCGAGCAGTTACCATCATGCACACTGCTACACTACTGTCTTGGCAGAATGCAATAAAAGCCAACACCTCTTTCATCACAGCTGACTGAACCAAATTCAACCCATTGCCCCATGGTTTAGTCCAGCAATGTTGCAAATACCCTATTTACAGTGCCAAATACTACAAACAGCAACTGGAACGTTACTAACTAGACTCTGTACAGCTGGTTAGAGATGATATACAACATGCAACACAGTGGTTAGACCTGATTCAAACTAAGGTGCTGTGAATGCACCCATGCAGGCAGTAATAACGCACACTAATACCAACATCTGATCAGTGTTGCATCACATACAAGTACAATACACAGCAACAGGCAGCAAAATCACAACTGATTGAAGTATAGTTTAAATAACAGAGTGACATCTATGGCAAACATCAATTACTGTATTAGAACTAAACTTCCCAGAAAGCAAAATGCTTTCAATTAGAACGATGCTAGGAAAAGAACCACCACCGCGTGTCGCAAACACTTGACAGACCCTCGCCTAGTTGTCCTGTCCAAAATATGAGATTAGCCAGGTGGAAAACATACCACACAATCAATGTCCCACCAAGGAATGCTGATTACAAATAAAACACTAGTCACTGTCACGCTTCAACTTGCACACAGGTTGTACAAGCAGATTAATCAAAGTGACCAATCAACAAACTTATGTAGCACTTAAAGATTTGTACATCCGAATGCCAAACACAGTTACACATACACGCATGACACACAGTAATACACGCACACATGACACACAGTAACACACGCACGCACACTAGGTCAGTATCTTCCTAGATATACACATTTTCGGCAAGTTGCACTACATAGTTTTCCTCTAAGTCACGTAAGATGAGTAATATTAAGAGAAACATCTGCTTGTTTGACAAGTATCTATCAAACCTCCTTTAATGTAACACGTAGCCTGTGTAACATTCTAGCATAGTTTACACATTCGTCTCCTTCTCAGCCACCTCAACTACAACAACACACAGTGACAGAGTCGAATGACTCAGCAACACCCTTAGTCTATCTTCACTGTCGAGTAGATCTTCCGTACGAAGATGCTGGTCCCTACGTAGCCCATAGTTCCTGAATCACAAATGCACGAACGTGTCAAAGTTGCATGTTCCAAAATTCTTTGTTATGGATTCATCACACCAAATACTATCACCCACCTTCTGTGGATCAACATCAGCAAAAACGTGTATGGCATGAATGTATCTAGTGTTTCAATTAGTCTGAGAAGAACTGTTAGTTTATTTTTAAAACTCTCTGTTGAAACTACTGATTGGAACGTCTATTCAAAGCATTGGAAACACTCCATACAAGACAAAAACAAGTTTAGCTATACTACAAATGAGAGTGTACAATGTACAAATACAAAGTCGTTTACTTTTATGTAGATTTACCTGACATGCATATTAAGGCATTGGTATTACGACTATTGCACTTGCTATTCGTCTACCTGAATGACAGCCTAACAATCATAACTGATATAATGTTATTGAAAACATTATTTTTATTATATTTTCATGTGTTGCTTGTGTTTAAAGTATATGATAAATACACATATTAGCACATACGGTAGTTACCACAATGGCAGAATTCAGTATGTTAATGATTTGATTTAGATTTCGACAACCAGATTTTTCTCAAATAAAAGTTTCTTGCATTTATGCTTAAATGCAGTTATGTTATTAGTAGTTTTTAAATGGTCACTTAGAGAATTCCATAATTGCACTCCATTGACACAGAGAGACATAAATTGCATGGTGGAACAGACATTTTGCTGTTCTAAGCCATGATTAACTCGCATTGAGTATGTTACTTCCTGTCTAGTAAACAAACACTGAATATTTATAATTGTTAGAAAAGTGAGTTTGTATGATCCAACCGTTCTGCACCATACATAATGCAGATGACTGTTTTTTGTAATAAGAAAATACTATTAGTATTTGTCGGATACGTTTCCCCAAATTTCTGCACAGTAATTTAAATAAGGCAAAGTGAGAATGATATAAAATACACATACCATTCCTGTCAAGCAGATGACTACATCTATGCATTATAGCTGCACTTTTTGAAAGCTTTGATTGTACGTGTTTAATATGAGTATTCCAATTTAGTAGATCATCAATAAACGCAACCAAAAACTTGGTGACGCTTACTCTTTCGATATTAACATTTCGTATTTTTATATTAACACCTTTTCTGAGCATACAATTCCCAAATAACATACAATTACTTTTAGATATGTTCAGTGTTAACTTATTAAATATTAGTATCGTCAGCAAAGAGGATATATTTTACAAGTTTAGATATGTTACACATATCATTAACATACAGAATAGTTTGGGGCCCAAATCAAACCTTGGGGGACATCACATGAAATATAGCGCACATCAGGCTTACATTTGTCAATGGACACAAATTGTTTTCTGTTTTCTAGATAACTATTTAACCACTTTAATGCCATACCACAGACGCTAAGAAATTCCATTTTTTTTTACATAATAGTTGGTGATTAACAGTGTCAAATGCAGATAAAGACACCAATAGCATATTTTTTAGCATCTAACGATTAGGTTATTCCATCAACTAGATCTATTAGTGCATGAGATAGTCTAGTATTCCCACTGCCTTGTAATGCAGTAAAAGTAACAAAAACTAAGTTTAAATATTGGTTTGTTTACATAGAAAACACTTTGAAAATAGGTCGAGCAGAACTGTGTTTTAGCTGAATGTTACTTACCACACATGAGTCCCAGGGCTATGCTGAAGAGAGCCATGTAGCCAAAGTAGAATGTTGTTTGAAAGAATCCATACATTCTGAAACAAACAACCCCATATCTCTATAAATATGCACAAATTACAGCTAAATTGCTTTATATTTTCTTTAAAAATAAGTGAAGACAGGCCATGTAATATAAGTCCAATATCTGCACAAAGACATGGAGAGGTGCAGCACATTAAACAATGAATCTTTATGTCAAAAGCTTACAGTATAGAAACACAGCACTGAAACCTTTTATTCCCAAACATTTTTGCAACTAATGCATATAACAGACCATAACATATTAAAGATCATATGCAAAGTCGGATACATTTGCTTGTTTTCACTCATTCTGGATAGAACTGTATCCCCTTATTCATATTCAGTCATGAAACTGTAACATTAATTTACTCATAAAATGGGGGATATACCTAAATTCCCGAAGGTACTTTTCAAAACCAGTTTGTGGATTTTTGTCGGTAGATGTCAGGCCGCGTGACATAATTTTGGCATAACAAACCAACTTCGCCTACGCAGGTTCATAGGCACTTAACTTTTAGCAAGATTTAGATCACGCAAAATGTTGAGCGACGGCGATTCTGACGGTGCTACAGACATAAACTTAGTGTGATTTACTGGCCGAAGCCTTCAGATTCATGCTGCAGTAAACAAATGCCTGGGATCAAAAACCTCAAAAATAACATATATGTATTTACAATAGTCTTGTTTTGGTAGTACCATGCATATTTATTTATCAAACTGTTTTTAAATTCCATGTTTAGTTTGTACAAGCTAGTAGACAGTCATCGAGTCTAGCCTAGACATGGAAGTTGGACCAGTGGTCTACTTTGTCTATGCGTTACTCAATGGTTTGATTAGGAATACTGGAACATGTGGGGAAATATGTGGACATTGTATGATTTTACTGCCAAGATATCTTGATATATGCAATTTTTAACAACTGTGTCGATCTAACTTTTGAGTAGAGCTGTCTTGCCCTTTGCGATTTTGTCGTACCACAGTGCACAAAGTGCCTCTTGGCCTACCATAGCTATTATTTAAAACCTATATATGTTGCAGTGTTTTAATAGTGTTTCAAATGATTAAACTGATGTTCCTCCCAAATTCATTGTTTTTTACCCCACTGCAACATGTAAGCTTTTAACGTATGCAGATGTTGGATATGGAATGACAAAGTTTGTTGATGTTTGTTTGGCCAGACTAACGTCACATGCCGACTCCGTACAAACATTGCCGAGCAAAATGTCAAATCGCTTGGGGCTTCTTTGCCACTAAAATAATTAGCTTTTATTGAAGAGTAGCCAATAACATTATTTGTTAATGCACTCCAAACTACTTGTACAACTGTTTGTTATCATATATCACGATTTCTGGAATATTCTTTATAACATCTGAGAAAAACAACCAGTTTTACATTATTCAGAGGCACACTGTACTTCATCAAGAGGCATGATTACAAGATAGTAGACTAGAACAGCCTCAAGATGGGAGACATTAATCTGCCTGGTGTTTACTGCACACGCCAACACCACACAGTCAGCATGTGTGAAATTACCAGGATCTTTCAACGCACAATTCAGTAGTGAACTCGCTGTTTTAAAAAGACCACCTCAGTAACGTATACAGCAGTCACTCACATTTTCTTAAAAAGACCACCTCAGTAACTTATACAGCAGTCACTCACTTTTTCTTAAAAAGACCACCTCAGTAACTTATACAGCAGTCACTCACTTTTTCTTAAAAAGACCATCTCAGTAACTTATACAGCAGTCACTCACTTTTTCTTAAAAAGACCACCTCAGTAACGTATACAGCAGTCACTGTCTTAATAAAACTGAACAACTCTGTAACATACAGAGCACATTGTACACCATCAAAAGGCATGATTACATGAATGTAAACAAAAACAGCCTTGAGATGGGAGCCATTGTTCTGCCTGGTGTTTACTGCACACGCCAACACCACACAGTCAGCATCTGTGAAATGACCAGGATCTCACACAACTCAGCAACATACACAGCAGTCACTTTGTCTTAAACAATGCTGTCTCAGTAACGTACACAGCAGTCAATTACTTTGTCTTTACAAACACTGATTCTATAATGTACAGTTGTCACTTACTTTGTCTTAAAAAAGAAGTAGTATATTGAATACATGTAGACATAAGCAGCGGTTGATGCCCCAGCCAGGAAACTTGTCCACTGCCTGTAAGAAGAGACAAACAAGTTGAAACAACCAGCATTCATAACACTGATGCAACACCACTATTGCATTATGTCAGCAGAGAAACTAATCTGATGGAGACAACTGTGAAGCGTTTACTCCATATTTTTACAGCAAGGCCAGACACCTTGACAGATTGAACCACTGTAATGCAAGCCAAGAGTAGCTGCCACTCTATCATGACACTACCAGAAACACGAGAATAGATAAACTATTACACTGAACTGGGGTACAACTTTAAACATTATACAACCAATATATCAAGCTCTCACCTTTACAAAATAGCTATGGCAAGTAGTGACTGATCATTAAAGGTATCTATATCCTACCATCTATCCAGTAATGCATTGCTGACTTACCATCTGTAGTCTTCGGCATTTAGCAGGAAGTATGTACAGACAATAGTGACACAGACTGTGACAATGGCCAGGATGATGAAGACGAGCAACATGAACCCAAACACGTAGTAGATCTTGTAGGCCCAGAAAGACGTGAAGATGAAGTACCTACAGCACAATCAACAGTGCTGTCAATCGCAACACAATCACAGCACAGCTCTCTAGTCATGACCGTCAGCTATGTCATGTTGAACATATGTTCTCGAATACATCACCAAATTCAAAAGATTACCTGGTTTCAACAAGTCAAAACTTCACCTTGCAGAAACAAGTCTGCTTAATAAACTTTGTTGAGCATTACATGTAGGCATGGTACAGCAGTGGTTGGAATATCACTCTCAACCGAGAGGATCGGGATCTGAATTCTATTGCTGCCATTGAATATGCGAATAGGTAGCTTTTGTGCAATAATTGCAGAGTGGTTGAGTTTTTTTCTTGAATGAACAGGAGTGAATTGTAAATATCTTTGAGAGGTTCAAATGATTGGATAAGCTCACTGTAGAACATACTTTACTTTTTTACTGCTGCCAATATAAATGGTTCGGAGGATTTTGGGCAATAATATATATATATGCTAATGGTAGGTAATTAAACACTGTAGTGTTTCTAACGCTTCACAGCATAACTGTAACAGTACTTACATCTCAATGAAGATGGAGCCAAATGGCAGGACGCCTCCTAGCAGTATAATGACAGCAGGCTCCATGAACCTACAGCAGAACATTACAAATACATGATGCACACACTCTAATCAGACAAAACAAAATTACATGACCCATAATGGAAATTCTTGAAAACATGGACATTATCTCACACTGTCCATGATGTCCTTCTGAACAAAAACATCCCTATTTTATGTTCATGTACTCACCACTTTTTTTCTGGAATGGGCCTGGGCACGGCATTGATGCGGCAGGGATAGTTGGGCTGCCCGGCGAGGTTGCGCCCGAGGACCGTGCCAACGAGAGTGAGTGGTAGGATGACAAAGAGGCAGATGCAAGTGACTGCTACCTACAGGCAGAGAACAGCAACATCTGGAGCAACAACTCACAAAACAGCAACAAGATTCCACAACTGTCTCAAACCATCCTAGCAAATATCTTCTTTACATCAAGGTCACCTCCTTCATGCATTTAACTATATCTGGGTATTATGATATGCCCTGCTGTAAAAATGCATAATACAGTAACAAAACAACTTAATGTGTTATATAATTTGCTTAACTAGCATATTAATACTGCTTCGATAGTGTAGCTATAATCAACATTTTGTTCCCAGACTTCAGAAAAACTTTGGCAACAGGGATAACACCAAGTGTTGATTTTGCCTGACCCTTTATGATGATGAAAAAAAATATCAAAATGATAAAACAGGCCACTTTCAGTAGCATATGATGGAGATACACGAATATACTAACCATGGTGCCAAAGGGAATGGCCCTTGAGGCATGGTAGTAGATGGCAATGAAGTTAATGAAGAAGGCCGTGCCACAGATGAGCACAGGCAGGAGGAAGGCACTGATCGTCATCTGTTTAATCCACACTTTGCCTACAACACAGTGACACTAGTGTTTACACACCTTGCCTACAAGACACAATGACACTAGTGTTTACACACCTTGCCTACAACACAGTGACACTAGTGTTTACACACCTTACCTACAACACACAGTAACACTAGTGTTTACACACCTTACCTACAACACACAGTAACACTAGTGTTTACGCACCTTACCTACAACACACAATGACACTAGTGTTTACATACCTTGCCTACAAGACACAATGACACTAGTGTTTACACACCTTACCTACAACACACAGTGACACTAGTGTTTACACACCTTACCTACAACACACAGTGACACTAGTGTTTACACACCTTACCTACAACACACAATGACACTAGTGTTTACACACCTTACCTACAACACACAGTAACACTAGGGTTTAGGCACCTTACCTACAACACACATTAACACTAGTGTTTACACACCTTGCCTACAACACAGTGACACCAGTGTTTACACACCTTGCCTACAACACACAGTGACACCAGTGTATACACATTTTGCCTACAACACACAATGACACCAGTGTTTACACACCTTGCCTACAAGACACAATGACACTAGTGTTTACACACCTTGCCTACAACACACAGTGACACCAGTGTTTACACACCTTGCCTACAAGACACAATGACACTAGTGTTTACACACCTTGCCTACAACACACAGTGACACCAGTGTTTACACACCTTGCCTACAACACACAGTGACACCAGTGTTTACACACCTTGCCTACAAGACACAATGACACTAGTGTTTACACACCTTGCCTACAACACACAATGACACTAGTGTTTACACACCTTGCCTACAACACACAGTGACACCAGTGTTTACAATCACCTCCTGCTGCAAACCTATGTAGTCTTTCCTTCATTGTTTCAGCAGCTACCACTAAATATCATGAAGATATAAATATCATGAAGATATAAATGGCAAGGGCAAGAAAAAACAGTATTGTATCTAACCAAAATCCATAGATAATTCCACTGCAAGCAGTCATTTCAGCAATGACTGAAAGTGACAAAAAATCCAACTCAAATCCCAGAATTTTTTTTATCTTGGTTACGATTTACCTTTTTAGCAAAAAAAATGTTATGCATCAACTTAGCAAATACAATGGCCTGATTCTTAATGAAACCACTACAAATTGCCAACTAGAAAATTGACAAGCAAGATTGTGCTCACCACCCATCCTAGCATAGAGACTGCCTCCAAAGTAGCCATTGACTGGAGCAGTAGCTGCATACATGAAGATGGCAGTACTGAGAAGAGAGCCTCGTCTACAATACATAAAATGAACTTCATTATAATGTCAGCACTGACATTATGTTGGCTTAATCATAACTTCATTATAATGTCAGCGCTGTCATTATGTTGGCTTAATCAAAACTTCATTATAATGTCATTATGTTGGCGGCTTAATCATAACTTCATCATAATGTCAGCACTGACATTATGTTGGCTTAATCATAACTTCATTATAATGTCAGCGCTGTCATTATGTTGGCTTAATCAAAACTTCATTATAATGTCATTATGTTGGCGGCTTAATCATAACTTCATTATAATGTCAACACTGTCATTATGTTGGCTTAATCATAACTTCATTATAATGTCAGCACTGTCATTATGTTGGCTTAATCAAAACTTCATTATAATGTCATTATGTTGGCGGCTTAATCATAACTTCATCATAATGTCAACACTGTCATTATTTTGGCTTAATCATAACTTCATTATAATGTCAGCACTGTCATTATGTTGGCTTAATAAAAACTTCATTATAATGTCATTATGTTGGCGGCTTAATCATAACTTCATCATAATGTCAACACTGTCATTATGTTGGCTTAATCATAACTTCATTATAATGTCAGCACTGTCATTATGTTGGCTTAATCATAACTTCATTATAATGTCAGCACTGTCATTATGTTGGCTTAATCATAACTTCGGTGTAGTCATACTGATGTTCTGAAAGGGCATTTCACTACCCTACAACAATAACGACGACTAAAGTTTGTCTACTGTGTTAATTTCAAACGCACTGAGAATTTTATATAGTATCTCTGAAGCTTTGCTCAAGACATGCATCATTGATAATACATTTCTCTCACTAGAAACATGTCTGATTAATATGTTGACTGTAAACATCCTGCATCTCAGTGGGATATGAATATGGTATACCGACATAACCCAGAAGTAGAGAACATTTGTGTGGTAAACATGTCCATTTTTAACATGTCTGATAAAACAAATCACATGTTAATCCCAGTAGTCACATCTAGTCAAGATTTCTGCATCTTGCTATTCAAAGTACTATTTTACCACTGTTTATTTTACTTCCCAACCCAGGATATGTATTACACTAGAGAAGAAGAACGAACAAAGAAGAAAGGGACAAGTATCACGGTTAACCAAAGACAGGACTTACTCTGTGTAGAGCTCACCGACGATGGCAAACACAATGACACACAGTGACACAATGACTATCTGGTAGCCAGTGCCAATGATCGCAGAGAAGAACATCGGGTGCGTTGTGGGACGAAACACATCACCATGCACCTGCTTCCATCCATACTCATCACCCAAGTCACGCTCCTTATCAACAGACAATGTTCTGCTTTATGGGCATTGCTGGAAACATCATACTTTGAACAGTCAAGAGTATGTTTATTCCACAATGCCCCTGAGTTCATGCACCTACTGTTTATCCAGATTTAGGGTTATTGATGCAACTTATGATTTATACATTTCATAAACATTCTATATCAAACAACTGATATGTATACATTGGTATCATTCAATAGCACAATTTAAAAAAGTGGCTGTGGCTGTAATTTGAAATGTTTTCAACAAAAAGAAACGAAACTAGTCCGCCCAACTATGAACTACGGAGTTGTTATAGCAAGTAATTACTCACGAGACAACACATCATACACTTCTAATCATCATCAAGAGACTAAACTAAGTGCGTACCATCTCATCAATGTCGTCTTCCTTGCTGTAACGAGCATAGTCCTTGCGAAGTGTCCTCATCAGAATCATGCTCACCAAGCCAACCAGGAAGATAACCATCATGAATGAGTTGAAGATGGAGAACCAGTGAATCTGGAAGAAACAATAATTTCTAATCAAATATGCCTGAAAGGCAATGTAAAATTAGTCATGAATCGCCACACTGAATAAAACAGTATAGTTCTTCAAATACAATAGAGCTCCCACTTACTGCACTTCTGAACAGGGTCACCTGGATCCATGGCGCTCTAAAAGTGCTCTAATTATTATTATTATTACTGACACTTGGCGGCTGTTTATTTTATTATGTGTAATAAATTCAAGCAAAACAAGTTACTAACAAATTATTACCATCCAATACAACTTACCCTGTGTTGGAAGAAGTTTGGGTCAAGGTATTTGTCAAACCTATCAGGAAACTTCACATTTGACTTGTGCCATCTCACCTAAACAAACAACCAAACAGTTTGTAAAAAAACACACAAGTCTTCCCTGTGAACACATATAACATAAGCTTGTTCTTTTTGTGTGAAACCAGCCAGAGACAGTAACCAAAATAGATTTTAGGGCATTAGCACTAATGTTAATTGATATGGACTTCTGTAACTGCTGCACAATTATTAAATTAGGCAGTGAATAAATTAACTACATGTCCTGGTTTGTTGAGTACTTACAAATGAATGCTTGGTTGTCACACAAAAATTTAAACAAAGAAGAGAAGAAAACTAGTATATACAGACAGCTTTGCGTTACAGTGGCTAAAGTGCCACTTGGTGAATACAAAGTTACACACAGGTTCATACCGCAAGAGGAATGAGAGTCTGAGGTTAAATGACATCATCCCCAAGTATTTATAATGGGGCATCACATTTATCATGCAAACTTTGAAACTGTATTAGAAATGAATGCGAAACAATACAAACTACACTTACTTCATATGAGAATAATATTTTTGAGCCTGGCATGAGCTTCACTTTGGCCTCACTCGTGAGGTTCACGTCAACAATCTGGTTGCCATTCACCCCAATATCAAACTTCTTGTGTGTCCAGATGTAGTAGTTCTCTCCACCCTCCTCTATCTCACCAACTATCCCTGTTACACAACATAAGAGTAAAATAACATATGGGTGTCACCAGGATGATGTATACTGTCAACAACTTCTCATATGTGAAGATTGTAACTAACATCTGACAATATAATGGTGGCTATCAAGCATACATACATGCATAGTGCTGACTGAATAAGACACAATGGCCTACAATACATATTAACTGCAACAGGCTGCTGAAAGTAACACGGCTTAAAATTCGCCTGAAAATTTAGGGGCCAGCTGGCCCCTGAACTTTTAAAATTAGGGGCCAACAAACAAATTTAGGAGCCAATTGGCCAGGATAGCAGGTTTCATCTATTAATTACAAAATACTAAGGTCCTTAGGTCGAGTGTAACCCCAGCCAATGTATACGGCCTTGAGACCATGACGATGAGGGTTTGCAGAAATAACTGGGAAGAACTGAGGGAGTGAAAAGAGTAGACAATTAAAGAACGGAGAGGCTGAGGGAGGAAATTGGTATGAAAGATTTTCAGGAGGAAGCTGGTGAGGAGTTTGGTAAAGTGGGCTGGACATGTGGACCGAATGAGAGTAAAACCACAACTGACATGGGAGGACTATGTGAAGATAGATTTGGCAGTAGTGAGAGGGAAGAGGAGAATGTTAGCAAGGGATGGGGGATTGGAGACAGGTGGTGGATACAGCAGTGAAAGAAGGAAAAAAATCGATGACCAGTATCACTGCCAGCCTCACCCCGGACTTCAGGGGTAAGGCAACAACTTGTTTAACAAGATTTGCCATCCAAGCCAAAGGCCCAGATGGCAAGTGGACAAGGAAGCCATTGGCTTATCGAGAGTCCAACAATGTTCATCTACTTATAGCCCGCCCTCCTGAGATATGTGTCAACCTTGTTTTTAAACATATTCACGCTGCTAGCAGTTACACAATCTGTAGACAATTTGTTCCATTCATTTATTGTCCTCTGTGAGAACGAGTGCTTCCTGATGTCCAATCTACATTGATCCTTTACTAATTTTACCTCATGTCCTCTAGTTCTGCTATCCTTCTTGAGTGAGAAAAACATATTTCTATCAATATTTTCATACCCATTCAATATCTTAAAAACTTCAATCTGATCTCCTCTTAACCTCCTTGTCTCTAGAGTTGTTAAACCACATTCTTTCAGGCGTTCTTCATGACTTGTTGTATGTATACACCTGGTAGGTACGTACATAATGTATAATAAATATGTAATGTATAATAAATAGCATGTATACGTGTGTGTGTGCACATGTTGTGTATTTGTATACTGTATTGACTTCCTTTATAGTTTTTATGTTTTATAAGTCATTCATATCTTTAGAATTTGGAACATGCAAAATACCATGAAAAGTATTTCCCAGTTTAATAGCTGAAACACAATACACTTTTAGCATCAAACTGACCATGTACTATTTCTTCTGAAGTTCAGAATTATGCATAACAGAAGTTTCAATCATACCACTAAAAAATTACTCGTATGAACTAGCAGAGATTCTGGTGAGAATTAGAATTTGGTAGAAGAATCAGAGACAATTTACTATAAAATGCCGGGTTATCGCACATGTGAAAACCTATCCCATTACCATGGATATTCCCACTGTAGGGCATCGGCAGTCGTGTTTAACTACATTCTCACAGCAAATAAAAATAATAAATCTAATTACACAAAGTTATGCAATATTACCGGTAATTATATATATCATAATTGTAAAATATAACCTTTTTATGAAAGACGCTCATTTCGATGTGTACGTATAGCGGTGATGCGTAGTGGAGTGACACGAACTAGCGAATGGCACAACCAAAACCAAGGCTATTCCGTCTACAGAGGTTGGTAGCGCTATGGTTATATGTTCCCTGCTAACAGCTTATGCAGCTAAATGTTGCTTTCAAATGATTTGTGTAACCTACGCAAAGTTGCAAATTTGGAGGTCCAACTTGAACTAGTTTTCAAAGTAATACAACTAACAGAATGCATTCGCCATCTGGTGCCCACTATTACAAAAACATTCGCCACGACAATATTTCAGTGTTCAAAATTAAGGCCTTTTTATCGACCGTCGATTCAAAACGTGTTCCACCAATTCAGTTAGTCAAAATGTGCAAGTTATCAGTCCCACCCCGCCGATTCATCTGGTGGGCACAGCTGTGTCGGATTGTATTAGTGATGCACTTTACAGTACTTAATAATCAACGCTAATTCAATATAAAATACAATTGTGACAAACTACTTCTTCCTTGCCGGCGACAGATCGCTGTCAAGGTAAAGTCTACACATGCAAGGGAAACCCCTGGTATTTGTAACATGGATGCCTATTGGAAGAATCACATTTAATAACATCAGTATCTTGGGGAATACCAGGGAATCACAAATGCAAAAAACTATGATGGACGAAGTTGCGAAAATCGTAGAGCTCGACAATTTTTTAAGGATATCATGCCAATTCACTTAATAAATTTATACTGGTGATATTAAGGAGGCCGACAATCTGACTGACTGATTAATGCGATATTTGGCTGTGAAAGTTAACTTTGGAGGCTTCGATTGGGAGTGAATTGAGAACGGCATAGATTTTTGCCTGTGCCAGGCCAAGGGCTGTGACACTGCGCGCAAAAGGTCGCCATCAAACATAATGTTACATTGAACAGTAACTGTTTCGCAAATAAAATTCACATTGAAATGTTTATTAAATTCATTACTTTATTTATTGGTCTGCTAGTTAAGTTAAGTATAAGAAATGAACGATCATATGTCTGTTTAAGTTTTATGCACGAAAACTGCTTTATTACGTATAATTATAATTTATACATTTTTGTGGGGCCAGTTCAAAATAGAACTGGGCCAGTTCACACAACAATCTGGGCCAGTTACTTTTTTGCTAATTTCAGATATTGGGTGTCATTGGCGTGCCACAGCTTGCAAATTTAAGCCATGTAACACCTGTGGCTGCACATAAGAATGTATACACACTCAAAATATAAGTAAAATAAAGAGTAAGTCACAGTCAAAACAATGTCTCTTTCCGTCAAAATATTATTCACATTATAATAAATCACATATTACATATGCATTTTATGCAGGTAATCCACTTGTGCTAAGGCTTAAGACTGATAACACTGGTAAATTAAGTAATTTACTAGTCTGTAATCACCTACTAGCCGGTGCAGTTCGTGTGGAAACATAATCACTGGACATTACTATTTTAAAGGACAGATCAGAGTATAAGATCACAATGAGCTAGGGACACACTGTAATACATGACGCATACAAGAAGTAGTCTTTTCTACATAAATTAACACAATTAATGCAGTTGTCATAACAACCAAGCAACAGGATACTTACCCCAAATTGGTAGGTCATCAATGTACATTTGATACCAATAGTGATTTTTGACAGCATATATGAATGCTTGGTACTTGTCTTCTGTCAGCTGGACATCACAGTAGGTAGTCTTATCAATGGGTGCTAGAAACAATGATTGCACCAAAATATAGTTAAAATGCATACATCCTTTGTTATTGTTCATTCAATGTTTCATAATCAAGTAAAAAAAATTACCTGGTATTCAAATTCTGAGGCATTTATTTGCAAAACATGGATATATCCATTTTGTGTGCTGTACATTGTTATGTGAAAGACAGGAAAACTGGTATTCCATCAGTCCACAGCATACAGTATAACGCATTTTTTCCACAAAACTCATACCTCCACCACTACCAACATAATATCAGCACAAAACCTCTCTTAACTCAGTTTTTGACTTTTTGTTATGTCAACAAAACTAAAATAATAATATAAAGAAATAATGTGAAAGCATAGTTTGTCTACAAATAGATAGTACGTTTTCAACTGTCATGATTACTGCCCTATCGTCTTGTGAATAGATGTGTTTACAGGGTGACTTTAATCGCTACAATACATATGTGATGTCAGTAATCATATCCTCATATAACACAATGAATGTTATATAATAGCTGATTGTTTGTCTTGCTCCATTTGTATACACTTGTGCAAGACTTCTCAGTTAAAATAAAAAATTACATGTTGGCTACCTGTAAAAACCTGCAGTTACTGAGATGTCTTACCATTGAAGTCTATGCTCAATCCACTGAACTCCAACTCAACTCCCTGCAGAGCCTCTCCCAGTGTTTCATGGTAATGACCAATGCGGCCTTTTGGTCCAGCACAGAAGGGCAGAGAGAAGTACGAGTAGGTCTCCTGCCTGTTGTGGTATGGTCCCACTGTGTTCATCCACAGAACAACCTCATCGCCGTCGGTATACTGGATTAGAAAAATTGTGTAAACATGTGGTAAAATCACTGCCGCCATGTTGTTTTTGTTGGGCAGATTTAGTTTCTGCTAAGCAAAAATTAAACAATCAGGAATACATGTCAAACATGACCAGGTTTTTAGGTAGGTATTACATGTTGGTGATCTGAAAAGCAAGAATCAAGTAGTTATGGTCAAATAGTTTTTGAGATATGATTTGTTAAAGATGTTAGATTTTAAATATTTTTGGGTCATGTCACATTTCTTATACAGTAACAAGGAAAAACAATTGCACCAAAAGTATGTCAAATTTGATTAAAACTAATAAAAACAGTTACATTCAACAGTTGTCAATGATACTGGGCACATTAATTTTAGTCCTAAAATACAAACATGCCAAAAAACACACTGACCTAATTTACAGAAATGTGCATAATTGCAAGAGAAATTGACTAATTAAATCTATAGATATATAACACTATTTTGATGTGGGGGATGTCCCTGCAGCCCCATGACACCACAGCTGGGCCAGTAATTAGGCTTTTGGTCACAAATATTACAGGTAGACATGTCACGAGATGTAACATTACTGTTGAAGTTGTTGACATTAGTCAACCTTGGTGCAGCGGGCTGCAATCGCCATTCCAGTGACGGGTGATATGTGAACTCCGAATATCAGAGCCCGAACACTGCATTATAAAGAGGGTTGACTTTCCCAGCAAATCTAATACTAAGAAACTCCTTGTCAATACGAACACTTGCAGGCAGCAAGCGATTTTAGCAATTGACGCGAGTGATAAATCGTTTCCTAGATTATTGATTTGGCGAGCGATCGCTCGCCTCAAACGTGATGCCCTGATACTTTATATTTTGTTAATTTTGTTATGTTTAATATATAATATATTTTAATATTATCTCTGAAGAGTTGTTCGATGTGTTCCACTTGACTTTCGTAAAACAAAGCAGAAAATGCCGATAATTAATCGCTTTTGTCCGTAATTTGTGAATGGTCAATCACAAATCTGGCATCGTTACAAAGCTCAAAGCTTTGCATCTATCATCTCTCATTAAAATAATGTCCTTGAATGCATGCACACTATGCATTTGCTCCATGTCATACAGCAGAACCACATAGCGAGAAGAAAATGGCGTTCGATGTAGCGGGTTTGTTGATATCGTGTCTGAAGTGATCGCAACCAGATCAACACTTTGTTAGACGAGTATTTACTAGAGAGTAGGGGACGAGGTCGTCAATCGTGACGGTCCCCGTTGCTGCTCTGTCCAACCAGCAGGACAGTGAGTGAGAGTCACACTATTGACTAGTATAGTCGGGCGAGAGGTCGTCGAGCCATCCCTGTCATCTGCACTCTTGTCCATGCCACGAAAAAAAAAAAACAGTGATGATTAACTGTTTTGATGTGTCGCTGTTTATGTACTTGTTGTTGTCTTGTATTAAATATGCCATTGGTATTCAGGGCTTCACGTTTGAAACCGAGCGATTTGTTAGTTGTTTTTGTTTACCGTGTGGTGGCGCCACCATTTCCCGTTCGGATATGTCGTTGTCGCCAAGAAATTTTAATTGGTGATTGTTGGCGCTGACTTTTGTACAAAGAAATAAATGTTTACTTTAGTAAAGCCCATACATTCTGATTGCAATTGGTGTAACAGTTTTGAATTGCAACATGTCACCGATTACTGTAGGCCGTAGCCTGGGCAAAGCCAGTGGCTGTGCCATGGTACTGTGCCCGGGCCATGGCCCGACACAGTACTGGTTTTGTGTGCGACTTCGTTTAGGCGGTTTGGAAATTGCAATTGAAATTCACAAATACGCCACGTATAAGAATGACATGTATAGTCATAAATGCAGCTTAGTAGGCAACACCAATATAAACTGGGGTGAAATGGCATGCTTTCATTGCATCACAATGCCAAACGCACAACTCAAACTAAGTGCGCAAAAAATATGAATTTGTAATCCGCACATGAAACAGTGAATCAATGTTAAATGGTACCGGAGATGTGAATCGTGAATTTATGTGTTCAGAGCGGTTGAAAGGCAAAGTGGAACAACTACTAAAATTATCGTTTTCAATGTCTGATCAACTTTTACACTCCGTGTCAACTCATATAAATTTTCGGCAGTTCAGATCCAGGTTATTATTTTCGATTCCCATTACTGCGTAGTCGGTTAATCGGATCGTAATTGTTGTTGTTATTCTCTTTAAGAATATCTTGTGGATTTTTTACTATGAATAGTAATAGATTTAACAAATATTATAATATGTTATTATAATTACATTTTCAAAAGTAGTTCTTGAGTGCAGAATAGGCGTCCCTATATAAGAATTTATTTGATGAAAAATGCCACCCTATATGCACCTTATTTGGCACTATATTATTATTAAATTTAAACATTTGTGTCAGCCTATATTCTTCGATAATCGTGGCAAATTATGCAGGGTATAATTTTTAGGAAAGCAATCGTTCTCACTCCCTATTGCTAGCGCTAATCAATCATCCACGGAGCGGTTTATTGCTCCCAACTGGAGCTGCATGTGGCTCTCTCTGATGGCTAAGTTTTCATCCTTTCGAACGGCAGTTGTGAATTTAGTGGGATCCCGTGCTTCTGAGGATCCTAGATTTTGATCCCGAAGCATTAGACCATTAGATTTCCATGATTAGATGAATCGGTCAGACTTCTTAATTTTTGGGAGCTCAACATGACATATTATTAGTCAAGATGCCATTATCAACGCGTTAACCGAACGTAAATGGCCGTCGTGTGCAGCACCTCAAACCGGTCCCAACAGGCTGGCGGCCGTTTCCCCTGAAATGGGCTTGCGTGTTCAATAAAACTTTAATGTCCATTTAAAAATGGTAAATTCCCCAGTTTTTCATTTATAAAATGTGGTTACTATATCAGCGGTGATGCGAATATGCATATTCGACAGAAAAAGAAAAAAAAACCCGCAATCCGCATAGGGACGGGACGACTTGCCCTTGGCTTCACGTCGAGTAAAAATTGCTTCGGCACTAAAAGACAAATATACTATTGACTTTTTCACACTGTACTATTATTTGTTTTGAACAATTTGCCCCCTTACACTATTATTAAGTTTGAACGATTTGCCACCTTATACTGTTATTTGGCCTATACGTTTATTTGGCACCCGAGAGTATTTTTTGGTAACTTCAGAAAAAAAATATTTTTAACGACAAAATACTGATGTAGCTTTTGGTTACTTTGATGTTTTTCTACCAGTTGTGTAAAGAATAAGTTGAATATAACACTAAAACATTACTTTGCTGCCATCATTACTTCCATATAATTATGTGAGGCATGTTTTTGAAAGATGCATGCATTACCCACAAATAAAAGTGATTTAGAGCTATGTAATTGTTACTGAAGTGAACATTATGAATATAATGCTCTCAAAATAGGGTGGAAACATTTTGAATAAAATAATTATTTTTAAAAATCCATCTGCCGAGTCTCCCCCAGGCTGAATAAATTGCTTAGTATTTTTTAAACTGCAAAAATCATGTAAGTTCTTACTGCCCCAACTAAAATGTGTGACATTGTGACACTGGTGATATAGTGCTGCTAGTTTTAACATTCCGTAACAATGGTGGTAATTACAAGGCAATTAATTTTGTCCGTATTTTTTCTGACAAAGATCTTGTTTTTATATTAGTAGAATGTCATCAGGATGCCTTTACCTTCAAGTCGTCCAAATGTCTGCCAGATATGTGCATGCACTGCATGGTAACTAAAGCACCTTTACTAATAGACATACTAAACTTTGACGGCTGATTTCTCAGTTTGAAGATTTCTAGCGAAACGTAGCTTCGACTAGAATCAAGATATCTGGTTACTTAATGATTGATGTGAAAGCTGAGATGCTGCTCTTTTCAACGATACTAATAACTCTATATATGGTCAAATCGGGGTCATTTTGTTAAGATGGTTCACATTTTTGTAATTTTTATTTGATATATAACATTAATAATATGTGGGTCAATGGGCTTAGGTACCAGTAACAACTACATCCCTCCATCCAGAGCATGACCAGGCCACAATGATGTACTAAAACACAGCAAATATGATCGATGTAACGATGTAAAGTTACAGGGACGCAAGTAGAAAGTCAGTCAAAAATAATAATTTTTAGCAGCACCACAACAGATAGTAAATATAGGCTCAACCACCGATTCCTAGATGCTAACACGAAAACGGTGCGCTTAGCAGATGATGCAGTTGCTGAAGACTGTAATCTATGCACATAAAGCAAGAAAATGGCACTGTACATACCCTGGCGGGATAACGATAAAATGTCAACATGATACCAAAATCACAATGTACAAATGCTTATAAGTTTATAACACTTTTGGAATTTTGTTGATATCTACATTATTTCCGAAGTTATTCCACTTTTTGATCCCTGAAAATTAGCATTGATGTCTATACAATTTGGTTCCATTTCTTGTGACCCGGAATGTTGAGGACTGTATTTCATTTATATGAAAATAGCAATAGTTTTTAAGGTATTGAACATATTGATGTGAAATAAAAAGGTATATGACCCAGAAACTAATGTTAATATATGACCTTGACATGACCTAATTAGTTGACCTACATTTAACCTTTGACCTATTTACATGGAGTAATGGGATTATTTGGTTGTAATTAATTAGTAAATGGGTTTATTAAACCTTTATGGGATGGAAATTGTCAATGTATCTACTTCAATGTCATGTGACTTGGTAAATCCTTATTTTTGATGACCTAATTAATTGACCTACATTTTACATTTGACCTATTTACGTAGATTAATGGGCTAATTTAGCTGTTATTTAATAGGTAATTGGCCTATTTAACTTTTAATGGATGGAAAATGTCAATTTATCAACTTGAATACTATGACCATGTAATTTTACATTACCTAATTAGTTTACCTGCATTTCACACTTGACCTATTTACAGGGAGTAATAGCATGGTAATAAGTTGGTCCACCCATACAGGGCTAGGGGCATCAAAATAATTGTATGTGTTTAGATTATATTACAGTTAATTGTACATATTTTACCATGTATTAATTATGAAAAGGTTATAGCATGTTATTCAAAAGCAACCATTTATTTCTATATGCACATACGTTTCTTCAGACAATGCCTATCTATGTTCGTCATATTTTTTATTTCTTGCAGGCAAATGCAATAGTGTGTCAATGTTCCACAAGCACACTGTCTCAGCATCAAGCAAATGATTTTGTTTATCATGTTAGATGAGTGCATGGCAATAATTTCCATGTGTAAGAGTATAATGGTTATCGTAGACGACAGCATATTTGTCAAAACCAGAATTGATCACTTTGATGTCGCTCATCGATGGATGATGAATCTATCTCAAATCATCATTGAAGAAAGGAACAGTTGTCCTGAGATGAAGTCTTATATGCTGTTGCAATAGTGCATGCAGTGTTATCTCCAAGGTGTTCATCATTCGATTCATTTGTATCATAACAGCCGATTGTAATCCATATAAATCACAAACTAGCTGAAGTCTGTACACACAAGTTGCTGTTGAATACCTTTACCTGTAACACAAAATACTTTTGAATAATTAAATTAATAAATATAATATTATATATCTGATATAATCAGATGATAAAATATCAAAAGTACATTTGCACAAATAAAATCTGGATCTTCTAAAATCCAAGATGTCAAATGTGTAAAATAAAATAACGATAATTAAGAAGATATTCAAGTTGGCATAAATGATCACTGCAAATAAAAATTAACAAAACACATAGTGGCAGATATTAAGTATAAAATATGCATAATCAAATATTAAAGTGAAAAGTATCTGCAGCTTTAAAAAATTATTACTTGGTTTTTAACAGTAATCACTGGAAGGCGACCGAACATATAGGTATATACAAATACACAACAATTTTGCTATTCATCATAAAGTATTCATTATCAATGCATACCTTAGAAACACTACACAACTCACACCAGTTATTACAATTTACAAATTATATAATCAGTAAAAAAGGTATGCAGTAAAACGCAAAAAAAAAAACAATAAAACATAATTTCTGACAACTAGTAAATACTGCTACACAAACTACAGAAATACATATATATCAAATGCTATAAACAAAATGTGCCAGCAATTAATTGTTGAAATGTGGATTGCTCGGATTCTTCGAAAAGATTTCATATTCCAGTATTGCAGATGACGACGCCATGACGATGTCAAATCATCTTGCAGTAATTTTTCTTTCGTAATTTTTAACATAAAAATATTGACGCAGTCAACAATAATACATTTATAATAACTTTTATCAACAAAACATGCAATTATTTAATCGCAGAAATACGGATGTCAACGGATTACGATGCGTCGAAAGGTCTTTACAATATATGTTCACGCGAAGCCACCGACCGCAGCTTCCGAACGACAAAGCATGACAAATTAGCGCGCACCGGGTCATGTTGCCCACGTTTTTCTGAAAAACGGGAGTTGTCCACTGCAACAATATGCACATCATTTTAAAGCTAAGTAATTACTGTACTGTTCTTTTTTATTCCTATAAAATTCTTCTTTATATTATATGTACTTTTTAACAAGTTTAAGCAAAACAAAATTTACTTACCTTCGTGCAGTCACAAAAGCGTCGGAATGAAAAAATTCCCGCGCCCATAATGTAAAGAAGACATTCATTGGTCGATATGAAGTTAAACAAACTCGGCCACGTCATTTGCATACCGAGTATTTTGGCTTTTCCCGCGACCATGTGATGCGAGCGTCACGCCTTCGTACCAAATATGGGACACATAAAACGACGCTATTTTTGACGAAAAAGTGACGCCATCTAGCGGAACTTGATATACCTAGCTTTGACCACATAAAACAAAATATTTTCTGATCAGTCTCAAAAATGTTTTTCATACCCATGAATAATGAGATCCAGTACACTATTTTAAAAAGGTCTTCGTTTTAAAAACCCTACAACTACATATAGCATGAACACTGAATATTCTTTAAAAAATCTCATTTTATTTTAACAATGTTCCTGAATTGATTGTGCTGGTGACATTAGCTCTAATTTTGTCTACTCTGCCACGGCACTAGTGAACTCAACTTTAATTACACGTTAAATGTTAATGATACGTTAATCTAAAAAATAGACGAAAATATATTTGCTGCGCTCGCCACTAGACACTACGTCCGCGTTGTACCTGTTTCACATTAGCATAACACGTAGAAATTCACATATTACCAAAGGTATGTATGATTACTTTCACGTTTTCGTTGCTGCTATTGATCCTGATAATCAGTTTCGGGCCTACTTGTGTATGTCATGACTTCGTGAGTTCGCCTAGTTCCTAGTATAGGGCAACCTCCATTTCGCAGTTGTTTTATAAGCCATCATTCCCTGTTGCAAAAGTATACTGCGAAAGGTGTATTTTTGCCAGACGCGAATGTCTACATGCTTGCTAAGCAAACGACAACCTTTGACACAAACACAAAATATGACGATGCCAACTTATTTTGGAATGGGATTCCGACAATTCACATTGATCTAGAAGATATACTCACAACATGGTCATGTTCATCGGCTTCCGTTTGGAAGATGGCTGTACAAATGCAGCACAATACTATTACAACTTTATAATTCATTATTTTTCACATATGAAAATAAATTAACAAAACAATACGTCGATGAAAACAGATTTTACAAGGCAAGAATCCACACCCAACTTTCCAATATGGCGAATTCACGGAGCCACGTCACAGCGCTGCGTCGCGGAAGGGATAGTTACAATACAAAATGCCAGGTGGATTATGGTATGCGCAATATATTCGCTAGGTGTCAGTGCTCAATGGAAACGAAAACGCTAACCCTGGTTAGGGGCCATCTCAAAACATTAATGTTTATTATACTAAACGAAATTGGTTTCATTTGGGGAGGAGGTTAGCAAGGGTCACTGGGTGCCTACACTGGGTGCTGCCGAAAAAGGAACAAGATTAATAAACCACCTGCTACTTGTAATCACAACATTGTTTGTGAATGCCTGAGGCTGACATAGGCGGATCCAGGGGGTCCGGACCCCCCCCTTTTTTTAGTACCAAAAAAATCCATTACAATTGCATGTTAACGGGGGACAAAAGCATGGCCACGAAACAACACAAGCTCAAACCTGTAGCTTACTAGTACGTACGAATTCCTTAGTAGCAGTCCGACGTTTTCAGAAACTGATCAAGCGCAGGCGAGATACATAGCGTCCAGGGATCCCCAAAGTTATTCTTAGCATTGTCGATGACGTCGTTCATAGATTCACTGCACACGCACACAACACGCACGTGTATACAGTACTATACGCACACAAGCCCACCTCATGTTCGACCATATCTCCCCGCGAAAGAATGAACATACTATGGGAATGTTTGGCGCTCATAGACGTGTTGGGCAGAGGCTATGTTGGGCGCAGTTACTGGATCTGCGCAATCTGCAGATTGCGCTCGATTGCATTGCGCAATCATCGGATACTCGAAAATCTGCAGATTGCGCAGATCCAGCAAATGCGCCCAACAGACGCGATGTATGAGGCGCCGTAGCGGCCAAAAGGGTCGAGTTCTGCGCGAACCGTCGAGTCCTGCGCGAACCGTCGAGTTCTGTCTGCGAGAACCGTCGAGTTCTGTCTGCGAGAACCGTCGAGTCCTGCGCGAACCGTCGAGTCCTGCGCGAACCGTCGAGTCCTGCGAGAACAGTCGAGTCCTGCGCGAACCGTACAATTTGCCACTGACAAGGTTTTGATCCATTTTTAAATAACTTATATAACATGAAACATGTTAAGTATCAAGAGTCCAGCTTTAACAAAGAAAAACTGTATTATATGTTTGCTACAAATTATGAAAAATCTTTTAACGAATGCATTCGCTCGTAATAATAATAAAAAAAACATTATTATTATCAGTATTATAATACCTGTGGCTGTGCCGTGGACGGCTTCTCTGATTTGACTGGAACAGTTGACGCAGTTCAATCTGCAATAGAACCAAATTACAATATGAAAGAATGTAATATTGACTATTTGCTTACAAAAATATTAAAATAATATGATATTAAAATTTCATATAATATCATTATCCGGCGAAGGGACAAAAATCATATGGGTAATGCTTACCTGTCGGGCGTCGCCGTCGGGCATGTTCTGGCTCTGCTGACGCGGGGCTCCCGTCGCACTTGCTGGGGTGCTTGAATTTCTAACAATGCGGCTAACCGCTTCCAATAATTGCCCAATTTGGTCATGATTAGACGCCATATGAAAAGGAAAGTACTAAATGAAATAACTATTCTATTGAACGGAAAGGCAATGAAAACGCGGCAATGTCGGCAAGAAAAGTGTAAAAAGGTTGACCGGCTGCACATACTATTTGCTGTTTAACGTTATAACCAGTTTAGTTGTTTAGTCGGTACTAAGCCACACTTAGTACCACACATTGTCAGTCAGCGAAATTAAACGAAAGCGAATATTGGACTAAATAAAATAATAATAATTGATAAAATAATAATAACATTAAACGAGAAAAAACGTAAATCAGATACACCGCGGATTGAACCTACGAACCTCCAAACATAAACCGGACGCTCTACCGCTAAGCCACGACTTGCCCTGAATTCGTTGTGTTCTGCAGTCCGTCTCGTTGCTTTGTCGTTTTAATTATCAATTTAGTTTTTTTAGCACATTTTTGGGATTTTTTCCATTCACTGTACTCTGGGTAATATATTATATTATATTATGCTTTATGCGGCATTACTTCGCTGCACATCCTACAACGGCAACGCTATTTTCAGTGGTAACCATAGTATCTCGTTCGCGCAGGACTCGAAAGTTCGCGCAGGACTCGACTGGTCGCGCAGAACTCGACGGTTCGCGCAGGACTCGACGGTTCGCGCAGGACTCGACCCTTTTGGCCGCTACGGCGCCTCATAGCGATGGTCGTCTGCATCAGTTCTTCGGACCGGACTTTCAAGATAACAATCGGCATTTTTACAGTTAAAAACTTAAAAGTATCCTATCGTATCATCAACGTCTTTGAATATCTTAATCATTATAAAAAGTAATACACGTTTTAAAATCACATTTCGCTGACAGTGAGATCATTTTAACAAAAAAACAAGAGGAGTTATGTATTTTTTATGACATTAGGCTTAGCTGCCTGTCGGCCGTATTTCAAGACTGTATGCTGTCTGTTTGGTATTATGGCAGTAGCCCCTACTAAATGTTTCATTTAAGCCAGCTATATGCTAGAAGTTACCTATCTACGTCATCCATTTAAGCAAGCCTTATGCTATATTTATCCAAGGAAAGCATGCCCCATGAATTTAATTAATTAATTAATTAATTAATTAATTAAGCCAGTCCGACCAGAAGATATACAAGAAAAACGTTCACGTCCTATAGAGCAATGGAGAAACAGTTGCATTTTGTGGAAAACAAACTTGCCACTTCGAGGCCCTAGGGATGTTCGGACAAGTACATCGTCCAACGGAGGAAACTTCTGGGCAATTCTGGAGATGATAGCCATATGCGACGACACACTTCGAGAACATATTGAGACCAGAAGGAAGAATGCGCAGTATACATAAAGAATCATCCACAATGAAGTGATTGATGTAGTAGCCGAATACGTTAGAAAAGAAAATACACGAAGCCTTGAAGACGAAAATGCCTTCTTTTCCATCATGGCAGATGAGGTCACAGATCCACCTGGTAAACAGAATATTATGACAGTGTGCATGAGGATGCTGATTGGCTGTAAAGTCAAATAATTCTTTTTTTGATTTTGTATATCTTGAGAGGGAAACGATGGAAGCTATAGATCATGCTGTCATAGAGTGTCTGAAAGATCATAACATAACAAGGGTCAGAGCTATGTTGGTCGCAGTGTATGTCCTCGGATAAGGTTGGCGTGCAGGCGAAGATAAAGCTGTTATACCCACGAGCTATGTATGTACACCGCAGCAGCCATGTCCTCAATTTGAGCATCGCCAATGCACCCTTAATATAGCATTCATTTTTTTCGATCTGTCCCCCAAACGACAACGATTCCAGGAACGAATCATAAAATATCTGGCACCAGATACGAGGAATAACAAAATTGTCGGAATGTGCAAGACCAAATGATTGGAGCGTTGCACATGCTACGACATGTTTTATGACATGGATGAGTTCCTGTGTGAATGTCTGGATGCCGTACTGAATCCGTTTGAATACCATGACATCTACGAGGAGGTTGCATAGACAGGCAGTTGTGACCACGACGAAGGCGCAAGGGCTGCTAACCAGTCTCACATACCATCATCGCATTCATCACCACCAAGAATGTTTTGGAGAATGTCAGGCCCATGGCCTCCAAACTTCAAAAGAGGGACATAGACATATAACAAGCGTACAGTATGATCGACCAAATCAGGGAACGAATGGTAACGATGAGACAAACGATATATATACGAGTACAGTGTATAGTACAAAGATGTTACCCGTTTAGTCACACTTCTTGGTACATCCATCTCAGCACCAAGGATACCCCGATCGTCCCGACAGATGCAAAGAGCCAATGCCCCCCAGTACATCCCCACGGGAGCACTACCTGCGCAATCTGGAAATCCCGTCTGCCGAATTCCACAATCGATTTAACCCAGAAAGCAGGAAGGGTATAGAGATTCTTGCTCTACTCCCCGGGATAATTAAAGAGACGGGAAATGTACAACATGTTGTGGACGGAGTGATGTTCTTGGAGTCAGACATGCCAAACGTCTCTTCGCTGCGAGGTCAGCTGAAGGAATGGCAGCGCTATTTGAGAATCACAGAGCCCACATAGTCATCGTCCTCGCCTAACCTGACTGAATGTCTCGAGCACGCAGATGAAGACATCTTTCCGAACATCCGCACCCTGTTCAGGATCCGTTGCACTCTTCCTGTTGGAAGTTGTGAGGCAGAGCGTTCGTTCCCCTGCCTGCAACTGGCAAAACCTACATTTGTAACAGGAAGATCGGCTTTCTGGTCTCACCATGATGAACATGAACCACGGCATGGAGATTGATTTGGAAGCAGTTTATCAAATGTTCATAGAAAGGAACAAATGGAAAATGTTCTCAAGTTACATACTGTATCAATAATCAACGTGACTCAAATCAGGTGTGCTAATATTATCACAATGGAAAAGGCAACAAGTACTGGGGCTTGATGTATAATGATTAACAGATCTGCTGATGGACAACAGTTATTAAAACACAGCTGATATAAACAGAGTTTCTAGTATCTAGTTGTATCCAGCACCCGGCAACGTTCTATTAACTGACTATTGTCTGCATAATTATATTGTGGTTAGAATGTTGTGGTCTTTTGAGATCTTATTCAACTAGTTAGCCTTTTCAGAACTGTTTCGCCAAGCTGACCTCAGTGGTTCTTTAACGTCCCAAATTGAGACTGGACCGACATTAACGTGATTTCCGAGTTACGAGGGATACACAGTCCACAATGTTGAGAGCCAGGTTTATACACCAAATGTACCGTGTCCGGTTTGCGTCTTGAATTCAGAACTACGGCATGAAAGGTGGATGTGCTAATCACTGCATTTATATTTTGGGGTTTGTAATATGAGTACACAACTTCATTTAGTTATGTCATACCGTTCTTCTTTCTACGGTGTATGTATTTCTATGATGCATTTTAATTTGCATGGCTCAAAGGTATGAGGAAACGTTTTAATCTACCAGTTTGCACTCACTGTTGTTACATACTACTACTACCTTTAGCAGAATGTCTCCCGATTCACATTCAGATCATGAATCAAATGGTGCGCTTTATACAGAGTAGTTTATGATGCAACAACGGTTTGGATAGACTTTCTTGAGAGGGTGATCTAGCCTTTTGGGGGTATTGGTTTATATATGTCTAACAGTTTCAGTTCCACTTTGTCTCAGTTCAAACTTGATGCCACGACTTTCTGTAATATGAAATCTAACTACTTTTATTATATCATTCAGAACCACTGAATGAGAAACTATTAAACACAGTTTCTTTGGCAAAGGATGTGCTGAGTAATATAGAGAATACGTGTTGCAATTTTTTAGTCAAAGATGCGTTAGTCTCTTTGTGTGCAAAGATACTCGCTTTTTTACTAAACATTTGTATTACTATAGCTGTTTTAGTCAATATTGCAATAAATGGCACACGAGAGACATTTAATATTGTCTTTTCGTTTGGACATTTTCAGACCCACCGCATTTTCTTCGTTGGAACAGGCCTACCTACAGGTGTAAATGAAACAAAATCCGCTGCGTTTTGCAGAAACTCTAGACTCAAAAGCAAATTTGACATTCGAAGTTATACTTATGTGACGAATGCAAGAAAATACACAGGACTACTTTGTCACGATTTTTTATTTTCAGCAAATCCGTATTAAAAGGGGACACGGCCAAAACAAATCGGTATTGTATACGGAAAATTCGTACTATGTTGCATGTCTGAATTTTGGGTTGATTACATTAGGCCCTAACTCGCTTAAAAGCACAGCTGATTGGTGTACCAAATTACACAATTTCAAGTATTTTGTCTAAAAAACGTCAAATAGATGGGAAAGGGGATACGCCCTCCCACACCAACCCACCCCGAGGCGCGTCGCGCCTCGTTTCGCTCCTCCGGCGCTTCATACATTACCTTGGACCCCCCCTTTTCCTGGATCCGCCCCTGGGCTGTGTGGTACGTGATTATTCGATCATCACGAAGCCGAAGACGAAGGGCGATAACATCTGTCTGGGTATCCACAGGCACAGGTTACACGATTATAGGCCTAAGTTCGCAGTTACCGTGGAAACAGATTAGCACCAATGTGAATATTATGTTGGGTGAGACAGATCATGTTCGTAACTTCATATACAATTAAACCTTAATTGATACTACACTCAACGCTGCAGCGACTGAAACTAAACATCGATGCATCCATGTATTTGATTGCAACAATAAAGAAGATGTCGGGGACCGGGTGATGTGATGACCGGTATTCGATTTATTCAAGTTCGAATTAACAAAGATACTGCAAATCCAGATGACCGCTTAATTAGGTATGGACAATGTTTATCCATCTATTCGACGTGTCCGGTACATTTTCACCATGTAACACCGACGGACTTGGGGTGTATCGTACTTTGACAAACAATGAAATAGCCTGAATCACTTTTAACATTGATTTCAAATGAAACGTAAATAGTAGGCCTATGCTGTTGTCTACATGAATGGTTTATAATGGCGGTCCTGGAATATCGTGTATGCGGGACATGATAGGAGAGCATTGAATGGGTTGGGTGGTTGCTTGGAGCGTACCGCATATATCTCTGTTGCAGGAGGCATGCCCATCCATTTTTGTGTTTTATGTTCCGAGCAGAGTCGTAGAACAACAGCAGACCTTATTATATATATATATATATATATATATATATATATATATATATATATATATATATATATATATGTATATATGTATATATGTATGTATGTATGTATGTATGTATGTATGTATGTATATATATATGTATATATATATATATATATATATATATATATATATATATATATATATATATATATATATATATATATATATATATATATATATATATATATATATATATATATATATATATATATGTATATATATATATATATATATATATATATATATATATATATATATAGTGATTCGTATATAAACAAAGTAGGGATCATTACCGTATAATAAATGAGTTGTATCCTAAATAATTTGTCTTGATTTACAGTATGTATAAATCAACCTCTACGGACATTTGTTTTCATGTGTTCTGAACCTGTTAACACAAGTTTCTGGACACGTGTTTTCACGGGAAAAGGTGTCCACAGAATCTCGTGAATTCACGTTCGGAAAAACGTGAATTGAACCAGTTGAAACATACGATTTCACGTGTTCTGAATCAATTACCACACGTGTCTGTACACGTGTTTTCACGGGAAAAGTGTTCACAGAAACTCGTGATTTCACGTACGGAAACACATGAATTCAACTAGTTAATACACTTGTCTGAACACTCAATTTGTCCACAGAATCTCTTGAATTCATGTACGGAAACACGTGAATTGAACCAGTTGAAATATGTGATTTCATGTGCTCTGAACCAGTTAATACACGTGTGTGGACACTCAATTCGTCCACACAATCCCGTGCATTCATATACTGTAACACGTGAATTGAACCAATTGAAACACGTGATTTCACGTGTTCTGAACCAAATCACGTGTCAATTTTACCTGGGATTAATTAATGTCATGCTTGTTTTACATAAAGCATAAGAATTATATTCGTAATTTTTTTGGTCAAAAGATGGTGTTTTGAATACTAACTGTGACTGTGTTATGCTATATTTTTTGGTGAAATAAACACTTCCGATTCCGAATCAAGCATGTCCAAAACAACCGTGTTATACCAACTGACCAGTCCACAGTCCCTCCTTGGCGCGGTTGTCCGTCGCTCCAGTGCACTTCAGTTGCTCCGAACCAGCGAGGTCAATGAAGTGGAACTTGGCAGTCAGAGTCTCAAAGTCAGTGAACTTCTCTGTTGTGTCTCGTTCCTTCCCGTCGTCTGGCATCTGGGAGCAGACAGGGAGGAAACTGAGAGTCAGTCACTTATGTTTCACTAAAACTTTGCAGTTGCTATGGTAAAAAAAAATTATGCAGTGAATTTTAAGGCATGGAGTTAACAATATCATCATTTGAATGGAAAGTACATTATGCACATTCTTCAGAATGGCCATACGTGGCTTTTAACAAACAAAATTACATTTATATTAAACATAAACCCCTATTAAATACTGCAAACTATTCAATAATATAGGGTAATACAGAAATTTTACATTTTGTAGTTCAGTGGCAACAAATACAAAGGTCACGCTATTCTTGTACATACATATTAGAGAAATAAATTGTACACTAATATTAAAACTGTAGTAATTTTTGTAAACCACCGCAGAATATGTGTTAACATTAGTCGAGCTCTCAATAATTTTTTTTAAAAACGTTAAATAAGACTGAATGTTTGTACGACATCCAGAACAACTCTCTTACACAGCGTAAAGATTGCATGTAACCGCGATGACTCTGCGTTCATGTTTATTTTTGGTGTCGTTCGAGAGAGTCCCATTCTTGAGGCATTGCATAGTATACAAGCAGCGAGCAGTGCAGCTGGATAGAAGTGAATCTTACATATGATAATAATATAATAAAGTAGATATACAGGGCCCGATCAATCAAAGTGTTTTTCATACATGTAGTTCATCACTGTTAAATTGTATTCTTTTTGCTGATGATACCAATATTTTGCTCAGGAAATTATCCAGTTGAACTCAGCTAGATATAGGCAAACAACTGGGTTAATTGGGTATGTGGTTTGTAGTTAATAAATTTTCACTTAATGTGTTGGAAATTAATTTCATGCTATTTAGTAACTTAAAAAAGCCAGTACTAAAGTAAAAATCAATGATATTGAAATGGTATATGTAGGTGTTTTAATAGGATGATAACTTTGGAGCTGGCGAAAAGTATTGCAATTATGCATACTGGTGCAAAATATTTATTAGACAAAAATGCTCGCTTAAAACAATGCTATTCACAGTACCTGCCTTGAGTTTCGTGTTGTTGAGGAGTGTGGGGAAATACATACAAAACAAATATTAACTGCATTTAATTGTTACAAAACCAGTTAGCAAGGATTGTCAGCAATGTACACTACTGCCATCATACAAATGGATTATCTTGTGAATTGCATATCTTAAAGCTATCTGATTTTGTAAAACTAAAAACTGCCATTATAATGTGTGAAGCAAATAAAAAGTTGTTACTAAATAATCTGCTGTTATTATTCAACAGTTTATGACATAACACGTCAAACACGACAAAGTAAAAACTTAAGACAGGTATTTGCAAGAATGACTCTAAAAGCCCAATATATATCTGTACAAGGTAAACAATTATGAAAGAAGCAAATTTGGACATGTGCAATTAAAAATGCGAGAACATGTACAGTCCATGTTAATTCATTTATTCAGGTAGCGGTTCCATGATGGTGTAACAGCTACTACGTTATGTAATTTAATATTCTACATTCTTAGGGGTTTGATTAAGCATACTAACATACAAAACTACTATCCCACTGAGAAAAAATTAGATAACAATGAGAGTACATCAGGAAGCATGTAACTTGTTATGTTCATTACCTTGTTACACTAACCAACATTGTTTAGGCTGTAAAAGAGGTACCTCTTGAAATACCAGAGACAACAAAGGAGGCTCAGTTGTAGACCATCCCGAAGACATGACAATGTTCCTGCTGCACATAGTCAGTCACAACAGCAAACATGGGTTGGACTGCAACTGTTAATAATGCAACCGAGCCAAATATGTGTTTCCTTCGTAACAATCAGGCTCTATATCACCATCATTTTAGATGTCAAGCTGTGTGAATAATGTGGCAGTCGACTATTTAGTTGGTATCAACCACATTTTACTTTGGACACAAAACCGTGCACCTACTGTCTCGAGTCAGCAACCGATATGACTTCACCGAGCACCAAGCCACTAAATATAAACCAAACAAACACAATATAAGTATATTAGTATATTATAAAAGTATATTATAAAACACTACAAATATTACATACTGCAATATTTTTAGGATTTATTGGGAGTATGGATATATGAATATTATAAGATTTGTCCAGTAAATTTTAAGATGGGTTATTCAGTATGAGAAAATTGTCTGTATATTTTGAGCTAAGACTTGGAGAAAACAACTGTACATGTCTGTGTTGATTTGTATTCAGTAGTGGCTTCATTACCTGGAATAAGCCACTGTTTGGTTTTTACCAAACATAATTTAATTGTTAATTTAATTAAAGTTAACTGTTAATTTAATTGAAGAATTTGGGAGGTTAATTTAATTTAATTGACCTGAGAAATGTGTGAGGTTAATTTAATTTGAACATCTCTGAGTTAATTGTAATTTAATTAATTAACTTTTCAAGTTAATTGCCCCATGCCTGGTATAGATACAGTTTATGCAAAAATATCAGTAACTTTAGATGTACTATTGTTTTGTTAATGCATTTATTATACGTAAATGCATCATTACAGTTGTAGATTTTAGCGGTTATTACTGTCGTAGGTAGTCCTTGAATATATGGTATAAAATTAAACTGAGTCAATATTATTGACCCATAATGGCTTTTGTTGGTTGGTGAATAAATAATATTTAATCATGCTTATATGGTAAATACCTGCACCGGCTGAACATCCAGTACTTTGTTCATTTGGTTCTCCAGCAAACTATAACAGCCATACTTTGCACAATGTCCAGGACTGTCGAACCGAGCATCTCTGGACAGCTCAAGGTCCCCACCGATCTCTCTGAGTTCGTCCATAGTTTTAGCTGGGCATCCAACCATTCAGCCATCACACCTGAAGCTATGTAGCCTTTCTGGTGATGACGAAAGTTGATGGTGAGATAGAGAGCAAGTTAATAAAGGACAGAACCTCCAGAACTCGACTCGGCAGAGCACCGGAGTGGAGAATAGCACAGGAGATGAGGATGTAGCCAGCTGGAAGTCTCCTGGTGTACGGCTGACTGGTCCAGGTCTTCAGGCAGCCACACTTCCTACTTTTCTGCATGATCTCAATCAGACTGCCATCTTCCTTGTTGATAACGCCTTGAGTTGGATGGCCACATTCAGCACATGACTGGAAGAGCTGCATTAGTAGGTCCCTTGCTAGGTTTCTGTTTGTAGCTGAAAATGCACAAATTCCATTGCATTATTTTTGAATAAATTTTTTTTATACAACTCATAAACTGTTTGCTAAAAATTAACTTGACTAAAACAGATTCAATGTATTATGTTGTATTGAAAATCTTAGAGGAACAGAAAAGCAAAGAATGTACACAATAATACTAACTGTTCATCACCTGACTCCTCATCATTGGCCTGTTCTGCAGCATCCAGAATAGAGAGGTCCGATAGTTTGTAGTCACTGGATGGCTTTACTGGTGACGACAAGGTGGAGGGAGAGGGCGATGGTGGCTCGGCTAATGGGACATCGGCTGGAGTCTTCTTGGGTGTGGACATTAGACAGGGTGGCTCAAGTTAAATGTTGACAGAGATATCATCCAAGCTATATTGTGTCCCTGTGTCACATGTCACCACCATGTCTGTCTGAATCTCTGGAATGTAGAATAATCATTTATGAAAAAATAAAGTTCATAATAATTATGCATGTTTGGTGACATACAGAATACATGCCAAAGATAAAGTAGTAAGAATGCTGAGAGAAATACAATTATTATCTATTTTCTTATTTTTTATGGAGAAATTCATCTTGTATGGAATATAAAAGTACTAATAATTATGCTGGTGAAGAGAGACATACTAGACACAATTCCCTACAAATATCAATGATGTTTTCATTCATATTTCCACTGTCTAAAGCTTCATATATTAGTCACTGTCTGATTTTTAATAGACTTGTCCGGTTTTTGGTCTGCAGGTGGTATTAATCTACCACAATTGCTACAGGGCATTCACAAAACCATATATCTATATGATATACTGGGGGTCTCACCTGGCTCGAGCTCCCTCCCTAAAATTGCATGCCATAGGGTGTGAACATGTTGAACAGTTAGCTTGAAAATTGTAGATTTTGGGTCATCTCACCCATGTTATTTTCCCTGCCCTTTCCGCCTGCCACTGTAAATATATGTAATTTTTTTAATAGCGGGTAGCAAAAATTCGCAATTGAATTGTTGCACAATCATTAATCACCCCCCTATACACAAGAGGGATCAGCCAGCTCACTGAAGTGAAGTGGTGATGGACCACTGGCTGGCATTTCATTGCACGGCAGAAACAGTTACATCTACTGCATGACACATAGGGTAGTACTGTTTATAGTGTGAACATAGCATGTTACAAATAGTTGTCTAATATATGTAAGTAAGTAAGTAAATTTATTTCCTCACCATCATCATGTACAATATAAGGCGAACAAAAGCAATGAAAATGAGGTGGCTACCAGAAAAGTGTAAACTTATCTGGCTACTAGCCAGTGACGATGACACCAGGAACCAATCAACTTGAAGATTTGTCTTTGTCATTTGTTCTTAATGAGGCATGGCCACCAGACTGATTACTAATTTGGGTGACGGTGGTCCCAGCAGTTGTGTTATAAGTGTGGGCAGTTGGGTTGTTCATACTGGAGTGAGAATCGTGCATTAGTGTTAAACTCTCCAAGACAAACATTTTGGAGGCTGGCTGGAGAAAGTTGTGGGACAACGAATATGGTTATTTCCTGTGTGGTTTACAGCTGTACGAATCAACAGAACACAGGATCTAACATCTCGTTATTTTCAGGTAATTTATGTCGCAAATGTTTGTGCTGTGTTAGTGTATATGTGAACGAGTGTAACAGTTTCGAAAATGTTCTGAAATATCAATATATTACAGATACGTTCGTTTTTCTTGGGGGTAACGACAAACGTACATTCAGTGTTTCCTAGTAGTCACATTGATTGGGTGCAACATAACATGTTATTGGGGTAGGATTAAGTTTTATAAATAATGTGTGCATGCGTGTATGCATATTTGTAACTCTTTTTTAAAACTCTACTAGATGTCAGCTCATTAATAAGATTTTTGTTCTTTATTAAGTCATCTAATGCATTTAATGAGGCTCTCCCCTTCTTGGTCTTCGTTTGCCTTTTCATCGTTGTATGAACCACTATCATGTAACTCATTCTGTACACATTGCAACATTCATTGCATTCTATGCATTTGTTTGACAAACCATGTGAAAGGTTTCCTATTAAAACAATTGGCAGCCTAAAGGAGAGAGCACATTTCTTTACAGGAGGCGTGTCCTTGGGCAAGTTGGCCAGATCACATTCAGAAAGATCTTGATCTGCAGCTGGAAATGGCTGTGATTGAACAGCTGGGGAATGTGTTGGAAAATGGGAAAAGAATATTTTTGGGACCTTAGAGAAGAATGTCCAACAGGGCTTAATGAGATTTTGACCACTTGCAGTCATTAGCTAATACATGTATAGAGCACTTCAGAAAGTTCAGTTTCGATCATGTTTAGTGGTGCTACTGTTATAGTTAATATGTTATGATATTTGATATACAAGGTGCATGGAGAGATTGTGCATGTAATAAGGTATTAGATATATATATAGCTATGTAATCTCTTAATAGCACCATATATCTATAGATATATGATGAACACTGGGCCTCCAGTTGGTTCTTGACGTGCAGCAGCATGAATGTCACTGGTCCATGCCTGCATCACTTTATCATGTGTCAACTGATAAGGGCTCAGTGATCTTGTTTTACTAACGGGTGTTCTATTTATAATTTTTTTTCTGTGGATGGTCTTGACTCTTGTGTTAAATTAAATGGTTGATTCCGTCAGCAAGATGGAGACACTTGGAGAAGACCAACGCAAGGAGTTCTCCAAGAAACGTCTGGTGGATCGCACAAACACAGTCAACGAAACAATCCCAAAGAACAAACTGCGTCTCTTCAGTCGACGTCTTGACAAACGAAAATCACATGCACAACAACAGTTGTTGTCCTTTAAACATATGACTGCAACTTGTTTTCAACATTGTACATCGCTTGCCAAGTACGCGACGCTGGTCTCGATGATCTTTTCCAACATGAGAATCATTAATTTCCCCCGTCATTGTGAGACTACGGCAACAGGAGGCTCGGTACAAAGGCTGACCTGCTTCAGTGCCTAGAGAAGAACTGATGCAGTACAATGAGAGCCTGCTCGCAAAGGGAAGCTCACATGATCATCAAGTCTGCTATGTCTGAAACGTTTGATGATTATGCATCCATGTTCAGGAGACAGTTTGTCGGTTCTGTTTGTCGTGTTGACATCGTGTTCGATGTGTACAGACCTGACAGCCTCAGACGACCAGACGGAGAGAAAGACGGGGACAAGGAGACGAGTTGAGGGTCGAAAGAAGTTACCTGCACAAACTGGACAGAGTTCTTGCAAGATAATGACAAGACAGAAATATTTCACCTGCTAAGTGAACGAGTGACTGCCGAAACATTTCCTGGCAAGGTGGTTATCACACAAGGAGACGAGGTGCTGTGCTCAGAGGCAACCAATGTAGAGTGGCTATCACCGTGTACACACGAAGAGGCGGACACCAGGATGCTGTTGCCTGCTGCGGATGGTGTCAAGCAGGGAAGACAGAAGATTGTCATAAGAACTGTTGATACTGACTGATGTTGCACAGGGAAATCATTCCGACACGTCGATGCAACTGCTATTGGACACGTGCTTCTTGGTGTTGACACGTGCAAGGCCCTGCCTGTCTTCCATGCACTGACCGGGTGTGATATCACATCGTGTTTCTCCTGGAAGAGGCAAACGCACGGCTTGGGCATCTTAGAATGCTTTCAGTAGTGTATCGCCTGCGCTGTGTACCCTTGCAGACACTCCCTCTGCAGCTATCCTGCGAGAAATTCTACCAACCATCGACAGGTACATTGTTATACGACCGGGGCAGTTCTGGAGACGACGTGAACCGCGCCTGACAGGTCCTCTTCACGCAGAAAGGACGGGAGATCAAGAAGATTCCACCAATGCAGGCTGCCCTCATGCAACACCTGCTCCTAGTGGGATACCGCCTGCAGGTACAGCTTGCCGTGCGATCATCAAGTGTGGCCGCACGAAAGGCTGCATATGACAGTGTCGATGTTTAAAAGCCAACCTGCGCTGCAAAATGATGTGCAAATGCGGTGGATGTCAGCGCGATGTGTGAACTGTTTGGGAATCCTTGGTATGGATTTAGGGTGTAGGTGTCATTATAACGTAATTAAACCAATGCTTGAACTGACTTTGCCTGTTTTAGAGAATATATAAAGAAACACCTATAAAATCGTCGCACCTGATAACCTATATTGTATATTGTGACATCAACTTCAAGGCTCTAGGATATATATATATATATATATATATATATATATATATATATATATATATATATATATATATATATATATATATATATTTTAAGATATAGGGATAGCAAGCTTTGTCCGGCACCATCATATATGAAAGTTAACGAAGGTCAAAAGTAATATGCTTGAAATCATTGCATCGATAAAAAGCTATATTTTGACTAGGCGCCATCTTCAAAAATGGTGGATATATGAATGTCGGAGAAATTGCTACCCACCAATCTATATAAACACATAAACATTATGGCTCTACGTGACGTAGTTATTAAGATATCGTGACATTTGCATTGACGACCGCCATCTTTAAAAATGGCGGATATGTATGTCGGAGAAGTTCAAAAGTAAAACAATCGATATTTTTTACCCCTAAAACCTATATTTAGACACCAAAATTATAGCTCTAGGTGACGCAGTTATTAAGAAAATTAAATGCCCGCCATTTCTCAACGCAGCAAAATCTGGAATGCATCCAATCTTTAAATTGGTTCCCTTGTATGTAGAATAGATGAGCCAAGTAGATTTGCTTTTATCAAAAAGTGCACAATCATTTCACCTATCCTCTGGACTATATACTATTTATGTAGAAGAATAACGTAAGCTTTGTATTTGTTGCAATTGAACTACAAAATGTTAAATTCAAATGATGATATTGCTAACTCCATGCCTTTAAATTCACTGCATAATTTTTTTATCATAGCAACTGCAAAGTTTTAGTGAAACATAAGTGACTGACTCTCAGTTTCCTTCCTGTTTGCTCCCAGATGCCAGAATATGGGAAGGAACGAGACACAACAGAGATGTTCACTGACTTTGAGACTCTGACTGCCAAGTTCCACTTCATTGACCTCGCTGGCTCGGAGCGACTGGAGCGACGGACAACCGCGCCAAGAAGGGACTGTGGACTGGTCAGTTGGTATAACACGGTTGTTTTGGACATGCTTCGGAAGTATTTATTTCACACAAAAATATATAGCATAACACAGTCACAGTTAGCAATCAAAACACCTCATATATATATATATATATATATATAACGTGTTATAAAGGTGAATTCACGGGATTGTGTGGACCAATTGGGTGTACAGACACGTGTGTAGACTGGTTCAGAACACTTGATATCACGTGTCTCGATTGGTTCAATTCGATGTGTTGTCGTTCGTGAATTCACGATATTCTATGGACAAATTGGGTGTACAGACACGTGTATTAACTAGTTGAATTCACGTGTTTCCGTATATGAAATTACGAGTTTCTGCGAACACATTCCCCGTGAAAACACGTGTCCAGAAACTTGTGTTAACAGGTTCAGCACACGCGAAAACACGTGTCCGTAGAGGTCGATTGATACATACTGTAAATCGAGACAAATTATATAGGATGCAACTCATTTATTGTACGGTAATGATAATACATAATATCCGTTCTATATAAGACAACCATAACTCCCTACTTTGTTTACACACGAATCACTATGTGAGCATAAATAAAATTGTATATTGAAATCAGCTACCACTAATATTTTTTACAAAAATAACAAGAACAAGAAGAAATGACAAATCTGGGAGTGCGTATTAATAATGTACTCACTCAGTGTCTCCACATGACAGTCCTTCTGTGTTAACAATGCATTCACTCAATGTCTCAACATGACAGTCCTTCTGTGTTAACACTGCATTCACTCAATGTCTCCACGTGACAGTCCTTCTGTGTTAACACTGCATTCACTCAGTGTCTCCACATGACAGTCCTTCTGTGTTAACAATGCATTCACTCAGTGTCTCCACATGACAGTCCTTCTGTGTTAACAATGCATTCACTCAATGTCTCAACATGACAGTCCTTCTGTGTTAACAATATATTCACTCAATGTCTCCACATGACAGTTCTTCTGTGTTAACAACGTATTCACTCAATGTCTCAACATGACAGTTATTCTGTGTTAACAATGTATTCACTCAATGTCTCAACATGACAGTCCTTCTGTGTTAACACTGCATTCACTCAATGTCTCCGCATGACAGACTTCTGTGCTAACACTGCATTCACTCAATGTCTCCGCATGACATTCCTTCTGTGCTAACACTGCATTCACTCAATGTCTCCGCATGACAGTTCTTCTGTGTTAACAATGTATTCACTCAATGTCTCAACATGACAGTTCTTCTGTGTTAACACTGCATTCACTCAATGTCTCAACATGACAGTTCTTCTGTGTTAACAATGTATTCACTCAATGTCTCAACATGACAGTTCTTCTGTGTTAACAATGTTTTCACTCAATGTCTCAACATGACAGTTCTTCTGTGTTAACAATGTATTCACTCAATGTCTCAACATGACAGTTCTTCTGTGTTAACAATGTATTCACTCAATGTCTCCACATGACAGTCCTTCTGTGTTAACAATGCATTCACTCAGTGTCTCAACATGACAGTTCTTCTGTGTTAACACTGCATTCACTCAATGTCTCCACGTGACAGTCCTTCTGTGTTAACAATGTATTCACTCAATGTCTCAACATGACAGTTCTTCTGTGTTAACACTGCATTCACTCAATGTCTCAACATGACAGTTCTTCTGTGTTAACAATGTATTCACTCAATGTCTCAACATGACAGTCCTTCTGTGTTAACCATTGTTATCTGGTACACTTCTCGTCAAATACCAGAATGAAAAATAAAATTTAGCATAAATGTAAATAAGGGTATACATATAGATCATCTGATGCTATTTAATCGTCCGATACTTCTACACAGTAATAGATCATCTAGGTAATAACATATATTCTGTTGTCTTCTGACACTAACCGCCTGTACCTACTACACAAGGGTAAAACGCGAATGAAGGTCACCCGATGCTATTCGTCCATACAACTAAAAAAATTAAATCTCAGTAGGTGTGTAGAATCATTTATCTAATTCTTGAAGATAAGTCATCTTGTTGACAATACACAGCCCTTGGAAAATAAAAGATCTGGGTTGACTTTAAATTTGCTTGAGGAGCTTGTCATGTGAATCACGCTACTCCAACCTTGATTTCTCAATAATGGGGGTGCCTCGGCTATTCTTTTCGGGGCCGTCTACAAATTACGTAAGCAAGGAGGAGTTGGTAGCAGTGGTTGCAAATGCAGTGCTTACACGGCGGGGCGGGGGGAGGGGTATAGGCCTACATGTATTCAGAAGTGATATTAGGTAGTGCTATAGTAGCATCTGAATGCAACCAAGTCCTTACCTTTTGTTGGTCTATTGAGTATATCAGTGCAAAAACCGGGAAGGGGTCTCACGGCTGGGAATGATTAGACAACATTTAATTAGACAACATTTAATAATAATTGACAGCCTGGCTCTCTAACTGACGAGTTGCCGCGCCCCATTTGCTATTTGTTCCTCGATATACCCAGTGTTTTTGGAATTTGGCAACTGCTTCAAAATTATAACATGCATTCACATGGAAAAAATGCGCGATAAATATAATTTATCAACAATCCTTATTGTGTTGTGTTTGGAGGATAGACAACCTCCATTGGCTGTGGGTGCGATAAACAAGTGACAGGTGGTAGTTTAGTTAGCCTACATCGGGTTGAATAAAACAGTCGCCACTTAGTAGAATCAAATATATTGGCTGGGGCAGAAGCATTTCCTATTCCCGCTGTAATAAAGTACGACGCTTAAGAGAATCAGCCGCTTAACAGAATCAAATTGTTCTGGCCCGAAGTGAATCTTTAAGCGGAGTCCACCTTCCCAAGTGAGATAGACCAGTGATACTTTTACAACAGCGATGGTCGAGTTAATAGTTATATTATACAAATAAAATACCGTCCTGCTTTGTAAATAATATATTTGGAAAACGAAGACGGCCGTAACACAGTTTAACAAAACCCTCGCTGGTAATGCGATTTTCGTCTGTGTTTTTTCCGTTTGGTGCGCGGTCTCGCCACCATTACGTTTCGTCGAGAAGGAGCTTTGTGTGACGTCACATTGATAACGTTCTTTAAACGCGAGTTTACCCGTATTTCTCTGAAGAAAAGTCAAAGCTGGTATGTATGCACTTGTGTTATGTTATAGCAACTGTGTTCTATTAAATTCATTTATAATGACGTATTTAATTATGCTTTACCTTTATTAAATGTTATATCATATTTAATCTTGTCAATGAAGTTTAGTATGTAATCAATGTAGTGTCACCTGCGTAACGATTTCAGTCGTTTGTACTGGTTTGTATCCAAATAAGTAAACTTCCCAGACATATCTCTAAATGACTCGTATATGTTGTATAAAAATACTCGTATGTAGTGTGAAAACGGATCGCTTGGTGGCGGCTTGCGTTGCAGACGCGTTTCCATAGATACACACACACATGGATACAATAATGATTTGTCGAGCTAATATAATGATCAGTTCTGAAGATAATTAAATGGCATAGCAAACGGATCTGGTTTAAGTAATTAATGCATTTCTTAACATCATGCTTAAGAGAAATACAAGTAATAACCGTTTGAACACGTTTCTAATCAAATATACCTTTGTTACGGTTTCATCTTGTTTAACAAGATATTCTTCATATGTTAAACGTAGAAATAATTTGATCATTTTCATCGTACGATCATGTCATATCTATAAATTATTATAAACTATATCTATTCTAAGTTTCTAGCATATTGACTTGTTTTAATGTACCACACTTGTGTAATATAATTTAATTTAATTTTATAGTTTCTATTCAGCATGCAATGTAAACAATACAGTCCTGTTAGAGGCTAAACTTTCAAATTAAACAGATATACCGGTCAAGTCACTGGTTGCATCAATATATGTTTGCAGTAGCAAAATGAAAGGCGTTTATACCAGACGGGGGCGCTCCGAGACGGATGCGATCCGAAGCCGGACGTCCGTGGGCAAACACTCCAGCAAAGAATCCGTTCCCTCGAGACCTGTTTCAAGACTCTGCCGACCGACTGCTGCATTCAAGTTCAACGAGTCGGCACGTGACAACTACTTCTACACGAAAGAATTCCAAGAAAAAGTTCGGAAACTTCTCTTGAAGAAACAGCCGTACAAGGCACCCGTGTTTGGTTAGTACAAAACAAATAACAAACGAATTAATTCGTCATGATTGTACAATTCAAACTTTAGGGTATAATACTAATTATTGTTATCGCACCGACATACAATGTAGGCCTATGAGTATGGCTTGTGACGCCAAACATTCTGAAATATCATAGGCCTATACGTGTCCGTGTTCTTCGTAGACCCCAAATTGGCGCGTGCGTACGCGTTGTTGAAGAAGGAGGATGCGGCGCGCCATCTGCAGGAGAAAGCTGTCGTCGCCAGCAACACAGACAGTTTTCAAGTGTTGCCAGAAAGTAGGACATTGCCAACTTAATAAATTTACGCAGTCATGCTTAACACAGAATACGTATTATATACAACAAACTTCGTAAACATGTGAATAACTGTGTATTGTTAAGACTGTATTAAATTTAGGCCTATAGATTAAATTTTATCGATTTCTTTGTGGAGGAGCTGCCATTTAGGAAATGCGGATGCTCATTTGGCGGCCATTTTGGACGAAGTAATTAAATGTGCGCGTTCGCTGGTCACGTTTCTATCTAGCTATAAATTGTTACTACATCAAATGAAATACATTTTTAGTTAAACAAATATTATTACACCAAATGAAATACGTTTTATAGCCACAGAATATTATTAGACCAAATGAAATACGTTTTGTTAAATCTCGCGTGTAATGATAATGGTCAATAATGGAAAATGGACGTGGTTGACGTGTTATCTTCAGAAACGGGAATACCATACGAGTTCCGAATACCCGAGTTTTATAACCGATTGAGTTGTTCTGGCGACGGAACTGACATCCCAGCTCCTGCTAAAGGTAATGACCTTCCGCTGATACAACTGCTACATGTAATCTATAGTTACACAGAAGAGACATTGAACATTGTGTTGTGATTACTTGGTTTTATGTGTAACACTGATGTCATATGATACCAAACGACATCACTGTTGATAAGGTCACAAGAAACACATACTTAGTATGGTCGTTGTCACGGTCCGACTGATGACGTCATAAGTTCTCTTTGGATCGTGGTCTGCACTTTTAGTCAGGAGAAAAAAGAAGGGTATCTGCAGGTGGAGCTGTTATTATCAAAACAAAATATTGAATAATTGGCATCGGTGACGGCAGATGTTTCGAAGTAAATCAGTTCGACAATATCTATAAACATGTCAGTCTTAATTTGTTCTTTGCACTGTCCGATTTTTGGTTTTCCCAGACAATCGAACAAACGTTAATTTCGAAACCAACATTAACTGCCTAATTAAATAGTAATAATATAATAATGTATAAAATACCTATATTGCGCTAAAATCCCCGGGAGCCCCAAGCTCGGCAGCGAACCAAATAAAAGGGGTTAAGCAGATCATAATCGATAAGCAGTTCCATTTGTAAACAGTTGGATTGATACGATGGGGAGCTATGGAGGATAAGCAAGTTTAAACAGGTGAGTTTTTAGTTTATGGGGAAATGTTGTTACATACTTAGCGCTAACAGGGAATAAGTTCCACAGAGTCGGTGCAGCAACTAAAAAAGCTCTTGTTCCGACATTTGGGACAAAACGTAGATTGGAATTAAATGATCAAAGTTGTCTGGGCTGTCTTGCAGGAGTGAGCAGTGAATGTAAATATGCTGGTTGCTTGGATGAAAGTGTTTGATAGGTAATTGTACAGATCTTAACAATAATGTGATATCGGATAGGGAGCCAATGCAATGATTTAAGAAGTGGTAATATGTGAGAGAAACGAGGTAACTACCCTTGCCAAAAAAACTTGCACACGTTGAAGTTTCAAGATGCCCTTGAGAGCAATGCTGTGATAAAGAGAATTGCAATAATCAAGTCTACTGCTAACATGAGCAGTTGCAACAGTTTTGGCAACAGCAAAATACGTATACTGGCGAACACGACGAAGGTCACGAATATGATAGAAACCAGCAACAAGTTTGTGAAATATGCTGTCTAAAAATGTTGTTATTATCAAAGGTGACTCCTAATTTCCGTGCTGAGACGGCCGGTGTGAAACTCTGGCTCAGCATAGATGTTGGGAAAAAAACAATCAAGTTTAACACGTTGCTTTTGTGTACCAATAATATGAAACTCTGCTTTATTTGCATTTACCTTAAATTTGATGTTAGTCACCCAGTGGAATACATTCTGGAGACAATACCTGAGTTTGTTTAAGGAACAATTTGTAACCGGAGTAGCCAAGGAAAGGTAAATCTGTGTAGCATCTTCATATAGGTGGTGGTCCAAATGGCTTTGAATAACTGAGCTGAGTTGAGTAGTGTAAAGAATAAAAAGTAATGGTTCAAGAACAGAACCACGAGGAACATCACACGAAGTGGGTAGTGCCGCTGAAAAGCAATTAGCTATCTTCACTCTTTGGTATCTTTCAATTAAGCATGATGAAAACCAGCTCAGAGCTGTGCCAGATAATACCATACCACATTGACAAGCGTTTAATGAGTATGTTATGGTCAATAGTATAAATTTTGTTTTTAAAATGTGCTCCCATAAATAATATATTTCATAATGTTGTAATGCTCAGTGTTTGGAAGCTATTGCTCCCTCTGTGGTAATAGTGTTCGTGTTGTCCAGCCACGCGGTCACTGCTGGTCGTCTGTCCCCGTGTGCCGCCCATTCTGCGGTATCTTGGAACAGACCAGGCGTCACTCAACATGTGGTGTCAGACTGACGGCCTATCGCAGTTCATCGAACTCCGCCAGGGCGAACTCATTCCCGGACTGTACGCCAGGGTGGATGTGCGTTCACTTCGTAACCCATTTAATCACGGGTAGCCAGCTTACATAAAGATAAAATCACAAAAGCCAGGGAAATGAAACGTGGTTAGCTTCGAACATGTTAAAATCGCTCGCATGATATTTTAGTGATGTTTTGTGTGCGCAGTGAATACAAAATGAGAATATGCTGTACATATTTCCCTGAAATACATCGCCGGATTGTTTACATAGGAAACCCCAGCTCTAAATCTGGCTCGCCCACTGAACCGATAACAAAGATCCGCCTTTAAGCTATTGCCTATCCAGTCGTTTCACATATTCCTAAATATTTACCACATGAAGATATAATTTTGTTAAATTAAACCATTTGTTAAGACCGTCTCTCGCGTTGTCGGCAGGTCCCGGTGGGTGTGGAACTGACGTTCACGTATTGCGTGCGCCTCAACGACGGCCAGGTCGTCGCCACAGACTCGGCCGTTCAACTCGCTCACAAACGTTATCTCGGGGCTGACCGAGAGGTCTATTACGTCATGCCGAAACTAGGTCAGTGCAGCATTACTCTTTGTCGGAACAACAAATGACCAAATGAAAGGATATTGTTGACTGAACTGATGTTTCGAGCCCGGTCACCGCTGGTGAGTCAATGGCGTCGTTTCTAAAGGGTTTTCTTAGAGGGGTTTCTAAAGCGTGAGTTAACCGAGGACGTTCGTGTATACAACAATCTTCCCGATGCAGAGGTCGGACGATGACATCGCTAGTAGTTCAACATCTCACCCGAACTCGTGTGTTCAGGTTGAACTGGTCATTGCCACTCGAACTAATGCTTTATTTGTACACGATTCGTCTTCCTCTTGTCTTCTTTCTATGGCGTTTGTCAACAGTCTAAATGTGCAGTCTGTCGTCGAGCAGCCACGCGCGGGTCGCCATAACCAGCAACATAAATAATACAATTGTTGGACTCTAGATAAGCCATGGCTTTCTTGTCCACTTGCCATCTGGAACTTGTAGTTTTGGATGGCGATGTTGTTAAATCTTGTTAAAAGTCATATTCTAATGATCATTATGATTATAATTATTATGACTATTTCATGACACCTACAATTGAACTTTGTCTCTTGCCGTTAAATATTATTCAAGAAATGTCATTGTTCATACAGGTAACGACTGGCTAGAGCAGTTTCTGATATGTAACACTTACTCTATTATCAGCATTAGGCAGCAGACCTGAGTGATTACTGATTATACTTCATAAAGATCAGATCCGATAGCATCGCATCTCCAGTATGAGTTCGGCGTGGACGCGTAATAATGCCGCCATGGCTAAACACCAGACTTGTTGGCAAGTCACGAACTGGCAAGTCAAGTCACAAGTCAATGACCTGCACGTCAAGTTAAGTCTAAAGTCAATAACCTCCAAGTCCAAATCAAATTCCAAGTCAAGTCAAGTCAAAATGTGCGACTCGAGGCCGACTCGAGGCCGACTCGAGTCAGTGACTCGAATCAACAAGTCTGCCGATAGTATGCAATTGTACACGCAAGCTTTAAACCGGCCGTCTCCCGTTCGCGGGCGGTCCAGTTTGGTCCAAGCCTTTTGTGAGAGATTGAATTGGTAGATCACTGTTGATGTGTTGAGATGTATGCTAACCTATTTCTAATAAAAAAATTGTTTTCCTATTTCTAGTACCGGTGGCATCGTTGGAGCATATGCTTGGCGTGGAAGGTCCGTGCGTCGAAGGTAGATAATAGTCGGGATTTTGCAAGGTCACCGACCGACCGACCGACCGACCGACCGACCGACCGACCGACCGACCGACCGACCGACCGACCGACCGACCGACCGACCGACCGACCGACCGACCGACCGACCGACCGACCGACCGACCGACCGACCGACCGACCGACCGACCGACCGACCGACCGACCGACCGACCGACCGACCGACCGACCGACCGACCGACCGACCGACCGACCGACCGACCGACCGACCGACCGACCGACCGACCGACCGACCGACCGACCGACCGACCGACCGACCGACCGACCGACCGACCGACCGACCGGTTGACTGATTGATAGATCGATCGATCGATCGATCGATCGAGCCTATGTTTGGTTAACTGAATGGTTGATTGTTTGATATATATATTATCATAGTGGCAATCACTACTTTACGTTATTGTAGGTTCCGTGTACTCCTTGGCCAACTGGTTTGCACGTGTAGACAGACATTTCTGGTAAATGAATCATAATGAATTGAGCTTGATTTTTTTTTTGTTACAGAAGAGAAAGAGGACGACACAATGGAGGAGAAGACGCGACGAGCTGGTCTCATCCGTCGCCTGCTCGAGGCCATCCGGCGTCTGCTGAGGCGAAGCGGCAAGAACTGAGGTCCTCGTTTCGTCCGACCGTCGTGGCAGGGACGACGGATGTATTATTTGTAATAAATGAAGTTTTGCAAACAATGTTATATTTGATGTGTAATAATGGATGTCTTTCATGCCGGTGGTCTTGAGTATGACGTGACTGGTTCCCGGCCCACCATGTGACGCCACTGTGGTAGCTGAAGGCGTCCGCTGGTGGCCAGTATAGTTGGTTACTGTCAGTGTGGTAGCGGGGAAATAACACGTTCGGTTCGGTAAAACCTAGCATAATTGGGATTCCACGTCGCATTCACCTCGCATTTGTTATATATTTGAATACGTAGACACAATGTTGTACAGTATCGTCTACGTTGAAGCCCCATTTAGTGATGAAGCCGATGCTACCAAGGTCTACGCTATAATTATTGGATCAGAACATAACCGCAGACGGGTGAATTTGATAGGAATCGTAATTTGGCTCGAACCCACGTGCTGGAGACACACCTGATCATTTAGAGTAATTACGAAATTTGCATCTCCCGCCTGGCTAAATAACTATTATATTGTTTGAATGATTTTTTTGTAGATTACTATGTACTTTTAATGAAAAAAAACACTGGTCCCAGAACACCTACTATGGGAGATGTTACACTCTTTATATTCGCCCATGATATGATGAGAACACAACTCGGTGTTTCCTGCCCTGTAGGAAGTTCTTTATCCACTTTTACTGGTAAATATATTTTACTTGTAAATATGCTCGGCCGGGTTAAAAAAAACCACCGAAAGCTTCCACACGGCACGAGGAAAAATGGGTAATGGTGAGAGTTTCAATCTCGAAGAACGCAATAACACGTTTCCCCTTTCATACGTTTTTATACAGTTTAGTCACACCAACTACCACGATTTTACTACCAACGAGGGTCCCACGTTTTATCGTTGTACCGATGTAATTACCCTTCCGCTATTGCACGTGTTGATACAGTTCTGTATGTCATCACACTCCCACCGAATACAGTTCTGTATGTCGTTACACTGCCACCGAATACAGTTCTGTATGTCGTTACACTCCCACCGAATACAGTTCTGTATGTCGTTACACTCCCACCGAATACAGTTCTGTATGTCGTTACACTGCCACCGAATACAGTTCTGTATGTCGTTACACTGCCACCGAATACAGTTCTGTATGTCGTTACACTCCCACCGAATACAGTTCTGTATGTCGTTACACTGCCACCGAATACAGTTCTGCATGTCGTTACACTGCCACCGAATACAGTTCTGTATGTCATCACACTCCCACCGAATACAGTTCTGTATGTCATCACACTCCCACCGAATACAGTTCTGTATGTCGTTACACTGCCACCGAATACAGTTCTGTATGTCGTTACACTGCCACCGAATACAGTTCTGTATGTCGTTACACTCCCACCGAATACAGTTCTGTATGTCATCACACTCCCACCGAATACAGTTCTGTATGTCATCACACTCCCACCGAATACAGTTCTGTATGTCGTTACACTGCCACCGAATACAGTTCTGTATGTCGTTACACTGCCACCGAATACAGTTCTGTATGTCATCACACTCCCACCGAATACAGTTCTGTATGTCATCACACTCCCACCGAATACAGTTCTGTATGTCGTTACACTGCCACCGAATACAGTTCTGTATGTCGTTACACTGCCACCGAATACAGTTCTGTATGTCGTTACACTCCCACCGAATACAGTTCTGTATGTCATCACACTCCCACCGAATACAGTTCTGTATGTCATCACACTCCCACCGAATACAGTTCTGTATGTCGTTACACTGCCACCGAATACAGTTCTGTATGTCGTTACACTGCCACCGAATACAGTTCTGTATGTCATCACACTCCCACCGAATACAGTTCTGTATGTCATCACACTCCCACCGAATACAGTTCTGTATGTCGTTACACTGCCACCGAATACAGTTCTGTATGTCGTTACACTGCCACCGAATACAGTTCTTCTCAATTTTGTTGGCATAAATGTACGCGTCATAGCACTTTATGACACCCAGATGACTACAAAGACGTTACAAAGATTTTTACATTAGTGTAGCTGTATATATACCCCTCTGTAGCCTCGTATTTACTGCCGTGGCTTCTGAAGCCACCCAGACAGACGGCCAGTGTGGAGCCCCGAGAGTAACTTGGCTATGGTGAAACGTGCTGATGTTGGGTACACGAAGTTTATTGGCTTTTCATTTCCTAATCCGAACTGTGGTCCAATTAAAAATATAAGGCAATACATAATAAACTGAACAATAAAAAGGAATAATTTTTAGTTCTGAATAGCTCTAAAAAACGTGATAAGATATAATGTGGGTGGTGGGTTTGTCCTAGTTGTCATTTAGGAGGGGGTCCGGGGAAGCTTATGTCTGAGGGGATTTTGTCCTACATTCAAACAAACTGTGTGCATTTATCGATCCTATCTATTCGTACCGCAACTGTTGCCATATCAAACTGAAACGTGATTGAGTTTAGGAAAAAGCTGAATGTTCATGAATGTTATTTAAAACACTACTGTTCCACCCGTGACATAAGAAAGATATCTACGCGAAAATATGTGTTATCTATTCTAAATAATATATATCTGGTTAGTGAGCAAATGTTAGTATTACGTAATACTATGCACTGTAAAAGATGGCGTATCTAGGATCTCACAAAGGGGGAGGCCGTGGGGAGGCCGTGGGGGGACAAGATTAGTCACCCGTTAGTTTACCTTGCTATCATGTAGTGGCGCAACAGGTTACATACGCAAAAAAAATCAAACATTTAGGCCAAAGAGGGTCCATGGCCGAATACCCCCACCCAATGCGCCACCAGAAAAGATTGTATTCAGTATAACACTGAAAACACCTGTGCAGTGAATGAACAATAAACAACGCTATTTCAAATAAAGTACGCAAGTAAATACACATGCTGGCCTTACACCAACGTCATGAAACCAAATACGGGTGTGTTTCTGTTTTTGCAACACGCGTGTTGCTATCAATATTACGAGATGTCAACGTTGTCAGGCATACGTTTGAAAAAGATTCACGGTAGGTCACAAACTACCGAAGCAACAGTAAGTGGTTGCACATTTTTTTTCGATATAAATAATTTTTAACGTTCTAACTCCCCTTGTCATAACGTTTTTAGAAAAACCAACTTTTAAAATATATAATAAATAAAAATGTATTTCTATTTCTTTTAAATTCACTCGAATATGGTAATTTGGATCGCTTGACTTTAGCAGACTTAATGAGAGAATACATATAGACCCATAGTCATAGACCTATGTCAAACAATTATTGCAAAAAATAGGTAAACAAACCAAATATTTAGAGAAACTATGAAACTAAGTTGCAGCAAGTGTACACAGATAAAAAAACGGAAGTGTTTAACCTGACTGGTTCACCAAAACTGTCAAACTGCACAAGGGAGGTGCTATATGCACGGTGATATGCACACAAAAACAGCCAAACAAAGTCTACACCCATACTAAGTGGAGCGGTCACGTGGAAGTCATGTGACCGCCGTACACAGCTGACTGTCCTGCGCAAGGTTTAATTATGCCACGTACACGAGCGTAGATCCTCGAGTCTGGCTATGCTGCGTTCTCGGTCGTCGTCTCGCTGTTGTCATCATGTCTACGCAGGAAGAGTACACAGTGTATCCAGAGCAGGAATACGTCGAAGAAAATGAGGAAATCTGGTATGAAAATGGTAAGCGGACGAGTAAGAATGGCGGTCTGACAGGCGGTCTGGCCTTGCAGCCACGCCACTAATGCTGCTGCTGCAGCGTCATTTCCCGGCTATTGCAGCCGCCTGGCCCGGGCTAGCTATGCGCAGAATGTCGATCTATAAGGCGACTGGGATAGAGCTGTTTATCTAACGTACGCGTTTCTGTTACTGATATTGCCAGCACATATATCATTAACCAGTGATGTCGGTTTGTCATATACCGTTGTTCATCGGGCTCATCTGTTATTGTTTTCATCTTAATTATGTTATCATTTGTATATTGCACAGAACGCGACATCGATCGATACAACTGATCCATTTGAACCTTTATGAACTGGCTATTATAATGTCCTGCCCATGATGTCATTGCATACTAAGCAGGTCTTGGAACCGTATGAATACAGACCTTGTTATGATTGCTTGCGTAAGTCGTTATCTGTATCTGCCTGTCTGTCAGTTTGTTTACATGTCTGTCTGTCTGTCTGTCTGTCTCTGGCTTCGTTCATCGATAGGTAAACTAATGGCAATATGCGTATTCTTGCACATCGTGCAGTACATTATAATATTATCCATTGCACAATCCTGTTATGTTCTACAAATGCCCGCATATTTTAAGTGACTATCACTCGTGGCCGATATATAAGAATCCTGGTGGTGGTGGTGGTGGTGGTGGTGGTGGTGGTGGTGGTGGTGGTGGTGGTAGTGGTAATAGTGGTGGTGGTGGTGGTGGTGGTGGTAGTGGTGGTGGTAGTGGTAGTGGTAGTGGTACTGGTGGTGGTGGTAGTGGTAGTGGTAGTGGCAGTAGAGGTGGTGGTGGTGGTGGTGGTGGTGGTGGTGGTGGTACTGGTGGTACTGGTGGTACTGGTGGTGGTGGTGGTGGTACTGGTGGTGGTGGTGGTGGTGGTGGTGGTACTGGTGGTACTGGTGGTACTGGTGGTGGTGGTACTGGTGGTGGTACTGGTGGTGGTGGTGGTGGTGGTACTGGTGGTACTGGTGGTACTGGTGGTGGTGGTGGTACTGGTGGTGGTGGTACTGGTGGTACTGGTGGTACTGGTGGTACTGGTGGTGGTGGTGGTGGTGGTGGTGGTGGTGGTGGTGGCAGTCGAGGTGGTTTTGGTGGTGGTGGTGGTGGTGGTACTGGTGGTGGTGGTGGTGGTGGTACTGGTGGTGGTGGTGGTGGTACTGGTGGTGGTGGTGGTGGTGGTGGTGGTGGTGGTGGTGGTGGTGGTGGTGGTGGTGGTGGTGGCAGTAGAGGTGGTTTTGGTGGTGGTGGTGGTGGTGGTGGTGGTGGTGGTGGTGGTGGTGGTGGTGGTGGTACTGGTGGTGGTGGTGGTGGTGGTACTGGTGGTGGTGGTGGTGGTGAAAACTTTATTTCACGATGGTGACCATGTCACATTTATCGCGTGATTTTTAATGGGCCACCAATCACATCCACTCTTACAAACACAGTTATATAACTAAGGTAGCCGAACGAGACGTCACTCTGCGGTCTGCTTGACCGACGCTTGTTGAACATGGGCGTTAGAAGAAAGATTTCACTCCGTTTGGGCGTAACCACCAAACACATCTTCTATATAATTATTAATGCGCTTTGAGCGGAAAAAGTATTGGTTTACACATGCAGCGCTTGAGTTCTTGTTAATTATATTTTTATGACGTATGTTATTTGCGTAACATGCCTGTATATAAAATGTCATATGGAGCTATATTATATAAATGATTCGTGGGCAAATGAAACAGAAAATAAGTGGTGGCTACTATCGTGTCTGGTCATCCCCCGCGTATTGAGTTCGCACAAGTAAGTGAACGAACCAGTAGCCCGAAGTATAGAACATATGTGCTACATATCAAAGCGGAAAAGTCCTAGTAATTAGGGGGTAAATTATACGGCCAATCAGCACTCCATGGTCGATATTATACAAAGTCAGTGTCTCGTTTGATACATTACGGCTGTTTACTAAGAAACAAACCCGGTTAATTGGGGGAATTTACCTTTCTTTCGAGACACGTTATATCTATATACATAACACATGAATGTAACTCGGGTGTATACTATCCCATATGTACACTCGCTGGCATGCGATGATTATTAGCAACTTGTGAAAGGACACGTCCACTGTGATGTGCTATTTTAATTTTTTTCTATACATAGTACATTAAATATAACAAGAATTTGATACTTTCATTCCATAAATATCATAGACAAAGAAATTGTTTCATGTTTCATTTTAGAAAACGTTACAGCCCTTCATCTTGTGGAGAACCTCCCTAGAACGACCAGTTGTTATACATTTATATCCCTGGAAGATCCACGTCTCGCAATATGTGAGGAGCGTAATTCCCGCTAGGCTGTCTGGAAAATAATTGCGTATTGCATTAGTTGTGTGGTATTTGGTCAGCGTGCACATGCAATGTGGGTTACAGTTGACTCATTCGTATGCAGTAAATGTCGTTAATATCACTGGAGCAGTTGTTATGTCGATGAGTGTGTCTCTCTTGAACTGAATACAACAGGTTGGACTCTGCGTGCTCGCTAGACTGGTGGTTCCACTCCGTCGGCCACACCGACTGATGCGCCTATTGTTTAGATGTACTAAGTATAGATTCAACTGCCCCGAGATTGACCGGATACCTGTCGGCGCTAGTACAGATGTATCCTAAATTGACCACTGCCAGATCCAAATAAATAGCTCGCCTTTTCTTGCATCGCGCCCTATAATTTTTTCATTAGCCTTTGTTACGCTGTGTCTGATTAACAGAGACCCGCTTGTTGTAATCTTTGCGCTCCCACGGTGTCTGGTCATCCAGATGACCTGCCTTTTATGTTCGATAAGATGGTCCCAACTACGGAGATAACGCCCTCGGCGATAACCATACCGAGGCAGGGTATTAGCGATGCAGAACTGTCAGGGAGTGCGAAAACGACAATGGACATCAATGACCAGACACCGCGTGTAATATTACATGTTTAAATTCGGGTATTTACGCTGTTTACCAGACCGTGTCGTATGCCACTGAACCCTTTATTTAACACACCCTTGTTGGGTTTCGAGGAGACAACAGCGATTGTATGCGAGATGTCTCATTGGCTGCAGCAATACTGGTGCCATGTCGTGTCAGTTGCGTAACTGCAGGGTTCAGTGAGATCGCTTGTGTTCGTGTGTTGGCTGTGACACGTGTGTATTGCAAGAGCTAACAGATGTACAAACAGGTGCGAATAAATATTCAGATCCCCACCGCGGAGGGCTGCTACTCAAATGATCCCATGATCCCCACCGCGGAGGGCTTGCAACGGGACCACCTGGAAAATTATAAGTTGACTTGGAATAAGTTGTATAATTCAAACATAAATTAAAAAAAAAGAATAACTAGTGCAGATTGAATTGACCCAGGAGGTGCATCATATAATTTACGGTTTAATTTGATTTTATATCGCAGTTTGACGCCCGTCACTGAGCAACGACGGCAGAGTTTTCTTTCTATGCACACACGCACTTCCGGGTAATTGTTTTATTGCATAAATGGTAACGTCAGAATTGGTTGTTATGGAATAAAGACTTCCGCTCTCCTCCTGTAATCAGGCACACCAGCCTGATTATTATTCGTTGCCAGTTTCCCCTTAATCTGGTCATGTGTTATTACAAGGGTTCTCAACCTGTTTATGTCACGTAACTCCTGAGTCATAAGATGGTTGGCCGAGTAGTCCATCATATGCCATACCATGGTAAAATCCAAAGTAGTTGTTATATAACGACTTCCAGTTCAATATGACCAATGTATGCAGACCAACAGCACATTCCAGTCAACATATGAACAACGTTCTTAGTTATTTTACTGCATTAGTTTGTGACTTAATCAGTCTATTTTCGTACACGGCGAACGTGTGTTGGTCGCAGTTGACCCGTAGACACATGTCTGTCGAGATGCACGCCGCGTTCTCCGGGTCGACAGATGAAGGGTCCACAGCTGACCGCACTGACCCACAGACCAACATACCTCCCCTAGAAGTCATGTCCCAGACTTCCTGGTGGGTTTCGAATGTAGGGCACAGTAGGTTCAGATATATCAAATTAGAAAAATACATATGGTCTGAAATACGTGCGTTTGAGCAGACGCATTGCCATGTTTGCCGTTGGTTGTGAAATAGTGGATTTTTAAATGATTTTAATAGGCGGAAGGATATTTGGCAGTAATTTGGCTACTAGACACGTGTGCGCACATTGTTAACACTGACATTACAGGAGCGGGAAGTGTCTCATTAAGATAAAACTCGATCAGCATGCCAATGAAATGATGACTGCAGCAAGTAACACATTTAAGATTTTTTATGGTAACGTTTTCTGATAATCTGACAACGTTAGCATTGCCACCGATGCACGAACCAACTGTAGGCTGATCATCCAAGCCAAGTTTAAAGTCGTACAATACAAGCGTACGATGAACGTATTAGTTACTGTAATTACGTTTAGTCTAGTTCCAGTGTGTCGTGGTTAAAAGAATGTTATGGTCTTATGAAATCTTATTCAACTAGTCAACTTTTTAGAACGTTATCGCCAAGCCGACCTTTCTTTTAGGAGTAAATGCCACTGGGGCAAGGGTGTACAATCGGGGCAAGGGTGTATAATTGGGGCAAGGGTGTATAATCGGGTAGGTGTGGCATAATAATGTGTTTGTGCGTGATCACACTTTCGCGTCCCTGCCTCCCTGTAACAGTGGGGACAGTTTCGATTGTGCCGCTTTCAGGATGTTTTGGCTTATGTTCTTGGGTCAAGCGATCTCAACCAGTCTAGATCTCGCTGGTTTCGAATACGCTTGCCGACTTCCTGCAGATCTGTGTGGGGGGGGGGCTTTACGTCTCATGCGAAGCACATGTCCAAACAGGCACATTACAGACAGAGCTTTGAGTGGGTTGCACGTCGTAACAATGATATGCATAATTGCTTAAGACGACACTCTTAGGTCCGTCGTTGTTCGCTGCCATCTCGTTGTCATTGTAGACATGTGTTGTGTTGTCGTCGTCGTCGTCGTCGTTGTTCACCGCCACAGTCATCCTGTCTTTGCAGACATTTGTTGTTGTCGCCGTCGTTGTTCACTACCATAGTCATCCTGTCTTTGCAGACATTTGTTGTTGTCGCCGTCGTTGTTCACTGCCACAGTCATCCTGTCTTTGCAGACATTTGTTGTTGTCGCCGTCGTTGTTCACCGCCACAGTCATCCTGTCTTTGCAGACATTTGTTGTTGTCGCCGTCGTTGTTCACCGCCACATTCATCCTATCTTTGCAGACAGTTGTTGTCGTCGTCGTCGTTGTTCACCGCCACAGTCATCCTGTATTTGCAGACATTTGTTGTTGTCGCCGTCGTTGTTCACTAACATAGCCATCCTGTCTTTGCAGACATTTGTTGTTGTCGCCGTCGTTATTCACCGCCACAGTCATCCTGCCGTTGTCGTTGCAGACATGTGTTGTTGTCACCGACGTTGTTCACTACCACAGTCATGCTGTCGTTGTCGTTGTAGACCTGCAGCTGGCCGCGCAGCTGGGCAAGTCTCTCCTGGACCGCAACCGGCAGTTGGAGGCTGAGTTGCGGCAGTCACAGCAGGCGCAGTTCGACCAGGCCAAGGAGATACAAGTACGTATTGATTAATGTCTGCGTGTGTGCTGCTCCGCTGTGTGTTTTCCAGACGTGAGAGCGACTACAGGAAGCGTAGATGTGATAACATTATGATGTTAAAGCTTCATATACTAATTGCATAATATTGCGTTGTGAAGTAATTTCGTGAGCATACGCAGCGCATAACGAATACTGAGCAGCCGCGCGGTACTGTTCGATGTGAGTAAATATGTTCATTGTTTCATTGCAGGAAAGGTTTCGTGGGTTCCCCAAAACATATATCCCAGATCTTCCTGTTTTTTGCACAAATCTGTTACATTGGCATTTTGATTTTTAATCATCAGTCTGCCACTCCATCTCCCGGCACGACCCGAATATTCTCTCAGATACGTGAGAAAATGTCTTAGCATTGTGGTCAGGTAGATCGATGCAGATGTCTTATAACTGTTGTTGTCACTACTACTTACTTACGTGTCCTCTTCGCACCCAGTTGGTGCATGTGGCCACTCAGTAACTTTCGCCATAGTTAGGATTACAACATACGTAGCCAAATTATGTGTTATGACTCTCACTAGTGACGCAGCGCACGATATATGCAATTTCCTAATGCATGACATTTGATCCAATCGCAGTTACTCATCAAACAGTTGGACGTCCTACGCAATGTGAACGAGTCGCGCATGCGCATTTACGAGGATGTTGACCGGAACTCTCAGGTTATGGAGAAGAAGAATGAAGACTTACTGCAAGATGTGAAGACGTGTACGCAGAAGATCCAGGAGTACGTATATACATTCATCTCGCGTTACTGTTTTAGGTGAACCGTCATCCCATTTACGGAACCAGAGTTGTTTTGTATATCACGTAATCAAGAAGGGCATTCTATATGTGGAAATCATATATTTGTAATAGTGTATTAATTTGCGTTAACTCGATATTCTTAAATTATTGATAACTAATTTATTAGTGGAAAGCGCAACTAACGATTACTGTATGCGCGAATAATTGAATTGACATATGACACTATTGCACGCACGCACGCACGCACACACCACACACACACACACACACACACACACACACACACACACACACACACACACACACACACACACACACACACACACACACACACACACACACACACACACACACACACACACACACACACACACACACACACACACACACACACACACACACACACTCACACACACTCACACACACACACAAACACGCGCGCGCACGCACGCACGCACGCACGAAACGTATGGTTGGTTATGTAGAATGCATTGAACCATGTCTATTTTCGAATACAGTGTTTGCCTATCTAATGAATACCGGATTAGATGGAAGATGTTCTGACCTGGTTGGATTGTTGTGTGTTTTCATTAAATAATCGTAATTTCAAAAAGTATTTCTAGAAATCAATAAAACGTCCCTCGTTGCAATGTTGTTGGCAGACTAACGGATGAGGTGTCGACGCTGGAGGAGAAGTACGGGGAAGCCCAGTCGAACATTGACGAGCTGACGACGGAGAGGAACCAGCGCCAGAAGCGAGCACAGCGGACATGGAGTGTGCCGACTCTGCCGGCGGACGCCGACTCGGACGGACTCACTAGCTGTACCCGGTTCGATCAGCAGATTATCGAGAACGAGGAGCAGCGCAGGCGCAGCGATCACATCCGACAGCTGAAGCTGCAGCTGCACACGGAGAAGACGAGACGCTGCGACCTGGAGAAGGAATTGGGTATCTTAGTGCAGGAGAACCAGACTCTGGCCGCCGACCGAGGGGTCTACGAGACGCAGGGTCAACGGGTGTTGCAGTTGGAGCGCGAGTTGGAGACGGCGCTGTTGAACATGGAACAGTTGTGCAGGCGTAAGACAACGGACAACCCAGACGATGAGAGCGGCGAACTGCTGGAACACGATCTGAACGATCTAAGGGACATTCCACATGGAGAGTTGCTGCGATTGAAAAATGGCGGTAGTGCGTACGGCAGTCGAGAATCGCTGAATTTAATTGGACTGGAAACCGAAGATGGCATTGGGGAGGTTTGTAGCTTTATCGTCGGATCAAAACGCTCCTCTGATTCTCCATCGTCGCCTAGCAACGACGACAGTAGCGAAGCTGGTATCAAAACTGTCGACAGTGTGTCAATTCTGGGCGAACTGGAAGAGCAATATCGAAAACTCGTCAAAAAATACGAATCAGTGATCGAAGTTAAGAATCAGGCGCGAAGCAGTCACGACGTCGACACGGAGACTAACACTGAGCCGACGGCCGCGGCCAAGCCAAGCGAACTGGCAGTCGAGTCGACGGCGCAGACGTCGTACTGGAACCTTGATCTGCGTTCACCTATAGACCCGACGGATCACCACTTCGAGAACGGCCCGCCCGAATACAAACGCCTCTTCAAGGAGATATTCGACACTCTGCGGCGCTCCATCGTCTACGAAGACGGACGAGTCGTGCACAGCGGGCAGCCTGCCGCCGGGTCACACGCCGGGCCACACGCCGACAGCTCCTCGGCGCAGAAAGGATGAAAGATGTATCCACCCCAAATACTCAAAGCCCTGCTGACTTTCTTCAAACATTCGAAAGAACGACGCCCATCGTCAATTTGTACGTGTGTTTATTGCTTACATTTGACAGTGGTATGTCTGATTATAATCTACCGATGATACAAATGAGTATGGGTTGGTATTGTTTGAAAATGATGAACAACCATAGATAACTGGTACATACTATCAGACACACAAAATATATTTGAATCAAAGTTTATTCGCAAGGAAGGGTATCCGTGTTGTAATTTCATAGAAACAAAAATATTGCCTCTTCAATAGTGATATTTTATTATCACCACTGTCGGATCAATCAAACAGGCGTGGTTATACTTACTTTCTCCCAGTTGACACATTAGACGTTCCGTAAATATATTGATTATAAACGTTTCATATCGTAATCTCATAAAATAGATGTCGGTTATTTACAGACTATTTCATATTACTGATACTTTGAACACATACACCAGATTTTTAGCAAAATAATTTCAAAAATTATGCTGGATAAAAATGTAAGTGGCTTCGCTGGCTAGAGATTTAAACTATAGCTATGAGTTTAACGAGAATTTATTTTAAGATAAAATCATGTTGATACAATTGACAGTGTAATCAATCCTACGTGTCCCATCGAGCTTTCATTATTTTGTTAGTTGAACGTGTGTTCACTAGATGGCGACACGAGGATTTGCACTTTATCCATGCTTGTTGGATTGTTTTGGCACTGTTACTGTAAACAACATTCGGTAAATCAAAATAAATCATGGAAATGATTCAAATGGAACATTTATTGATTTCCCTACAACTAGTGAGATTAAAACATTACAATGTTTTGCGTATTTGCCACCTGACAGGAAAGCATTTATCGGTTCGTTGAAATTCCAGTTTAGTTTTGCTCTCTGTTGCATGTGTATTGTAACTATGATGCTATCAACGAAATGTCGTGCTTAACGAACACAGCTGGGTACTGCAATAATGACTGAGAAAGGAAACACCAGTGTAGTGAATTTTTGTCTTAGTGTATAAGAAATATAACTGTTGTACATGTATATCCATCATAGATAACGTATAAGAATATAATTGTTGTTATCAATGTTGTACATGTGTATCCATTATAGAATAGCGTAGCTTTCACTTATATATGTATATGTGTACGTGAACATGTTGTACAGTTTTTGTTAGTCACTGACATGCGGATATGTTTTAGTCAACAAATACGAACTTTCCGTTGTGTGGAATTATTATGCTAAGTGGCTAAGTGCAAATCAGTTTGTGTACCGCTGGACTTTCACCTCATCTGCGTTTCACAGTTAAGTATGTGATTGTATCGTAATATATAATGTATTTCAGCATTTTGTTTCTCTATAGAGTTGTTTGGTTCTTTTTATGCTATATTCATATTCACATTCCTGGACGGTGTCATATACATTTCATGTTGGTGTGTACGAGGCTTAGAACCAAGGCATAAGTATAGCTTTTCGTTATTGTTTGTGAGTTATTTCTTTTGAACATTTATATACTGTATTTTATGCATGTATATGTTATTATTTTATGAAATGCTAAAAATCAAAGCACACATGTAGATACAGTGTACATGTTAAACATACAGTATTTTGGGAGCACAATCGATGCATCACTTTTATCAGATGAATTACGCAATTGACAACCTCGTTCACCTGGACAGTGTGGTCACGTGCCACAGTGTGGTCACGTGCCATGTTGTGGTCACGTGCCACAGTGTGGTCACGTGACACAGTGTGGTCACGTGCCACAGTGTGGTCACATGTCTGTTTTTCGATAATCCGTTTTATTCAATAATCTGTACTGTTTTATGAACATATCTCGACACACTGTAAATTGCTTAATTATTCCGTGATTCACCAACTGATGTGTCATTGTGCAACACGTGTGATATGTGCAACGTTTCATTGCATAAATAACAAACAAACCTGAAAACCAACGTTGTTGAGAGACACCTGTTTGTTTCCTTTTAATATGATTTCCAGACGTTCTCCCGCGATAGACATTACCAAAACCTGTATACATTTTCTTTACACATATTAGAAGCACCTTGTAGAAAGAAAACGTGTATTACATAGCAAGCAGTTCTTCTGTGACTGGAATGAATATCATTATATACGGTCAGAACAAACAAACGAATGGCTAAATGGCAGTCTGTATCTTTCAGCGTTGGTGTTTGTCAACGGCAATGTCACTATGAAATATTGCAAATGAAATATTACCCACAATGTTTACATAAACGTATGTTGAAAGAACCTGCCTAAATTGAGCGTCTCCGTTGGGGAACGCTAGGATTTTCATTTTGAAATCTATTAAGCAATTTCCAGGTAATGTTTTATTTGCCGTTGACCACCTTTCTTTTACTCATAATCAAATTAATTGTTCTTATGTAATACAGTCTATGGACTTATTACTGGTGGTATTTCGTTTATCTGGGTATGTTTTCAATGCAGTGAATGATCACCGAGATCATGTTTCCTGTGAACGGAACTGAGATCAACAACCGAACCATGCCACCTTATTCACACTAAGCACATCAAGTGACCATTGCAGTATTTTAACACGAATACGTTCCAGCATTTTCGTCAGTATTTTATTGATCTTAGTTGACCAAATGTTGTACAATATATGCATAATTCATAGTTTCGTTATTATACACGTGGGAACATTGGCGATCATTTGCTGGCTACGTCGAGTCTCCCAGGAGTGGCGCACTTTTGCTACTTCAAATGTAATTTGGAAGGCTCATGTTCTAGTTTAGTGTATTCACCTGTGTGTGTTTGTGCGTGCATATAAATAAACGCATTGGACTGTTCCTTATTTATACAGTTTCACTTCCACATATGAACTAATTCGTTTCAGTGACTGTCGTATGAACATGGCTACAGTTGAATGTCACATCGTTCAATTAATCTCTCGTGAAAGGTATTTATTAATAAATAGCTTCGTTACTAGAACACCAATTCTCCATTGTTTCGTTGATTTGTGATAACGTTCTTTGCATAGTTAGCAGCGATTAACATAGAAACAATGCTCTGTTTAGCAAGATTGCACATTGTGTTCATGACGGTCTGCACCTTTGCGTCTGTTCAAACACTAACGAATGTTGTGCTTAGAAAATGAATGTAGACAACTGTTTTGGATATTACAGACACACAAGCAATAGGCCGCGTGCACACTTGAAACATTCTATGTGCATTTCGATATTACAAACACAATACTGATTGGAGTTACAAAATATTTCGAGTAAAAACTAAACATTCGAGTAAAACCATTACATTTCAAATGATATGAAGACTAAATTATTCTGTGTTTAGCACCATCAATCAGTCGGACATACAATTTATCTAATATTTAGCACCGATCTGCCAGTCTAATACGTTGTTGAGTCGTTGACCCCAAATCAATGGATCTCATATTTTATTGGCTGCTCGGAGCTGATCAAACCGTTCTACAAGTTTGAGGTATGGCAGAAGATAATTCTCAACCATCGACCGTGGTTGGTCGTCCGCCGGTTCCTCGGACGTCTTCGGGTTCAACTCGTACTCGATGACCTGGAGAGGTAGAGGACAAGATACTAGACCAACTTAAGTACTTTTGTTACAGTTGCTGAAACAAGAATGTTCTTTTATTCAGTATTATGGTGGTTAAAGCAAATGACAATTACTACTATTAAGGTTGAATAACATTGTACGTCAACATGTTTACTTCAGAGAAAAACGCAAGCATTTGCCAGACGTAGACCCACTTGGAGTTCAACAAATATCAACAAGCAAACACGATGAACAAGTATAAAAGCTGTAGCTCAGTGATAATGAGTCGACCTAACCGACGCGAACAATTTATTTATGTTGCAGAATAGATGTCCAAAACATAAGTTGGCCGAACATTAAACAAAACGTTATTAATGGGTAGTGGAACATAAAAACATCGTCATCAGCCATCATAGAGAGCACTTGATGTTTGAAACATTATATTAAAACGTGTGATAAAACGGCATAGAGGTGTAAAGCGGAAGCCAATCGAGACGAAGTCACCCCAAAAATTACACAGAGACGATGAATGGAAGGAGAACTGAGACTGGAGAAGGTTGAGTTGGGAATGGAAATTCAGTGTAGAGAAAGACCGAGACTGAAAAGTGAAATTATATGAATAGACGAATATGTAGCTTAGCAATGATGCAAATTCTGAAATGCACAATTGTTGTTTTTCTTTTTACTTTTCGTAGTGACTTCATATACATTACAGTTAGTTATTCAGACAGAAGGCAAAGCACTGACAGCACAGTTAAAGCCGCGGAAACTATTAAAATATGGACACTGGAAAAGTGTTAGCGTCAGTCGAAGGCGAAGTAGATAGAAAGAACAAGCCAGAACGAAAGCGATCCTCCTGCATCAACACCCTGAGACAGTGGGCAACCGGAGGCCAGCATACTGCAAACAAGATGTGGGGCGCCTTAGAAGGCCGGACTCTCAATCAAGAGAACCCGGTTTCAAATCCCACTGTGGTCACTTCGAACCTTTGGCAAGTTTGATCACCCCACGTTGTCACAGTTCACTCAGCTGTATAAATGAGTACCTGGCAATACGCGCAGAAATTGCAGCGTGGCTGAATGTTTCCCAGATAGGTTGAGATGGCCTTGGAATGAACAGGTTTGCCAGGGGGTGAAGTGTAAAGCGCTTTGAGCAGTCCTAAGGACTGGATACCGCGCTATATAAAAACTGACCTTTACCTTTTACCTTCTTGATGGCGAGGACATATTGCACGGGAGATAGCGAGGACACATTGCACGGGAGATGGCGAGGACATGTTGCACGGGAGATGGTGAGGACATATTGCACGAGATATAGCGAGGACACATTGCACGGGAGATGGCGAGGACATGTTGCACGGGAGATAGTGAGGACATATTGCACGGGAGATGACGAGGACGTGGAGTGACAGGGGATGTTAAGTTGTCGACGGCCCCCGGGGACTATGGCTAATATGAAGAAGAAGATGGCGATTTAACGGAAACAATGCGTACCCGTAAAATATCATGTCGTCCAATGACATTCAGTGTCTCCCTGAGGTCGTCGATCTTGGCCCGGGTGTGATAAATGCGCCACTTGTCAAGACTTCGCGCGACGATGGCCTCGAGACTGGTCCGGGGAGCGTCTGTCAGTAGCTGTCCGTGGAAGACGCCGAATGAAAGCTTACACAATTTATTTGTCGCAGACATCGAGTCAGAGCTGTCCTAAGCTACCTTATACCTATATGGCCAAATGCCTCAACGGGCCATTCAGAGGGACTATAGAGGGTTTCGATGTGTTTATTGTCCAATGAGATGGAATCAGATTAAGTTATCATATCCAGCCAAATGATTACATCCGAACAAGTTATTACATCCGGGCAAGTTAAGTTCGACAAATGTAGCTCGCTTAGATTTGTCGAGTCTCAGATATACACGACATAACAAACTAAAATGTGTATTCATATCCCTGACATTTTTAATACAAACATATCAGGGCACAACTCGTTTAGGCCTATATCGGCGAAACATAATTTATTCTGAAGACGAAAATCTCATTGTTGAGGTTGTTAGAGCCGCTAGTGATAAACAATAGAAACAGTTAGTGAGGATCTATACCGGGGATTAAGGGTTCAGCCTACTGTTACGTTTCCCATTGGCAACCATGTTAACGTTTTGCACGATTATAAGACAACGGGACCATCCAAAAATCTGAAACTTCTTACCTGCCGTTGTCATCATCTCATTGACATGCTGATCGAGTTTAGTTAATGTCTCATACTTCTAACTAATAAAAAAATGCCTCAACGTACCACACCCGTACATTTTTACCAATTTCTGCATGAATTACTACGCGCACGTGCCCTGCGGCGAAAAAATTGCCAACAATCCTTCCGCCTATTGAAATCATCTAAAAACCAACAGTTACACGGTCAACACGTTCTACCAGCAAACTTGCCAATGTGCCTGGCTCAAATGCAGTTATGTCAGATGATATGATTTTTTTTAAATTGCACATATCTCAAATTACTGTGCCCTACATTCGTAACACACTGTAACACACCAGGAAGTGTAACTGAGGCATGATCCTTTAATGCATACACATAAATGACTACAAGATGACTACAAGATGACTGACCTGAATGTCGCCATCAATGGTGGCGTTCCCTCGCGCAGGATGGAATGGCAGGTGGCGATAGAGTCGGATCCAGTCGCTGCCCAGTCTGCCTGCCACCACGGCACACGCCTTCTCAAACGGATCTATAAGTACGACAGCGCATTGTCTGACAACTCGTAGTCACAGCATATGTTCATATTACATTGTTGTTGGATGAAACCAAAAAGATGTCTCCTATATGCTTAGATTAGTTTATGATGACCTACCCTACATGATAAAAGGCTATTCCACATCGAATATATTGCATCTTATCGACGCGTCAAGACCAGTCCGTCAAGACCAGTCCGTCAAGACCAGTCCGTCAAGACCAGTCCGCCAAGACCAGTCCGTCAAGACCAGTCCGCCAAGACCAGTCCGTCAAGACCAGTCCGTCAAGACCAGTCCGCCAAGACCAGTCCGCCAAGACCAGTCCGTCAAGACCAGTCCGTCAAGACCAGTCCGTCAAGACCAGTCCGCCAAGACCAGTCCGTCAACACCAGTCCGTCAACACCAGTCCGTCAACACCAGTCCGTCAACACCAGTCCGTCAACACCAGTCCGTCAACACCAGTCCGTCAACACCAGTCCGTCAACACCAGTCCGTCAACACCAGTCCGTCAACACCAGTCCGTCAACACCAGTCCGTCAACACCAGTCCGTCAACACCAGTCCGTCAACACCAGTCCGTCAACACCAGTCCGTCAACACCAGTCCGTCAACACCAGTCCGTCAATGTTATAATCAACAAAAGCGATTTGGAAGTCGGGAGATAACATTTTTATTGACTGCTAAAGTTGATAAATCGCTTACAACCGTTCAGGTTACTGTAAAATATGTTGCCTCGAATCAAAGAAATAGTGTTCATGAAAATACGATGCGACGGTAATCTTGTAGTATTTAATTGTAAATTAAACGTGTATGCCTGCTTGGTATGAAGTATTATATACATCTGACAGGATGAATATTTCTACGCAATTTTAACAATATTAATGGTGGTTTCACATGGTACGCTACAGTTTACTTAGACGCAGCCTACCTCTTTTCTATATCCCGGTCTGGGCACTAATGTTGTCTTAATGGTTGCACGATCTGAAGCGGCGTTAATTTGGACGCGTCGGCAAAACGTTGACTCACCCGTTGTGAAAGAGCGCTAAGAAATAATATTCACATAAAATAAATTGCCGTCCACAACTTAGCTATACATCAATAGGTTCAACATTAAGCAGCAGACACCTCTGCCTGCGATTGTATTGTACTGAATTTTATTCCCTGCTTCGCTGGCTGCCCGTCGCGCGTCGCTAAAGCTGTCTTTGTTCGAGGCAAGACTTTGCCGCGATGACGTAACGCAATTCAGTTCCACTATTTAAGTGCGTAACCACTGTTTACGATCGACACGCTAAAGGGCACGGATAGAGAGCAATGCGAAAGCACACCGGTGTTCCGGCCTGCTTCATATATGCGTGCAATATTCCTGCTCCTAAAGACAACACTGACTAAATTAAGCACACCCATCTTGTTGAAACTGCCAGTCCATGTCATCAACCCAGCTAACTGTGACAGCAACTTATTAAGGGGAGTCACGTCTTAGTTCAAACAAACTAGCCCCTACATGACGTGAGCACAATTTAAGGCAGTAATTTAATCATCGTCGGTTATCCCGGTCTCCTTCCACGAAGCAAACACTGATAGATCTAGGTGTGAGATGAGCGGGAAGGCCCGAGGAGAAATGCCACTGACCGTCCTTGCTCCTGTAACCTGGCAAGCGGCAACTGTTCACTTCCATCGGTTGTTCGTTGTAAATCTTCTCAATCGAGTCTGGGCTCATCTTGTATAAATATATCTCTTTGGCAACTTCCAAGATTTTCTTCGTTTCTTCGTATTTTTGTTGGCCCGCCTCTCGTAAGATCTTGATCTCCTCAAGATCATCCTGAAGAAATCAAGTTAATATGACAGTCAATAAAATTCAATTGGCAAATTATAATGGACTCTCTCGTTATATGGAATATGTTACAACTTGGCCAAATTGTTCCTTCTATCCACGGGTAGTTTTGGGTAAGTAACACAGTGCAGGGCAGAATGGGGATTTAATAGTGGTTCCTTTTAAGGTGCTGCTCCTTACATCGGGAGTCAATTTAAATGGGAGTGAAGCCACTGTGTATTAAATTGGTCGTTTCTAACAATACTCTCTGCAGAAAATCGTAGCAAAACTATAGAACATTGCGAGTTCAACACTTTTAAATGTTGGAATATAATATTATATATTTTATTTAAGTCACCCTAGCCTAAATTGCAATAATGTTATGCTAATTTGTTCGAAACATATTGGGATGCCTAATACACGGACAGTAATGGAATAGAAAGAAGAAAGATGGAGAATTGGCAACAGTCCCCGGAGAGAACAGAGAAAAGTGGAATGAGTACATTGAAGAAGTATACGATAAAGAAGTATACGATAAAGAAGTATACGATAAAGAAGTATACGATAAAGAAGTATACGATAAAGAAGTATACGACATAGATGCTGAACCTCGGGAAATAAAGACGAAGAAGCAGAAAGAGGTACAAAGGGATGACACTGGACCATCTCTACTCGTTAGTAAAATACATGAAGAGTTGAAAAAGGAAACGTTAAAGGGGTTGGTGGAATTCCAGCAGATACGAAATTTTTTTAATGAACCATCATCATCATGTTATAACAATAAGCCTGGTTCTTCATGCACCAAAACAGTGCTGAACATTATAGCAAGGATATTAGAAACAAGCCCAATCGGCATTTTGGTACTATTGGAACGCTTTGATGTGTGGATATAGATGAGGTTGGAACGAACAAGCAATGAGAGGTGCTCGATATGGTGCGAGAAGAAGACAAAATTATGGAAGTCATCAAGAAGAGACACGCAACTGGCTAGGACATGTCATGAGGTTATGAGAAGCGATGGGCTCTAGAAGCTGGTTATAGAAGGAAGGTTACAATGAAAATACAGAGGGAGAAAAAGGCTGGATCAACTGAAAGAAAGACGGAAATATGAAGAAGAAAAAAGGACAAAAACAGAAGAGTGGTTAGAATAGAGAAAACGTCACTGGAGCAAAGGATGGCAGAGGACTCAGAAGAAGAATAACAGTCTCAGGTTCGCATTCCACTGGCTAATTCTGGACGTTGGCTTCCTATTTTGGACAAGGAACATCACAGAATAACCATCTGTCAAGAAACAATGCCGTTGTTTTCCCACCTGGAGGCGCTCTGCAGTTTGGAGTCCTACTCTCAACTGTTCCTTCTTCTCTCCGAGCCAATCAAGCTTCCTACGGGCGTTCAGCAGCCGACGTTTGGCAAACGGGAGTCGTGTCTTCAGATCTCTCAGTTCCTCGCATAGTTCCGTGTACTTCTGCTGCAGCTGCTTCGGGTGGTAGTTGGTGGCGTTACGCATTAACTCATCCCGTTTATACTCCGACATCTCAATCTGAATCCCGATGTCGTTCGTCTCTCTCACCAGCAGTTCTTCACCGAAGATAAACTCGTTTTCTCGGTCGTGCAGGTCTACGAGCTCCTCTTCGACATGTAAGTTCTCCAGGCGCGCTTGCTTCAGTCGGTAGTGCGTGTGGTAGAACTGATCCTCGAGTTTACGCAGAGGCTCGACTGAGTGGTCGATGTCAGTCTCCATCTGCCTGATATCATTGCCTATGAACTCGCCGTAGTTGGCGTCAGCGTCTATCCACGAGTTGACGGCGCTGCAGGCGGTTCTCACGATCTCGCAGACCTCTGCAAATATGACAATGAAAGGTGCGTCTGCACAGTCCGCCTTCCGGCATAACTCTTCGCCGTATGAACTAACCTCGGTCTCACCGAAACCTGTCGTTTGGAACTTGTGCGGCAACGCAGTGACGTTGTCGACGCTCTTCTTTATGGTTGCGAACAACCGGTGTCTTTCTTTCTCGTAGTGTTTGGCCGTTCCGAAGACAACTTCGTTTTCGAGATTGTAGAAGCTGAGGCAGTATTTGTCGAGATACTTTACTATTCGCCGCAGGTCGTCGACGATCTCCGAGAAGGCCTCCGGTAGAAAGTGCTGGATCTTCTTAGTCAGTTCCCTTAGTTTATTTACATTGTATCGGTCGACTTCGAAGTTATCCCGTAGGTGGTCCGACAGCTGAATGATCTTCTCAATATGCCAGGCTAGTGTGAGCCGACTTAAATGCACCTCGTTCATGACCGACTTGACTGGAGTTGCCCACTTTCGCGCGTCGTTGAGAGCGTTCTTCGAGGCACCGTAGTACAGACGCTCTACCCGCCGTAACTTATCCTCGGCGTCGCTGACGCTCGCCCTCAGGATGGCGTAGATCACAGACAGACTCTCCTGCGGCTTCCTCTCAAGTCGCCGGATGTCCAGCCGTCGTGTCCTGAGGAAGAACGGTCGTCCGAGCATCTTGTCTATCCGGCCCGCCTCGTCCAACAGGCTGACCTCTACACTGCGGGAACATAATCATTTGGATTAATCATGGAGCATCGCACTGCCTTGAACGAAAAACATTGACTCGAGCAAGCAATACTGATAGGAGCAGAAATACATTGCTAGGAGCAGACACACATTGACAGGAGCAGACATACATTGACAGGAGCAGACACACATTGACAGGAGTAGACACACATTGACAGGAGCAGACACACATTGACAGGAGTAGACAAACATTGACAGGAGCAAACACACATTGACAGGAGCAGACACACATTGACAGGAGCAGACACACATTGACAGGAGTAGACAAACATTGACAGGAGTAGACACACATTGACAGGAGCAGACACACATTGACAGGAGTAGACAAACATTGACAGGAGCAGACACACATTGACAGGAGTAGACAAACATTGACAGGAGTAGACACACATTGACAGGAGCAGACACACATTGACAGGAGTAGACATACATTGACAGGAGCAGACACACATTGACAGGAGCAGACACACATTGACAGGAGCAGACACACATTGACAGGAGTAGACAAACATTGACAGGAGTAGACACACATTGACAGGAGCAGACACACATTGACAGGAGTAGACAAACATTGACAGGAGCAGACACACATTGACAGGAGCAGACACACATTGACAGGGGTAGACAAACGTTGACACGAGCAGAAAACATTTTAATATTCACAGTAGGACAGACAAACATTCACAAGAACAAACAAACGTTGACTTAAACAGAAAAAAATGACGCGAGCAGATAGCGTAAACAAACATTGAGTGGAGCAGACAAAAATTCACATGAACAGAAAACAGTTACTAAAGTAGACACAAGTAGAAAAGAGTACACACATATTGACAGGAGCAGAAACAATTGATTGGAGAACAACACAACATCTACCGAAACAGCAAACAAGAAAAGTTAGGAAAGTATACATAGGATAAGGAACACTGATAGGAGCAGACAAACATTAACAGGAGCAGACAAACATTAACAGGAGCAGACAAACATTAACAGGAGCAGACACACATTAACATGAGCAGACACACATTAACATGAGTAGACACACATTAACAGGAGTAGACACACATTAATATGAGCAGACACACATTAACAAGAGCAGACACACATTAACAGGAGCAGACAAACATTAACAGGAGCAGACACACATTAACATGAGCAGACACACATTAACATGAGCAGACAAACATTAACAGGAGCAGACAAACATTAACAGGAGCAGACACACATTAACAGGAGCAGACAGGAATTAATAAATAAATGTTGACGAGGCTATTAACGAATGTAACGACATTTAGTGGTGCTGTTTACACAGTGAGTTTCCCATCCGTTGGTGACGCCAGTGGTGGAAATTGGATCCAGTAACGTGATATATTTTCTATGTACATGTGTATATTTGACGACAGGCTTACTGCGTTTATTCTAATACAATCTGGTATTCTGCTGGCCGCACGCAACACATTAAGCGTGTATTATTCATGTAGGACCATGTAGTATGTACATATAGAGCAAAAACCTGAGAGAGCTAAGGACATTGGCTGAGGACAAATCACAGTGTTCAAATGCGAAGGACTGATTGTAGCTGTACGATGTATTCTTACCATTACAGTTGCATAATGCAGTAGCATAGATATATAGAGATTAATCATTCCGCCTTGAAGCTCGTCCATACAGTTATCTTGAATTAGGCCTGGCGGAAACGTCTGGCGCATTGTCACCAACTCAACAAAAGCGGCTTCGTATTCAGACTAGTCCTGAATCAAGAACTGTTATTATACTTCAATTAATCAAACAAATGATTATATATTTATGTATAAAAGATCAACGCTACGAGTGAACTTCGGTAAAATAGTTGGTGGTGTCTGTTTAAATAACAACGCCAGAGAACCAGACCGTTGCGACCTGTCAGGACCAATTATATCATAACTGGTGAACCAAAGTGCAACAGCCTTTCAAGATAAATTTTACCAGAACTAATTGCCGAACCAAAGAGTAACATCACGTGATGGCTACATAATCAGGGGAGAGCGGACCTAATTATAACAGACAAGTTAAAAGAAACGTTATTTTCGTGAAGACCTTACAGCCGAGCGCACCAAGAACAGTGATGGTGCTATGGGCGCCCCAGATTGACTTTCTTTACAAAAATAGTATATGTTCCAATTCACCGCTGTTGTAATTAGCCTCGAGGGAGGGAGGGAGGGAGGGAGGGAGGGAGGGAGGGAGGGAGGGAGGGAGGGAGGGAGGGAGGGAGGGAGGGAGGGAGTGAGGGAGGGAGGGAGGGAGGGAGGGAGGGGGGAGGGAGGGAGGGATGACATTAGAAAGTATTGAATACACAAATGAGAGTAATGAACCAGAGAACTTGCAACCGTAACAGCATCGTACAAGACGGATTTAATAAAGTCGGATAGTTCTAGAGTCATACGAATGGGTCTTGCACGCACAAATAACGATAGCGTACTGCCCTAATACGAACACATTGGGGTCCTAATTCTTGTGATGATATATGAGATTAAAGAATATGATTAAAGACAAGTGTGTGTGTGTGTGTGTGTGTGTGTGTGTGTGTGTGTGTGTGTGTGTGTGTGTGTGTGTGTGTGTGTGTGTGTGTGTGTGTGTGTGTGTGTGTGTGTGTGTGTGTGTGTGTGTGTGTGTGTGTGTGTGTGTGTGTGTGTGTGTGTGTGTGTGTGTGTGTGTGTGTGTGTGTGTGTGTGTGTGTGTGTGTGTGTGTGTGTGTGTGTGTGTGTGTGTGTGTGTGTGTGTGTGTGTGTGTGTGTGTGTGTGTGTGTGTGTGTGTGTGTGTGTGTGTGTGTGTGTGTGTGTGTGTGTGTGTGTGTGTGTGTGTGTGTGTGTGTGTGTGTGTGTGTGTGTGTGTGTGTGTGTGTGTGTGTGTGTGTGTGTGTGTGTGTGTGTGTGTGTGTGTGTGTGTGTGTGTGTGTGTGTGTGTGTGTGTGTGTGTGTGTGTGTGTGTGTGTGTGTGTGTGTGTGTGTGTGTGTGTGTGGTTCAGATAGACTTACCTGTGGGCGCTGTCTGCAAAACGTTGTTGATACGACCACTAGCCGCCGTCAAATCCTCGCCAGCGAGAGAGACGGTCACCGCAAGCCAACGAGTCGACCGACGGGAACCACCTTACGCTCAATTGCGCACAATTCGGTCTACTTATAAATGTTGCGTGTAATCCTTAATACCCAATACGTGTTCACAGAACGACCTTTATCGGCTTGCCATTCACGGTGCATCCACAAAGCCTTCGATTCTCCTTTCCGTACACAGCTCACGCGTAAGTTCTGAACGCAGCCTTGTGTCGTCGCGTTAATATCGCACGTTTAGTAATCCACGTGTGTCAATAAGTTAACACATTAATGTCCGTCCACATGTTTATATGGTAAATAGGTGTGAATGGTTGCACGTTGGTGCGTCAAACTTCTAACGACCAGTGCGTATTGACAAATAATTGCTCCCGCCAAAATTCTTTACGTTTCCGTTGTGATAGCTTCATGTAAATACTGCTGGTGTATTGTCACTTTCTGGCGTTGGTCAGGCGACACAAAGGCGACATTTAGGTGTAGCCGGCTTTGTTTGTGTTGCTGTGGCTAGAAAGGTATGTTGATCTAGTCTCGGTGACGGTGCGTAGGAAGGTCACACATCCAGCGTGCAAATACTACATTATACTCCAGGCACAGTCTAGGCTGGGGACCAGTGACGATTAGCGAGAAGGTTCGTACTCGGTGCTGGACTGCGAGAATTGGGCAGGAGATCCGTCGCCGTGGACCAGTGGACAAGTCATGGCCCAAGAGAAGACCACGGGATGAGTTCCACCGTTGTGGACCATTCATGGACCATAAGGAGATCCAGAGGAGGAGATTTGTCGTCTTGCTCTTTCGTGGCCCACGAGGAGACCCCGTGGATGAGATCCAACGTTGTGGATCATTCATGGTCCATGATGGGATCCAGAAGTTGAGATTCGCCGTTTTGGTCAATTCACGTCCCACGAGATGAACACAGGAATGAGATCCACCGGTGTGGACCATTCATGACCCATGATTAAGCCCCGGGGATGAGATCCACCGGCGTGGACCATTCATGACCCATGATTAAGCCACGGGGATGAAATCCATCGGCGTGGACCATTCATGACCCATGATTAAGCCCCGGGGATGAAATCCATCGGCGTGGACCATTCATGACCCATGATTAAGCCCCGGGGATGAGATCCATCGGCGTGGACCATTCCTAACCCATGATTAAGCCCCGGGGATGAGATCCACCGGCGTGGACCATTCATGACCCATGATTAAGCCCCGGGGATGAGATCCACCGGCGTGGACCATTCATGACCCACGATTAAGTCCCGGGGATGAGATCCACCGGCGTGGACCATTCATGACCCATGATTAAGCCCCGGGGATGAGATCCACCGGCATGGACCATTCGTAACCCATGATTAAGCACCGGGGATGAGATCCACCGGCGTGGACCATTCAGCGCATCTGTGTGGACTAATTCACTGTTATATCTGAATTCGTTTGGAGAACTCACAGCTCCAGAATACCGACTGCTGTGAACAAATTAATCAATACGTTAATTCACTCATTTGTGTCTTCATACGAGATAGTTAATAAACATTTCTTATTATGGTTCAATTTGGTGACTCAACGATAGATAGCACTAGACCGAATTTACACATCTATCCTCCACATATTTACTTTAGGCTAATCTGTTCGAAATCTTGGTGACTTATCTGCTTCCATGTTTAGTGTTGACCACCAGGATGTAAACATTGACCTGGCTGCAAGTCGATTTTGCGGGTCATTTAAGGTAAAGTCTTACTATTTTAAGGTGAAGACTTACGTAGATGCTGACTTGTCTAGCGTATGGTGATGTTAAAACAACGTACGTCCAATTTGCTAAGTCTAAGAAGATTCGCCAGTTTGGGAACTACAGATACAGTCGACATTTTGGTTCATACACTTCAACAACACATGGTTTCTTAATGCAAAATCGGTATCAAATAAAGCAACAATCAGAAACTTTCAAGTGAATATTTCGATATACTAGATGCCTTTTGAGGCATATAGTATATGGAACAAATTAAACACACCGAGTAAGATTATGCAATATTTCGTGTAGGTTTATGTGAAGAGGATATCGATAAATGTGAAATATGTACATTATTTTGTAATTTTCATCTAATCCTTGTCTGTTTATAAGTTGTACAGCACTGGCGACGGTGCAGCACTGGCGACGGTGCAGCACTGGCGACGGTGCAGAACTGGCGACGGTGCAGCACTGGCGACGGTGCAGCACTGGCGAAGGTGCAGCACTGGCGACGGTGCAGCACTGGCGACGGTACAGTGGATAACATCGGAACAATTCAGCAGAATGATAACATCATTAGTACTTGTTCAACTTGGCCAGGTTGCAACTTACCACCTACCCTATATGTAGTGCGTGATATTATCCAACAGCAATCTACAGTGCGAACATTACATTAGTAAAATTCATTAAATTACTGCGTCATCACACATTTGACACGTTGGTAATTCGTTAAGAGTGTTCTTTGTTAAGCAACAGTAGGCCTACATGGTCCGGGCGCCATCGGCTGGCACGATCTACTAAATGGTGTAGCACGATCGATCTGACAAGCGTTGAACGTGGCCTGGCCGTAATTGTAGTCGTCAGACAGCGAGGAAGTGCTGTGGTGCATTTAATATGCTACACAGACACAGTTGTTAAGTATAAATTACGCAACGTAATTATGTTGAACACACACAGCCAGCTTCGAACAGTTCAACAAACTTCTGTTTGAATACTGAGAATTACTTTGTACGCGATAACGAGCAAATACACAACAGACGGTGATAATTATAATTTATCATCACAGATAATAGGGCAAGCACAATACTGAAGAAGAGGAATTTTGGAGATAAATATTATGCATGGTAGGCAGTGTACGTAGGGCCTAAATGGAACATTGGAAAACACCATCTTTAACAGCCGAGAATGGCAGAGAACGGCTCGGAGCAACACACACGGAAATCATCTGTTGGAGTCGCGGGGAACAGACGAGGAGCCTGGGGGTGCAGGAAATCCGTGACACGGCCCCCAGCCGCGGTAAGCCTGTGGCACGGCCCCATTGTCTAAGGGATATAAAGGGAATATATTAAAATGGCCGATGGGGAGCGGGACGACACACGTGTCGTTCTACTTACAGAAGGGTTAATAATAGCCGGCTGCTAGGGTAACTTGGGGCAGCACGGCCGCCCTCCTAAGGAAAACTTTCAAATTATACATAATTAAACTACTTAAGCATTTCTTTAATGTGTTCACATTATGGACAGATATGTGTGTTACCTATTGGAAACATTTTTCAGTAAATAAACGAACTAGCTAAGTTGCATTTGAAAAATAACCCAAAACAGGGATGGGTCAACACGGTCTATAACCCCCTCTCCCGGGGTTGTCGCATATGTGAACGAACTATTGCTTGAAATTAAAATATATATAAACAAATGGTATGATAGTAACATACCAGGTCATTATAGTCGTTAACTTTAAATGGGAGTTAACATATAATACATACATTGTAATCCATAAGCCTACATAACATAATATTGGTTTAGTAATATTCCATCATAATTCCAGCCTACAGGCTAGCAGAACGTAAATTATGTAATGTTCATATTATATTAAATGTATTAAACATAATTCGTCACGTGTAATACGTTTGATATATTTTGTGTGCGTGTGGGATAAGACATAGGGACCATCTTGCCCCATAGACAAAACGTTTGTCTTAACACGATGTATAGAAAACACAACGCACTATTGCCCACTTTGTATTGTTGTCCTGTCAACTGATTAATAATATAATATTATACTGTCACCAATTAAGGCCATGATTCACACCGTTATATAGTGAATTTCACCATTTTACTATTGGCAACAAATTAGACCAATGCATATAATAGTGCATATAAAAGTTTAAAAACACACTGATTTAATTACGGTTGTTCTTGTTGCCGAGTTTTTGGGTGGATCAGATAGAAGTTAGCTTCATTTTGTACCAGATTTGGAGACGTTCAGACTTATATATTTTGCGTACGTGATGGGGGCCGTCTTACCTCCAGGAACCGTACGTGATGGGGGCCGTCTTACCTCCAGGGACCGTACGTGATGGGGGCCGTCTTACATCCAGGAACCGTACGTGATGGGGGCCGTCTCACCTCCAGGAACCGTACGTGATGGGGGCCGTCTTACTTCCAGGGGTCGTGTTGCCCCAGGTTACCCTACTTCAGTCTTTACATTGACACTAGTGCCGATGTAGGCCTATATACGTTGTCCTTGACTATTTGTTACGGACACAAGGGGGTCCAAGAACCCCCCATGGCCTAAGGGGGGTCTTGAGACCCCTAAGACCCCCTGGATCCGCTGCTGATATTTATAGCTGCTAGTAAACAAATTCTGGCGCTCAGGCTAAGCCATTCAAATAGCAGTGCCGCCATCTACCGAACACCCAAGAAATGGAAATAAAGCTCGGACAAATTAGTGGATTTACTGTCACAGTTAAATAAAATTTACTCCCGAGGGCGATGGGTGAGGTTTAAAAGTGGACAGGCCAACCAGACATATGGACTAATTAGCGAGATGGACCAGTCACCAAAGCGTTATAACGCTTCCTTGAAATATCACACGGCGCGATATTTAAGCTTCGGAATGACGCCGTGGGAAGGAAGTAAGAAATTAGCTAAGCCTGTACAACATGACTACTACATGAACGAACAAATTAGTGTCTATTTATTTTCCTACGTTCAGAAAAGCGAACTTTCGAATAAAGAAGTAATTAATGGACTTAACTCCCTAGGCTAAGCTAGGTATATAGGGTATAATTGGGATTAATAGATGACTGCATGTATAATTGTATTGTTGCTCTATCACGTTTTGTAAAAACTATAAAAAAAGATAGTAACAATTAAAATAATGGTCAACATATCGACAAATAATCGAGTGCCTCTACCCTTGCCTTGGGCTTGGTTTGGCGTAGGCTCAACGTAAGCCTTAATTTGGTTCACTGTTGACTTAGAAAGGGGTTACATGCACAAGTGATCAATGACGATAACATGGCCGTGGCCACACCTGAAGTTGAACAGTACCAGCAGAGCCTTGGCATAGGCATAGCCATATCATATGCATAGACGGTCAACATGGCAGTGACCACACCTGAACAGTACCAGCATAGCCATGACCATATCATATGCATAGACGGTCAGCTTGGCTTGTTCTTAAAACATGCTGACTGGGTCAATGTCAATGTCATGAGCCTGAGGCCTCGAACGTTGATTAGACTTTACTCATAACTCAAGAGTCAAAACCATCCACAGACATAAAATTTATAAATTTAACACCTGTTAGTAAAACAAGACTGCTGAGCCCTTATCAGTTGACACATGATAAAGCGATGCAGACATGGACCAGTGACATCCATGCTGCTGCACGTCAAGAACCAACTGGAGGCCCAGTGTTCATCATATATCTATAGATATATGGTGCTATTAAGAGATTACATAGCTATATATACCTAATACCTTATTACATGCACAATCTCTCCATGCACCTTGTATATCAAATATCATAACATATTAACTATAACAGTAGCACCACTAAACATGATCGAAACTGAACTGTCTGAAGTGCTCTATACATGTATTAGCTAATGACTGCAAGTGGTCAAAATCTCATTAAGCCCTGTTGGACATTCTTCTCTAAGGTCCCAAAAATATTCTTTTTCCATTTTCCAACACATTCCCCAGCTGCTCCATCACAGCCATTTCCACCTGCAGATCAAGATCTTTCGGAATGTGATCTGGCCAACTTGCCCAAGGACACGCCTCTTGTAAAGAAATGTGCTCTCTCATTTAGGCTGCCAATTGTTTTAATAAGCAACCTTTCACAAACAAATGCATAGAATGCAATGAATGTTGCAATGTGTACAGAATGAGTTACATGATAGTGGTTCATACAACGATGAAAAGGCAAACGAAGACCAAGAAGGGGAGAGCCTCATTAAATGCATTAGATGACTTAATAAAGAAAACAAATCTTATTAATGAGCTGACATCTAGTAGAGTTTTACAAAAGAGTTACAAATGTGCATACACGCATGCACCCATTATTTATAAAACTTTATCCTACCCCAATAACATTTTATATTGCACCCAATCAATGTGACTACTAGGAAACACTGAATGTACGTTTGTCGTTACCCCCAAGAAAAACGAACGTATCTGTAATATATTGATATTTCAGAATATTTTCGAAACTGTTACACTCGATCACATATACCCTAACACAGCACAAAAATTTGTGACATAAATTACCTGAAAAAACGAGATGTTAGATCCTGTCTTCTGTTGATTCGTACAGCTGTAAGCCACACAGGAAATAACCATATTCGTTGTCCCACAACTTTCTCCAGCAAGCCTCCAAAACGTTTGTCTTGGAGAGTTTAACACTAATACACAATGCTCACTCCAGTATGAACAACCCAACTGCCCACACTTATAACACAACTGCTGGGACCACCCTCACCCAAATTATTAATCAGTCTGGTGGCCATGCCTCATTAAGAACAAATGACAAAGACAAATCTTCAAGTTAATTGGTTCCTGGTGTCATCGTCACTGGCTAGTAGCCAGATAAGTTTACACTTTTCTGGTAGCCACCTCATTTTCATTGCTTTTGTTCGCCTTATATTGTACATGATGATGGTGAGGAAATACATTTACTTACTTACATATGTTAGACAACTATTTGTAACATGCTATGTTCTCACTATAAACAGTACTACCCTATGTGTCATGCAGTGGATGCAACTGTTTCTGCCGTGCAATGAAATGCCAGCCAGTGGTCCATCACCACTTCACTTCAGTGAGCTGGCTGATCCCTCTTGTGTATAGGGGGGTGATTAATGATGTAACTCTATAAGACCATCAGATTCAGGTAACCACAATATATAGACTGGACTCTTTAGTTAATAGAATGTGTCGAATGTTGGAAGCCAACTAGCAACTGACTGGATGTATCTTGGTTGAGGGTTTATACAACTGACTGGATGTATCTTGGTTGAGGGTTTATACAACTGACTGGATGTATCTTGGTTGAGGGTTTATACAACTGACTGGATGTATCTTGGTTGAGGGTTTATACAACTGACTGGATGTATCTTGGTTGAGGGTTTATACAACTGACTGGATGTATCTTGGTTGAGGGTTTATACAACTGACTGGATGTATATCTTGGTTGAGGGTTTATAGGATTTATACAAAACAAAGTGATTTCAGCATGTGACTGGTTTTGTTAATACATTGGAACCTCATAAATCTGGACACCGATAATCCGGAAACCTCGGCATCTGGACATCATTTCACGGGAACAGAATTTCCAAGCACTAATGTACCCCGTTAATTGCATGATTCGTTTATAAAAAAAGCTTGTTAATTTGGACATGTACACTGACACAACCTTTTGTATAAATGAGTTAGTTAATTATATTTCATTGGTGGCTCCTATGAGAGCGACTGTCTTTATAGGAGTCACTGACTCTTTATTAAGTTATATTGTGTTTGTATTTTTCCATGTGAATGTACAAATGCACATTTTCTTCTATCATAAAATTTTTATTGGTATCACAAACGGGGTCAAAATAAACTTTCTTGTTCTTGTTCTTATTTGTTCTTGATATCCAAGGTGTCTGGATTAACGGGGTTCCACTGTATAAATGACACCCAAGGTGTCCGAATTAACAAGGTTCCACTGTATAAATTATATCCAAGGTGTCCGGATTAACGAGGTTCCACTGTATAAATGCTTACAATATCATCCTTGAACATCCCTGACCATTCCATACTAAATTATTTTGAATGTTCTTACTTAGATTCCAAAGAATAATGATGTTTTGCATTGCTGGTCTTGCTAGATGCACACCGTTTTCTGCATTCAAAGCACTTGTATATTATATACATGCACATTCCAGCACACATGCCTGTACATATGCCTGTACACATGTCTGTACATATGCCTGTACACATGCCTGTACATATGCCTGTACACATGCCTGTACATATGCCTGCACACATACAACACTTGTAACAAATAAGTGATATTTTGTTGATATATTGAATGCTTTTAAGGGTTTTCTTGTGTTTGGCAAATAAGTAAAAAGATGGTTGGTAGTAAAACTTGACTGTACGGTTAAATAGACAGTGCAGAATTACTGAATGTATAAAATATAAATATTTTATTGACCTTATCTCAATCAATCAATCAATCAACCAATCACTTTATACCTGCAAAATAATAAATCCGTAACAACTGATCATCACTGTTACGGAAGGCTGGGGCCATCCTATCAACCAAATTGGGAGATAGAAATCAGGAGATAGGATGTAATTTGTCTCAGTAGTGGGACAGCAGCATATGCAGCTTGGGTAGGTTTCACATGTTGGGGCTTGATGTGCGTACTCATCAGAGTGTGGCAAGTCAGTGGCACTATAGGTAATGTAATAACGTAATAACGCAGGATATCCTCCAGGCAACATGTGGGAGTGGTTACAATCTTCAGCTGTTGTTGATGCTCATGGTCTTGATTTCCTGTATGGAATATATGCCTGTAGCTATAGATTACTTACTATACAAACTCCAGAGCTAATGCCATTCTTAATTGACATCTGTTAATTAGTAACTTGCATTCAGATTAAGTTATTAATTATTGTTTCATGTGTACATTTTATTTTATTTTGACTACAGGGATTTGTGGTGGCAATTAAATGTTTATTTTATTATTTTAAAACAATCTCAAAGATCAAAGACGCTATCAGCCAGATTAATACATAATAGTTTCAAAACAGTGCGTATTATTTCTTAAAATTATTATTTCCAATTGTGAATGTTTCTTTTTCCCAAATTCAACATACGGTGTCCGCAAATCTTTTTTAACTTTGCTAAGATGGTACAGATGGTTATGATATAAACTGGCAGCTAATTGTTTTTTTTCCTCAACGCTGGTACATCTTTAGGTATCAGTGACATTTCTATTACCAGGGTAGAGATGAAGGACCCAACAGATGACACATGCCTCCTGTCTGGCTGTCAGTGCAGTAGAAATGTGAACCACTGGTGATCTATGCAGAGTAGCAGCAGCTTGAGACAGATTGAGTGTCTGTGGCCTGGGAGAGGGAGGCTAGCCCAGCTGACGTGGCACACTGCATTCCAAACCCGCAGTCCACCGGACCAGTCTCAGAGTGAAAGAACAGGAAGGAGGTCAGAGAAGAATAAGGATCTCTCCAACTTGCATGTGTCTCTGTTGAGGTATTTATTCATTTCATTAATCACTCTCTAATATTGAGTTATAATGTGTGTTAGTTTCCCTTTTTATTCTTTTGTGTAATCTTGACAAGGAGCTCCTCGAGAAGAGGACATTTCATGTTGAAATTACAGAGTAGTTTAGAGGTCTACTGACCTGTAGTCACCGTACTCTACTATATTTGGGATGAGAAATCTTGTTCAAGATATATATGTATTTATAGAACAAGATTTCTCATCCCAAATATAGTATAGTACAGTGACTACACTCCAGTAGACCTCTAAACTATATATATTTATTTTATCATTATTATTAAAAAGGGCAATATGCCTCCTTATAATTTAATCACCAATTTTAAGCATTCTCACTGGTTTATCAGCATATTCGAGATGTACACATGATAATGATTGTTCGACTTCATGAAATGACTGACTTCCTGGCTGCCAGTGTCTAGAAGCAGTGTTGTTGTCTAGTGGCAGGGTGCTGCCTCCAAGGGCCTTATCTGGAGGCCAGGGCTATTTACAGGTCAGTCACCTCACTAACCATAAACATGTTTACAACAGTGTAGATAAACTAAGACTCCAGCTGGAATTTTTCCTGGGTTTATTGTGGTATCTATTTAGTGAAATGGTTCATTAATTTTAGTTATATATAAAGATTCAGAAATATTCAATGAGTTGACTTGGCTAATAGTGAACTTCATTTTTAACCAGGTGATTGGTGGTTGAAGGTGCAAGATGAAGAAGTTCTGTCTGTTGGTGATTTTCCTGCTAGTTGCTAGCACACTTGCACAGGACAAGGTGGGTATTTGTTTGGAAACATTTAGTCTTTAAATTAATTAACAACCACCATTAGCAAACAAATTTATAGAATTCTATAAAATTCTAATTTTTTTTAGAAATCTATGGAATTCTACGGGTCATAGTAGAATTGTGCATAAAAAATATAGAATACTACAGATTTTATAGAATTTGTTTACATGTACTCCACTTGTCTACAGATTTCAATAGATTTTTATTAAATGTTATAGAAATATATAGTGCATAGCAGGCTTGTTAACAAATACAAATGCATTTGAATGCACATTTGAATGTTGCGCATTTGATAAGTTGGAAGGCTCCATAACATTTTAAATGCATTTGCATTTGAATGCATACCTTAAACATTTGCATTTGCATTTGAATACGACCCACAAACATTTGATTTGTCAAAATGCACAACCAAATGTGCAATCAAATACATATATAATTCTTTGAAAAATTATTATTGTTAGATTCACTTTCACAAGTTCACAACATGCCATTGGAAAAATTGCTCTTTGAAAAAGTGCTCTGTAGGTCAACTAGTCAATGCCTGAGCTGTTATAATAACTCCTGCCTGGCTGTCAGTGCTGTAGAAATGTTCATACAACAGGAAAAGACCAACTGGCCTATAGGTTGATGGCTTCAGAGATTAACTGTTCATTGAAACAAATCAAACAATGCAGACAAATGACTCCCTTGTGTTGCGTTGGCACTGTTGGGTGGGTTGGGGTGGCAGCTCATTGGGAGCCCAAACCATTTACATGTGTTCCTGAAAAAAGGCATTTGCATTCACATTTGCATTTGAATCAAGTGAATAACATAAATTGCCAAAACAATCTTTAGAATTTTTATAGAATATCTTATAAGAATTTTGTGGAGAAATTTTTCATAGCATTCATAAAATATTCTGTAGAATTTGTAGTATTCTATACTTTTATATACAATAATCTACTATGCTACAGGCTTGTTAACAAATGCAAGTCAATGCATTTGAATGCAAATACAAATGTTTCACTTGATTCAAATGCAAATGTGAATGCAAATGCCTTTTTTCAGGAACACATGTAAATGGTTTGGGCTCCCAATGAAATTAGCAAGAAACAAGATAATTTCGCAACCGCACAAAGTCTGTTTTTTATTCCCAACGGAAACAGCCAGTCATAAAAACTGTTTGAGTTGGCAGCGACTGTCTGACGTGGCACCGCCGAGCCAGTGTTTTACATGTGGCACTGCTGAGGCAGTTTTTTAGATGTCTGTCAGCTGCTCACAAACAGTGCATCTCATCCTCTGGGTCTAGACTTCTCACACTGACCTCAGCACACATTAGTTATCTTACTTTTCTTACAAACAAAAACACTTGTACTTGTTACTGCAATATACAACTCACTGTGGACACATCAATGTCATGGTCAAAAACAGACTTTGTGCGGTTGCGAAATTATCTTGTTTCTTGCTAATCTGTAGTTCCTTTTTGAGAAGAATTTGCTCTTTTTGGCCTCGTATGGGTTATTATGCAGTAAAGATTGCTGTAATAGGTCTGTGGATCGTATGGAAATCCCTTGTGTTACTTAACACCCTGCCTGAGACGTAAATCATATGGACGGCTGGTACCACATCCTGTGTAGTACACAGAGTTGAAGGCACTTGTTGGAATGCGCTACCCCAGCTCTTCACATCCAATTCACATCCATTGAGTCACAGAGTGTCCCAGAAAATGTTAAAAAAAAATTTCTTAGATTAATTCCACTTGTTTGCATACAAAAATACTGACTAACTAAATGATCGATGGAAAGCTTGTAACTAGTGAACCCAACCCTAATCCTGTCCCAAACCCGAACATCTTGGTTACCATGATGACATGGGATAAAGCCCAGACTGATGAAGAGAGCAGTTGCAAATAAAATCATGTAAACCCTGCCTTCTTGTTATCACAAAGCACTGGCCAACTCACCTTTCTGCACTTACTAGTCAACGCTTTACTTTTAATACACTGCACTGTGTATGTTTATCTCCCTTTGTTTACGCAAACTCACCAGGGTGTTTATATATGTTTTTGACTGTTGAATGCCAGTGTCTGGTACTGCATATAAGGGAAGGCAGTGTTAGTTGAGCCACTGGGTTAGTTGAGCCACCCATGTTTCCCAGGAAACTACAGCAGCGACAGTTACATGGTACCACCCGGTGATTGAACATGTTATTAGAACACGATTGACATATAATAGGTTACAACACACAACAGCCAGAACATGTGAGCTAAAAGTTTATTTTTGATATTTTTCGAAACTTTTGGTAATAGTGATTAAAGTCTGCTGGTGTGTAAACTATCAACGCACGTGACCAGACTTTATTATTTGTACACTTACAAATAGTTTAACTATGCACAGAGAAGAAGATAATTTACATCACTTCGTGCATTAATGAGAAGTTAATTAAATAAGCTTAATTGTCGACACGGGGCTAGTTGAGCCACCCAAGGCCTGAGGGAGGGTTATTTGAGCAGCGGTTAAAGAATGAAGACAAGTGTTCTTTACCCCAAAATACATCAAGGAATTCACTTTTCCGAGCAAATTGGGACATCGGATAGCGCCAAGGCAACTTATTAGCAGTTAGTGACACTTTGCAATTGGCATATAAATCTATATTAATTAAGTGTGTCAACATATTAATTAAGCGTGTAGACTTGCCAGAGATGCATTGTACCCATTGGGTAGATGTGTTGGCTGAGTCGTTATGAATTTTTTTTACAAGGCCTGCGTAAATTATACAAATAAAGCATTTACGCAACTTATACTGCAACTTACCCCACACGAAGTGTTAGTTGAGCCAGCTTACCAACCCTATTTGAATCAGCTATATATAATTATCTATGCAGGCTAAATATATTATTTTGCTATAAAATGATCTACTAATAATCATAGTTTATGTGAGTAAAAGCAATTTTGACTTATGAATATGATTGCGCCCTAGACATCAAAAAGAATAAAAAATTGCTCAACTAACACTGCCTTCCCCTACACACCACTGCGCTGCACTCTGGGTATTTGTAGTACAGGGTAATGAAGAAGCTGCGAGGTGGATGGATGTAGCCTTCCAACTTATTGAGATTAGCATAGAGCTCATAGATTTAAACATATTAGACAATCAGAAAATAATATTTGTCTACATCATAAGTTTCATATATAAAATTATAATCATATAATTTATTTATATACTATACTATACATACCTTACAATTTTATATACTACACTATACATACCTTACAATTTTTGCCCAGGTGGACCTGTTATTCATATATAATGCCCAATAAAAGCTACCTTTCCCAAGAAATTGATGTAATACTAGACATTTTCAGTCACTAAGTCACATTGATAGCATTAATTGACATTAAATCAAAGATATAAATTGATATTTGAATACTGAGCACTAGTTATCTAACACTAGCTAGTATATATATATATCTTTGTAAACACAGTGTGTATCATATTAATGGACATCCCAGATAAATATGCCAGGAAATTTAGCATTACCTAGGTTACCAGTTCTGTGAGCTAACCTCTGACACAAACAGCATTTAGCTGAGTGAAGCCCATGCGAAGCCTCACAAAGTGCTACCACATGGGTGAAATGGAGAGGGTGGTGATGGTAGAATGGAGGAGTCAGAAGTCACCCTGTGGGAAACTGTTCTGAGTATCACATATCAGCCATGTCAAGCAGCCACTGGGGGTATCAATAATCTGACCCACAGGCAAACCTAGTGTTCTTGTCTGCCAGTTGTGGGTTGTTGGCCCAAATGCAGCTGTATGTGCTTGTCAAAGGGGCAGGAGGAGGGGTGCCCTCCAAGGGTTTTAGACAATTTAAAAAATGTATAATATCCCTTGTACAGGTGTACCTCAAAACACCATAAATATTATATGGTCCAAAAAAACTGGTGTTGGGAAATGAAACAGATTCCCAGGAGGATGCAATGGTCATTTTTACAAAGAAAAAGCACATTGTGTCCTTGCAGTCCAGTGGAAACAATTGGTATAAATAATTACAATTATATAATATGTAATGTTAATTATGTAACTGAAAAAATCAGTGATCACTCGCTTAAGATCCTGTTTCACCACCGTTTTATTATATTGTATTTTTTTACCCTTGTGCAATGTTTGTGAAGTTTGTAAAAATAAAAAAAAACTTAGCAATCGGTCAATTATTCAATTAGGGAAATTCATGTGCTGTACCTTGCAGAGAACCCTCACTCATCGTGGGGGGTCTTCTGTAAAAAATAGAGAATTTGCAGGAAAGTGCCCTTGTGATTAAACAGGGTCATCTAAAAAACTTTAATGACATTAAAACCAGTGTGGCCTGGCATGTCTGCTAAGTGGTGTGAAAACATTAACATCTTTATTTGTAATGCTTCTGTCAATAGTAAAGTACATGTTTATTTATAATAATTCAATTTCTAAATTGTCATATTAAAAATTATGTGAGAGTTTGTCTTGTGGCTGTGTAATGTATTTCAGCCACAGTCAACCCTGATGAGGTGACACATGTTTATTGTGGTACTAGGTTTATTGGGACCAGTGTAGACATCTCAGTGTCCAAAAGGTTACATATTTGCCCGCTTCCTTTATGTAGTTTTAAGTACTTTCACTGGCATCTACACTAGGTAGAAATGATTTGTGGTCATTGTTTTCCATCCAGAAAGTATATTTTGCCCAGCTCAAGCCCAGGGTTTCAAACCATTGTTATTTAAATTGTAATTGAGCTTTATAATGATAATTAAAAATAAATCAACATAGCTAATACATGATTTAATTAACGTAACTTTTTTGCCAAATTTAAATGTAACTTAAACTGTCTTTGAACCTTGTAATTAACCCCAACCCTATTTGGCACAGTTAGGTAAGTTTCCTGTAATGAGTTTGTGGTGAATGGTCCACTCCCTAGGCACCAGTCCTTGTCTAAACCCCTGTTCTCTAAGGGACAATCTCAAAACGTTGGTGTTTGAACCTACACAAAATAGGTTTGATTGTTTTGTTTGATTTATCATTGTACATCAATATATTTTTCACAAAACATCCGTTTCACGTACATTGATGGTTTGAGATCATCCTTATCTGAGTGACCGCGTCCTTCCTAGAGGAGCACTGTGGCACTGACCAGAGCAGGATAAACACTGATGGAGTGAGTCATCAAATGGTTGTGTTGTCCTTCAGGAGGAGAGCGAGCAAGAAGAAGAAGAAGGCAACCAAGTGGAGACTCCTGAGGCTGAGGTAGCATCTTAGTTTTACTTAAATTAAATTAGTTGTATGTGTTACTTCTACTCTGTGGTTTAGAAAATGATAAAATGTCTGAAATTATCTTGTGTTTGTTGTACAGATATAGTTGTGAATGTTTGCACATAGTGTTTGTTGTAGCTATAAATGTGCGAACAAAACTGAGCTATACATGTCCTAGTATTGTTGGCTGTCAATGTTGAGGAAGTCAGCCAGAGAGGTTGGTGTGTGTGTGAGGTGGAGGTGCTACACGGAGGCTGTTGTTTAAGGGTGGAGGTGTTGCATGGAGGGTGTTGTTTAAGGGTGGAGGTGCTGCATGGAGGGTGGTGTCTGAGGGTGGAGATGCTACATGGAGGGTGTTGTTTGAGGGTGGATGTGCTACATGGAGGGTGTTGTTTGAGGGTGGAGGTGCTACATGGAGGGTGTTGTTTGAGGGTGGACGTGCTACATGGAGGGTGTTGTCTGAGGGTGGACGTGCTTCATGGAAGGTGTTGTCTGAGGGTAGATGTGCTACATGGAGGATGTTGTATGAGGGTGGACGTGCTACATGGAGGGTGTTGTTTGAGGGTGGAGGTGCTACATGGAGGGTGTTGTCTGAGGGTGGACGTGCTACATGGAAGGTGTTGTCTGATGTTGGACATGCTACATGGAGGGTGTTGTTTGAGGGTGGAGGTGCTACACGGAGGGTGTTGTTTGAGGGTGGAGGTGCTACATGGAGGGTGTTGTTTGAGGGTGGACGTGCTACATGGAGGGTGTTGTTTGAGGGTGGAGGTGCTACATGGAGGCTGTTGTCTGAGAGTGGAGGTGCTACATGGAGGGTGTTGTCTGAGAGTGGAGGTGCTACATGGAGGGTGTTGTCTGAGAGTGGAGGCGCTACATGGAGGGTGTTGTCTGAGGGTGGACGTGCTACATGGAGGGTGTTGTTTGAGGGTGGACGTGCTACATGGAGGGTGTTGTCTGAGGGTGGACGTGCTACATGGAGGGTGTTGTCTGAGGGTGGACGTGCTACATGGAGGGTGTTGTCTGAGGGTGGACGTGCTACATGGAGGGTGTTGTCTGAGGGTGGACGTGCTACATGGAGGTTGTTTTCTAGCAGGCTGAGGAGGAGAAGGTGCAGGGTGGATACGACCGGGAGGAACCGAGGGGTAGGTGGAGGTATCACTTTCAAATTTGACATAAGCACCAGATAAAAGTTAATGTATGCAGAATAACGACATATGTCCAAAGTAGTTTGGTCAATTTAATGACATTTCATTTCGTAATCAACATGCCAACAACCGTGCATGTATTCACGTCCAGTTTTACATTCATTCAGTATCGTATTTAGGATCTCACAAAGGTGGGACCAAGCTTATTCACCCATTAGTTAACTATGCTACAATGTTGCAGTGGCAGCAAGTTATAGGTAAACAGAATTTTAAAAGTTGTCATTCCATCCGGTATGTTGACTTTGCACAGACCCATGCAAGGAGAAGAACTGTGAGTTGGGCCACGAATGTGACATTGACGAAGATGGGAATGCAATCTGTGTCTGTATGCATAGATGTCCCACCGAAAATGACTCAAAGGTACACAATTCTGTCATCTCACAAGCACCACATTTATTTTATTTATCTATGCTAAGTACAGTGGTTTCACAATTAATAAGTTGTTTGTCCTGCAACCAAGATATCTGACATCAGTTGATTAACTCTCAGTTCAGTAGGTATCATGCCTGACTAAAGTGAAATGACTAAAGCTCTCCAAAACATGGATGGTTTATTAGTGATCACGGAGCCGCCTGGTGTGAATTAATTGCTCTTCAAAATAGTCAGTGTCTTATTTTGGCTGTCCATATTACCTGAGTCTGTCTGTATCAACAGAAACTTTTATAAAACTTGTTACAGCTGACCACAAATATGAGGCTACTACTACTACTTGTGCACATTAGTTTATTGTTGCACCACTTGTAATCGTTCGCTAACAACAATATATTGTGTTTTGTTTCTAGAGTTGCATTAGTTAAGTTCCCATTAAGTTAAACACTTAATGGCAAATAGTGAGTGTCTGTTTAATTGTTGTGATGCAGTAGTAATTGACAGTAACAGTACATGTTATTACATTGTGGAATGTTGCAGATTTGTAACAGTTGCTCTTTGCACTGAAGTCTAAGAGGTCATGTGCAAATCTAAGAGGATATGTGCAAGTCTAAGAGGTCATGTGCAAGTCTAAGAGGTCATGTGCAGCCAACAGTAACTTTCAGGTTAACACCATTTCAAACATGAACAATGATAATATTTAATATAAAACGTTGACTTACAACATGATGTTTGGATCTATTACCCAGGCTTGCAGCACACAGAATGTAACATTTGAGAGTGAGTGCGAACTTTACCGTCAGAAGTGTCTGTGTCATGTGAACCGACCAGGTTGCAAAGATCCGAGTTACCGTGACGCCAACCTTGACTACTACGGAGAGTGCCAGGGTAAGGCGTCTCTATTCTCGGGTCCTTCTATAAACACATTGTTATTGTGTGTATGTGTGCATGTGCATGCATGTATACATATGTATATTATATGTAACGTACATATATACTCGTAGATATGTTTAGATGTATACATCTATGCAGTTCTTTGATGAAAGTTAACAATTAACAAAACATTTTTAGTAGTAGTAATTATTGATCAATGTTGCCAAAGGCTATATGCTTAGGAGCACCTAATTACCTAAACACTTATATGCTAACATTTGTTGTGCTAAATGTTCAAAATATTGAATAATTTATTTTGGCTGTATTATAAAATGTGTTACAGAAAAAACTATGCAGACAAACTTGATAGAAAAAACCATTGAAATATCCACCCCATTGCAGGATACAGGATTCAGTATTATAGTCCATATTATTTTCTAACACGTTTCAATGTTTTGTTTTTTCAGAGTTGCGAAACTGCCAAGCAGAACAGATCGACGAATTCCCATTCCGCATGAGACAGTGGCTCTACCTGGTGATGGAAGAACTGGTGAGATATTTAAATATATGTACAGCTGCAAAATCAGTCTGAATGACTAGTTATGTCACATTAGTTGTTGACTTAATCACCCAAATAAAATGTTAATGAGTAGTATTTATGTCTATCTAAAAGCTTTGACAAAAAGTTAAATAATCAGCAATTTACACTCTCTTGAGCTACATTCTCCAATCAGCAAAAAATTTTTTCTCAAATGTTGGTTGTCCCTGCATGGGTTGTCCTGTACTACACTCCATGGTTTGTCCTGTACTACATGGGTTGTCCTGTACTACATGGGTTGTCCTGTACTATATGGGTTGTCCTGTACTATATGGGTTGTCCTGTACTACATGGGTTGTCCTGTACTACACTACATGGGTTGTCCTGTACTACACTCCATGGGTTGTCCTGTACTACACTCCATGGGTCGTCCTGTACTACACCCCATGGGTCGTCCTGTACTACACTCCATGGGTCGTCCTGTACTACACTCCATGGGTTGTCCTGTACTACATGGGTTGTCCTGTACTACACTCCATGGGTTGTCCTGTACTACACTCCATGGGTTGTCCTGTACTACACTCCATGGGTTGTCCTGTACTACACTCCATGGGTTGTCCTGTACTACTCCATGGGTCGTCCTGTACTACACTCCATGGGTTGTCCTGTACTACACTCCATGGGTTGTCCTGTACTACACTCCATGGGTTGTCCTGTACTACACTCCATGGGTTGTCCTGTACTACTCCATGGGTCATCCTGTACTACACTCCATGGGTTGTCCTGTACTCCATGGGTTGTCTTGTACTACACTCCATGGGTTGTCCTGTACTACACTCCATACAAAGGCTTTACTACTCTTTTCTGTTATAAAACTAGTACAGTGTTCAGTGAAGCCTTGATGGCATAACCTGTGTTGCAGGCTCGTAGGAACGACCTCACGGAACCTGCTGTACGCATGGCAGAGGAAGCCAAACTGAGGCCCACAAAGAAATGGGTTCTGCCTGTCATCTGGAAGTTCTGCGAACTTGACATCACCCATGACAGGTGGGTGAGATTATTATTGGTCAGTCTGATGTATATCAATGATAGCAGATGCCTAATATTCTCAGAATCACATGATGGGCTTACCATCAACACTTGTCAAATTATGTCCTCTCCACATGCAACATAAGTATGATATTTGCCCGAACATTCAAATTAGGCAGATGGCCAGTTTTTAAATATGGTTCAGACATTTGGGCAGTCAAGATGTTAAAATAAATATGATTTATACCATAACATGATTTCACAATAAAAACTGCACAGTTAGTACCTTTAAGTATGCTTTCATGTGAAATGTGTTAGTTGGAATTATGCCATTGCTATGTGATAATACTAATTTCTTTTTATCGATTGGTTGTGTCAACGTTGTTAAAAATTGATTACTGTAGTGATTATTTGTATTGTCTTTCATGTTGTCTAACTTAACCAGTATATTTGAGAGGATTCCGATGTATATAACTATAATAACAAGAGAACATTATTTTAGTGCCACAAAGGGCTATCTTAGCTAGACATCTTTGGAGAAGCATATACTGATGTAGGAACAAAGGTTGCCTCCAGATGTGATTGTCGAGAGTTGGTTGTAGCTTTGTGTCGACGCTCGAGCTGCTGCCCATGTCAGCACCCCTGAAGCGCTACGAGCACTGCATCGGTCCCTTCTTGCAGAGCTGTGACACGGACGACAGTGGAGACCTGACACTGAATGAGTGGGGCACCTGCCTCAAGCTCGACCCAGGTACAAACCGTCATTGATAATTCTACTTAATATCGCTGCACTCTTCTGGATATATATTTCCATGTGTCTGTCAGCAATATATTTCGGTCAGAATGCCATGCTTACATTGGCACTACTATTTGTGGTGGTACAGTTGCATAATCTGCCAGCCAGTTTCAGTTTGACCGTTGCAATTTCCTCTACAGTCCTTTTAAAATGTTGACCCCAAGGTAAAATAAAAAAAATAATTAAAATGTATGAACCATACCCATGGGCCCCCCGAGCATGCTTACAAAATACCAGTCCCATAAATATTATACGCATGCAAAACTGGATACGAGGGAAGAAAGCCAGGCACAAACTAGGTTTAATAAGAAGCTATCAGTGTACCTAACTACACAGAATCTTAACTTTGTAACACTGGAACTGATCCTCCCCTTCAAGACTGTATAATGAACTGATCCTCCCCTTCAAGACTGTATAATGAACTGATCCTCCCCTTCAAGACTGTATAATGAACTGATCCTCCCCTTCAAGACTGTATAATGAACTGATCCTCCCCTTCAAGACTGTATAATGAACTGATCCTCCCCTTCAAGACTGTATAATGAACTGATCCTCCCCTTCAAGACTGTATAATGAACTGATCCTCCCCTTCAAGACTGTATAATGAACTGATCCTCCCCTTCAAGACTGTATAATGCTAGACACTGTTTTTAGCATTGTTGAATGATGAGTTGTTTTAATAATTTCATTTCAGAGGACCTCGAGGATCGCTGTGAAGCCTTGAAGCAGTAGACGTCACTCACACAGAGCTGCTGCTATTCAAGGGCTTACAGACCCACGTATCAGATAATATTGCTTTATGTGCATTACGCTACTGTTTTATATTAGAACATTCGAAGATGCTTGCAGTTGTTGTGATGTAGAGAATAATTTGTTAGGTGCTGGTTCAGATACTGCACAAGTGCTAACCACTGTCGAACAAGTAGGAACTAGGTTCTTTATACTTAAACACACCAAACACCAGAAGCAGCGACTGCCTTCAGTTTGAAACTAACAAGTAATCAATGCATGCTTAGCTTGTGCAGATGTACTGTACTTAGCAATAAAATTTTAATGCATTTTACACTGGCACTTTGTTGCTGGCTACATAGCCGTCATTATGGGTATTCCCAATTAGTTGCAGTGTGCATTTCTTAGATGTATCATTCCTATTGACGAGACCTTCTGATGGGTATAATGTATGTGATGTACTGTGTGAACGAATCAGAATTTAAGCCTGTATAATTGACGTCATAGTAAGCAAACTCAACTTTTCAGCTGGTCAAATTTAAAATCGTAAGTAAGCAACATAACCTTCAACCAGGAGACAAGATGTACAAGATTCACGACTTAGTACTTCGTTTGTGACAATTTCACATTTTGCTTGGTAAAAATAATGGAATCATGCACATTCTTGCCATGAAAAAATAAAGGAATTTCCTTTAAAATAAAAGCGGTATAACCACTGTTCAGAATGTGGCAGGATATGAAAAGAAAGTTGAAAGAAATACTATGTAACTAGTAATGTCTTCATAAAACTTAAAAGGTAAAAATGCTCTACCCTCAAAAACTAGAGAACAAATATTATGCAGATCAATCTCCTCGAGGTGTGCAAATCACCCAGGTGTGTTGTTTCATCGGCTCAATGTGCATGCTATCACACCAGACTTAAAAGTTCACTCAAAGAGAATTTATTTTCTGTCAAAACATGTGCAGTCGACAAATACATTACCATAGAGTAGTTCCAACAGCTGAATCGTTGCGAGGAAGATAGGACCAACAAGCTATGAGGAGTATGAATGTGACTTGTGTGTCGAGAAGGTTGACATGAAAACACCAAGCTCCGTCACACCCAAAGAGCAAGGTTCGCAGGTCTAACTGCACCAATGGACTAGACGATAAATGAAACTGGTTCATGGCACTGACACACTGACAGGTAATAAAAACATGCAAAAAAGCCCCACCCTTAATTGCAGGAATGAATCCTTGAGCTTCATTTGACCTAGACGGAAGCTATGCTGAGTTCCCAAGGAGTGTCCTGTTGTTTGTTGTCTACCGATATAAAAGTAAATCACTTCTGTATCATTAATATATAAACATTAATAATTTACATGAAACTGCAGGAACATTCAGATTGTACAGGGATATGGAAATGAACTCATAAATAATAACGCGGCCGATCACAGAACAAGCATAAAACAGATACACAAACACAGGCTTTCAAATGATAAAAGGCTCCTAAGAGAAACCTCTAGTCATATTATGGCAAACCCCCCTCCCCACAGCTCCAATATTGTGAACCAAATGACCATTCACGCCCACTCGACAGGCCGGCCAACCATGCAACAGTGTTTAAGTTACCATCACTGAACTCAGGCAACTAAATCGCTCTTCCCAACAACATAATCCACGTGATGCGAATAGCGTAAACACAAAACAGTGTACACTTTGCAGCCAGCATTTGCAACCACTGACGAGATTACAACTGGGAGACAATGCAGAGGTGCTAGCAGCCTTGAGCGAGTCAGACAGACACAATGGCATATGCACAACATGCACAATTCCTACGGTAAAACCATCACTGATAATGCAACGTGATCAGTGGTTGGCTGAACACAAGTGATATCTTACAAACGTTCAAGAAAAGAGATGCTGTTCATTGGTAATAACAAAAAGCTACAAAACCTTATGGTAACGAATTATACCCTATGCAAAATCACCAGTGCTGAATGAGCCGAGATCCATCCTTAATTGTTTGTGTCTGCCATTGTATGTAGTATGGATGACTTGGGGATACACCAATCAGTATTTGTTTCTGGAGAACCGGGCATGCTTGGACCATTGCAGCCATCACATGTCACAGACGATGTGTCAGCTGCTCAATATGTCACCACTTGACACCAGGAAAGACGCGTATGTTTTAGCGAATGTTCACACTAAATTCACAGCGTGTCCAACGTACAGGTCGAGCCATAGAACAGTTCCGGAGAACGACGCTTTCCACAATGGTGTATGTTGCAAAATCCCACTTCAGTTCCCCTCTCATCTGTAGAATTCCATTACATTCGTCGTCGCTACAGAGCACCGGTCATGCAGTCGTTAGCGCCTTGGCACGCCGAAGCCACGACCCCCTCCGCCGCCACCCCCTCCCATTCGGCTGTTTTCCGCCCCTCTGCCAGGACCATTGCCGTATCCTCCACGACTGCCACCCCGTCCTCCCATACCACCACGCCCCATCCCTCCCATGCTTCCTCCTCGTCCTCCGAGACGCGTGCCACTGCCAGGGCGTCCACCCTGCTCGCCACGCTGTTTCTTCTCCTCGACATTCAGACGATGATCTCCAAGCATGATTGGCTGAAACCACAACAAAAGAGAAAGCTCATTTACCACACAGGTTCAGACGTTTCCTACCACAAACTTAGCACAATGACTAATGTACAATATCTGCAATTTCTTTATTTATTAAGTTATATAATATACGACTCATTATTTGCAGAAAAATTCTAAAGTCTAAATCAAATGAACAGAATCTAAATGTAACATCTCATTATTAATTTGAATTGATCACAAACTAGATCCTGTTTGATGTTTCAATAGGTATATTTGGCACAGTTTGCAATAAGCATTTTCTGGCTAAACAATTGCTTATAAAAAGGTAAGGCCAACTTTACTGTGTGCTGTACAATGTCATGGTTACACCGGTACATTTCAGCTTCAATGTTATGCTACATTGCAGATGTCTTCAGTAAAGGAGGCATGTTTACCTTTTGTTCTAATACGTTTTGTACAGCAGTTGCCTCTTCAAACACAACAAAGCCAAAATGCTGAAACAGAAAGTAACTAGTTGCAGCAACATCATTCTTCTATTTCACAAACCACATAGGTCAACTTTTGGATGTTATTTTGTAACATAAACAAACATTATCACATTCGGAGTCATAACAATTCATCACTTTACTATGATCAGAGCACCAAAAAAATAACTTAATGACTGCTATAGTCCAACATTAACAGAATTCACAGTAAATACACATTCGCACATTAAACAAGTTAGACACCATTTTAAGGTAGCTGGGATGGCTTGTTTTGAATCGAGTAGTTTGAGTAAACGTTTTTAAGATACCATATTCGACCTATTAAGGGTATATGCCCTAATTAGCGTACAACCCTCTTTTTAAACAGCAGGATCTGTAATTATTGTAATTTGGCTAGAGTGGAACAAGTGAAAAGTGTCGCCATTTGGTGTTAAACAGTTGGCACCACTTTTCTGTGTCCTACACTAATCACCAAATGACACCACGAGTGTTACATTACTGTCTAGAGAACAGGTTCCTTGATATTATTCCATGACCCAATTTGTGTCAAGTGTACTGTACTGTTATTATCTCGAATATGGTAAACCAACAATGTCTTCACAAATTGTAGTTAAAATACTAAATAATACTCTAGGTTAATAAAGATTTTTTATTTATTTGCTGTTTCATGATTTAAAAAATATTTTTTGTAAATATGAAAATTTACCCACAAAATGCCATCTTATATAATTTTGAGAAAATGACATACTGATGATCCCACAAGCTATTTAGGTTAACATTACAGCAGCGACAGGACCAGGAAGATTTCAGCAGAATTTTGATTGACGGCTAAACATTACAATTTTTTAGACAACCCCTCCACCATTCATTCCAGAACCTTTGTGTGATTTTGTTCACGGATGCGTTCATTTCATATGCCGCATTTCAGCATTGTAGTTTTTATAAAACATTGAATTAGGTAACGTTTCCTGGTTGTTAGTGATAACAGAAATGAAGAGCCATATTCCAAAACACACTCAGTCCATTTTTACCATTTTGAGTAAACAACGAAAGAAAAATAGCACTACTTAAATGTGCGTTTTATGTTATTACTTTATATGCATATATGCATGTGAATACTCTCCATTATATGCCTGGTGAAAACAAATCCATCGTCTTGATGTAACTAACAACACTTGGATTAATTTAACAGATTCTCTAGGAGATACTGCCATAGACGGGTCTGTTGTGGGATTGGTTGGGTTTGTGGGGCGTGGAGTCGGTTATTGAGTGAGGTGGACGGGGTGAAGTATGAATCGGTGTGGGGTGGGGTGGGGTGAAGATAGTCCCGGAGCCATTTCTCATAGGAGGCCAAATAAGGAAAATCGTTCAACACTCCCTATAGAAAAGTTATAATAACACCTAAAGGTAGTATGTGGTTTCAAACTGTGGTATATCGTAAAAATACTATACATGCCAAGGATCCGTCACTGTGGGCCGATAAAATTTAGATGGAGGGGGGTAACGTAAAAGCAAAATCTTTGTCCAGACTCAACCTATTCTCAATACTGAGATATCATTGGCTTCGTATTATAATTGCTAATGCTATATTTTGTTCCTGACATATCACGAACGAGCAGCCATCACAACAGCAATGAAGGAGATGTGTGCCTTACAGGACTCAGATCGTATTGGTACCCACAGAGAAGCAGACCAAAGAGGGTGGAGAGAGATGAAGGTGATGTTCGGAAGCTGCCGACTGTCATCAGAGCTTATGACCGATCCCTTCTCCCTGGACAAGGATGATGATGACAATTCACCACTGCTCAACATTGCAACAGGAATAAGAATACCCCCAGATGCTGCAGCACGTCTGCTCAACTCCTCCGAGATCGGCACTGCTCAGATGACATTTGTGGAACAGAGACTGAATACCAATGAAGTGAAATTTTGGGATTCCCTGCCAAACCTGAAGATCAGAACATCTGCCACAAAATTTTCAAAACAGTAAAAATGACTGATAGGAAAGTCATCACTCTTAATGCTGACCATGAACTCTTTGGCCGACTCGTGATCACAGCAGTCACAGGACATCAATCTAAAACGAGTCCTCAGCTACGAGTTATCAACAGTGCCATTCTCTCTGGCCCATCCAGATGGCAGTTTGAGGAAAACCAACAAGAGCTTACTCATTGCTGAGCTAGAGAAGAAGGCAGATGTCCAGCCAAAACTGCTACAAGTCACAACCAGTAAGATGTCTACTGCCCACATCGTCAATGCAGTGGTACTGGTACATATGACCAAATCTGCTGGTGCAGCAAGCTTTGATGAAATGGCATTCAAGTACTCTGAATGGTTGTCAGGGAGTTGATGTTGTCTTCGACCAATACTTCAGCCTCTCAACCAAAGCTGGGGAGAGAGAGAAATGACGAATCTCTGCAGCCTTAGAGGTGAAAATCCAAGGGCCAGCCACTCTTATTCCAAAGCAGTGGCTCAAATACATCAGAAATATACAAAGCAAAGTGAACTTGTGTGCCTTTATGACAGACACATGGTTTGAAGTCTGTATACAATCTGCTTGAAGGCAGGGCTTCATATTTGAAAACAACAGGTGAGTGATAAATTGCTCCCCTAAATATGCCAAATAAATTTAGGCGAGCGATTTGTTAGTTGTTTTGTTCACTGTGTGGTGGCGCCACCATTTCCCATTCGGATTCTGTCGTTCTCGCAATGAAATTTTAATTGGTGCTTGTTGGCGTGGACGTTTGTAGAAAGAAAGGTTTACTTTAGTAAAGCCCACACATTCTGATTGCAATTGGTGAAACGGTTTTGAATTGCAACATGTCACCGATTACCGTAGGCTGTAGCCTGGGCAAAGCCAGTGGCTGTGCCCGGGCCGTGGCCACGACACAGTACTGGTTTCGTGTGTGACTTCGTTTAGGCGGTTTGAAAATTGCAATTGAAATTCACAAATACGCCACGTATAAGAATGACGTATAGTCATAACTCATAAATGCAGCTTAGTAGGCAACACCAATATAAACTGGGGTGAAATGGCATGCTTCCATTGCATCACAATGCCAAACGCACAACTCAAACTCACAAATTGTCATCCGCACATGAAACAGTGAATCAATGTTAAATGGTACCGGAGATGTGCGTCGTGAATTTGTGTTCAGAGCGGTTGAAAGATGAAGTGGAGCAATTACTAAAATTACCGTTTTCAATGTGTGATCAACTTTTACACTCCGTGTCAACTCATATAAATTTTCGGTAGTTCAGATCCAAGTTATTATTTTCGATTCCCATTACTGAGTAGTCGGTCAATCGGATCGTAACGAAATATTGTTGATCCCTTAACTATTCCAAAACTGTACATGTATTTTATTCAGTTCGACATACATTATGTGACATTTACACATAATACAAATCGACGTTAGTCCACTCATTTCATAATTTTTATAAACCGCGCGGCCAGCATAGCTTCGATGGCGTTCTTGCAATGTTGGTGCAGCGGGCTACGATCGCCATCGCCGGTGATGGATAATATGTGAACTCCGAATATTGGAGCCCGAACACTGCGTTATAAAGAGGTTAGACTTTCCTAGTGAATCTAATACTCAAGAAACACTTGCAGGCAGCGAGTGATAGGGAGCGAGAGCGATCGCTCGTCTCAAATATGAAGCCCTGTTGAAGGTCAACAGCTTGTCATCGGTGGTGGCTTCAAGAATGCTCAGAGGTCAGTGCTAGAACCTGGTTCGCCTCAAGTCAGATCATGAAGAAACAGACACATGACATGCAAAACATGCTTCTCATGAACACAACAGAATTGTGATTCAGTCACGTGACACAGATGTGGCTGTCCTCTGCACCATACACTACAGCACCCTCCAGTGTCGGGAGCCAATGATACCTCAATATTGAAAATTGGTTGAGTCTGGACAAAGATATTCACATTTACGTAACTCCCTGCATCTAAATTTTAGCGGCCCGCAGTGATGGACCCTTGGCATGTATACTACCTGTATGTGTTCTATAGGGTATATTCTACCACCCTGTCAAGTCACACCTTTTCTGTAAGGAGTGTTGAACGATTTAATTTTTCTCAGATCCTGCTCCTGGACTAAGTGTGCGAAAATGGAGTGGGGACAGATAGAGACCTCCGTTTGGGTTTGTGGTGTTGGCATGGGTGGGGGCTGTAGTGTGGGGATTTTAGTGCTGGGGTAGGAGGGGATGGTGGAGAGGTGACATGCGGTTTCAGTTGCAGTTGGTGTGATAGGAGGGGATTGGGAGGGGTTGGGATGGTGGTGGTGATGGGATGAAGGGGGTCTGGTGCTGGGTGCATGGTGGTACTCTTATCTCTAGTTTTCTTCCAGTTATCTGGATTACGTTTTTGATTTTTTTATCTTTAATTTTTATCATGTTCTGTCGTGGTTTCCGCCATATTTGCTAGCGCCTCTGCATACACGCCGCTGCGCATACCAAGGACTGGGTGCATGTTGCAAAATTATCTCGGGTGGACTGGGCTCATTTTGGAAAAATCTGCCAACTTAGCAGGCTCTACACAAATGGAATGATCCCAAATTGGAAAAGCTATCAAGTTAACATGGAAGATTTACAGCTGAGCAACAGGGATCAACAATTCAAATTTTGTTGTTGTAAAAATGGACTGAACACATTTTAGAATCCAGCTCTTCAAAATGTCAATATATATCAGGTTACGCCAGCCATCAGATGATATGCTCCTTGTTCATGCCGGCTTGAAGCACACATGGTCGTTACTATGGAAACATTGTCAGTGTTTCCAAATCAGGGGGATTTCCAAAAGAATTGTTTTATTTAAAAGATGGATTGGCTAAATACAACGCAAGTGCTGGGTGATTATTTGCGGTGTCAACGTTCAGTTCAATATTTCCTAGCATATTATGAGGACGTCAAAAAATAAATAAATATTAGCCGCCCCAACAACCATAAAGGGAAACAAAAGTAATGGTTTTGGGCCTATGCACCTATATAAGAGTTACTAAAACATAACCATTTTAAACTACAATAGAGAATATCACGGTTATAGTTTACTAGGAAAACTTTGTTGAACACACAGCATCTTTATTTCATGGACTGTTAGATAACCGTACATCACAAGTGCTTATATAGCATAGTGTATAGCAATATTCGGTCACCAAAAAAAAATTGTAAGCACCTACTCCACTTGCCAATAAGATATGGCCATGCTGTGTGCATCTAAACTCAACTTATGAAACATGTTGGCATTTACTAAACTTATCCCATTCTGGCTTAGCAGCTTGTTTGATCGGTCGGTTGAAAACATTTTAAAGTCTAATTGCATCAATTTCCTAGAACTGCCAGGTGTTTATTGGTCTCCCTGGTCAAAATTTCAACCATGAAGAGAACTGAGATTTTACTAGAATTTTACACTTTTAGACAAAAATTATGAGTAAACCATTGGCAAATATTCTTGATTGTAGTTGCCAATGGTTAGTTTTAGGTGCATAGCTCATAGCGCTTTAACTAAAACAGTGGCGAGTCTGATGTGTAATTTTTTTTTAAATACTACTTACTGGCACGTCCCTATTTGCCTTTCTGTTAATCCGTGCGTCTACAACAGCACCAAACTCTGCAATGGAAAGTACAACATAACCAACTGAGCTTAAATAAATGACAGGCAATACGAGCAATGCATCTGCATTATTAATTAAGTTCACAATAAATTAGAAACATTTTGCAAATTACTGTGGTTTGTTGCATCTTGTTTCGTTTGCCACACAACAGTTTATGTACCATATTCAACCTAATAAGCGTACAGTATGCTAAAAAAAAAATTTAGCCATGGAAAAATTTCAAGGAATACGTTTTTATAAGTATACACCAACATTTGTTTCGCTAGAAAATAATGTAACTGTTAAACACTAGTGGTGTCATTTGGTGAAAAGTGTGGAACTGAAAAGTGGTGCTAGCTGTCCAACACCAGATGGTGACACTCTTCAGTTGTTCCACACTAGTCAAATTACGATAGTTATGGATCTTGCTGATTAAAAAGGGGGTGTATACTAATTAGGGCATGTACACTTAATATGTTGAATATGGTATATTAGTTAATACATGAAATTAATTTTTATATTTTGCCAGCATTTAGGCACAGATCATGGGAAGTATCTTATATGTAAAGATTCAGCATTTGTTTGTACTAAGAAATGTTCAGCATGAACTGTTTTTTTTGTAAAATCATTGACTCACTGGATTTGTTTGACTGTACACACAGAAGTAAAAACTGCTGAGTAAATGTAATGACTTACTTTCAAAATAACTTATCAACTCATTCTCTGATATGGTGTGTGGTAGGTTGCCCACAAACAGTTGTTGGTTGTCTGGATACCGCGACCTCCTGTCTTCATCCCCCATCGGCCTACTTCCACCGTCACGTTCTCGTCCACCGCGGTCCATTCGCGACGGCCTACCACACACAAACACTGATGTGACAACTGAACGGATGACACTTCAACTAAATAGGTTTATTTGATTTATTACTGTAATTAGTTTATCCCATAAAGTAGAGTGGGTTCTAGTGGGTAAAATAATAACCCCCTCCACTTTTTTTTCACCACACCGTTCCTGCGGTAACAAGTCATCATCTTATATGGTTTATTCTCCACTTAAATGACATATCTTATTTACCTTTATAAACGAAAAACATTATTGTGAAAAAGTGTGGGAATGAATACTGGCATTGTTATATACATTAGTAACAAACAGCAGAAACCATCCAACCTCACTGTTCTAGGATGAGTGACCATTACAAGTGGGTTTATTTTTAGGAAATATAGATCCTTAAGAGGAGATGGGGATGGCTTGGCCACACCTTGAGAAAGCCAAGCACAAACATAACCAGACAGGTCCTGACATGGAACCCCCAAGGCAAGAGAAAGAGGGGGAGACCAAAAAACACCTGGCGGCATGACCTCGAGGCAGACATGAAGCAAACAGGGAATGGCTGGCAACAACTGGAGAGGATTGTCCAAGACAGGAGGCGCTGGAGAAATGTTGTGGATGGCCTATGCTCCAGGAGGAGTTAAGGGCCTAAGTAAGTTATTTCTAGGAATATCCCTAACAAGTTGAAAACCGCATCACCGACTAAGTACCAGGGAAAACAACAAGTACAAGTGTATCTGTAACGGCGAGATTATCTTCCTCACTATTCGCTGTACCACTGGGCTTATTCCGGGAAATATGCTGGCTCGATCAATTGTCAGACATTTATAAGTGACAGATGCTGACATTACAAAGTTCTGCCTCTTCCAGCAAGGTCAATGTTTGTAAACATTGTCAGGTGAACTTTTGAATTCAAAATTGCTTGTCAGTATATGTTAGAATAGATATAGTTTATACAAGAAGACATAATTTTACTATAAAAACAAAATAAATATAAAAATAACGCACCTTGGAGCCCTCTGAGGTAGAGGGCCTGGTGGTCCTGCAGCATTGTCAATCTTCACTTCTGCTTTCATTGGTGGTGGCTTGGCAGCCATCACTGGTGCTGACATCACAGGAGAGGGCACGCTAGAGTTCTTACTTGCCAGTGCAGCCCACGAGAACGGCTTTTTGACCTCAGGAGGAGCTGTAATGATAACACATCTCATAACACCATCGGTAAAAAAACATGTACACATGAATGATATGCAGGGGGCAGACCACTGTACAAAATTGCATTGGTGGCCATGTTAACGTTTTGTCTGATCAACTGCCATCATATCATTGACATGCTGACCAAGTTTTGTCAAAATCACATACCTCCAGCTCTTTTAAAACGACCTGACGTGCGATGCCCGTTAATTTTTTTTACCAAAATTGCCATGTATTCATGCGCTCACGTGGCCCATAGCAGAAAATTTCCCACAAATCTCTCCACCTGTTAAACTCTCAAATATTGCACTCTTTCACAGCCAATAGCTTCTACAAAGAAACCTGTGAATATGCCTGCTCAACTGCACTATGTCACACCATATGAATTGTTTAAAATCACATATCAAAATTTAATATGCCCCACATTCGTGTGAAACAATAAACAGGAAGGTCAACTGTGGTCTTACCCCTGCACAACTAAGGAGCACTTACTAGATAATTAGTACAGCAAATCTGGTTACAAAGATTTCAGAAACAAGTGGGACAACATTGTGTGTACAGCCGAATTAACCTTTTGCAAATATTTACACTAGTACAGCCAATGTTGACAATATACGACATTAATAGACATTTATTCCCAGTGCTTACCTGGTTGCTCGAGTTGTGGTTCTGGCTCTGGAGTCTTCTCAGGCTCCTGGGGCTCAAGCATTACTGTCGGCTGCTCCGGCACTTCGGGCTGCTCCATGAGCTTCTCCGTGTCAACAGAAGATGGCGCACTGACTGGCTCCACCGACTCCTCCATGTGCATGTTGCCGTTGCTACAACAGTAACCTCTGTGACAGTCTTCCACAACATGCGGCTCATAGATCACACTGTCTCACAATCTTTTCATTTTAACATTTTAATAATGATAAAACTAATTATAGCGGTTAATGAGTTTAGTGGTTAACACATGATGGCAACCAGTTCATGAAACATGCAGATTTTAATTAACAACTTCATACAAACCCTGTAGATTTCTTAACTGGCATCTATCGTCTATTTTTTTGCGATGAAGCTCCTTGAAGTTATTGAAATGGACGAGTTGTTTTCACCAGTGCTCTTTCAAATAAGACCTCTTAAGAATGACAATCATCGTTCAAACATATTTTAATAAACATGAACAGAAAAGTATAATTAAGTTTGTAAAACGAGGTTTCATTACAATTTCCCCCACCACATTTGGACAATACATTTTATCAGGGTGACAATATCTATGCCTATGGCAATTAGTAGCATAAGCCCAGTTGCTAAATTAGAAAGGAAGATAACACAGCAATGCAATGTGCTGATATTGTGGGGCCCTCAAACACTGTGATGATCTAGTAACATTAGTAAGTAATATATGGCCCTTTAACCAGGCCTTGGGTCAAATGACTCACCCTTCAACCCATACTTGCAAAGTTGGATTTCTGCTTTCAAGCAATAACATTTCCAAAAAGACACTGTATGCTAGACATATTTATATAAGCAAACAGCTGCAAAGCACTGGGGATTTGACTACGTTCGCAGAAAGCACTGAAACATCTAAAAGAATTTCTTTTATTTAATGAAATGCCTTCCATGCTTACCTCATTGACTGCACTTCTTGCTGTTCATAGAATGGAGAAACACTAGGTTCAGGTGCCATCTCCGATTGTGATCCTGTCTCCACATTATCAGGCTCAGAGTCTGCAACATCACACACAATATCAGTACATCATTATACAAACATTTTCTTTTCTGACAGTAAGTTGGGCATCAAAAAGAAAGAGCCCCTTGATATGCTGTGTCGACCGTGTCCATTCTAATGCCTGTAATACTGGCATAATACAACTTTGCAATCATAGCATGCACAGCACAATGCCTATAAAATAATTTTTTTTAAATGTCTAAACAAGGTGGCATACTATAAATGAATAGTGTGGTGGCTGTTTTTTTTTAGTTAGGTTGACCATATATATTGGTCAATCCATATGAAATTAAACAAAAAAGGCCAAGCCTCGTTTTTTTTTTCATAGGTAAATTACACAACAGGTCCAATATGTGTGCCAGATCATATGGAGTGACCTATATTGTTTTCAGGTATTTATTTACCCTCGACATGTGTGAACCCTCAAATGTAGAGAAATTTTTTTTACCGTGAGTGCCAATATCACTGGGCTGTAACTTCTAAACCAATGAGAGAAAGTGTGAGCCAAATCTTAAACTACCAAACATTTTGTCTGGGTGTTGAGTTTAATACACATGGAATAACGATGAAATAGATCTGTCTGATGGACATGTGCACACGCTCCATATAAACAGACTAGTTGTTACTACACTATCCCACTGCTTTGACAGACTGTAAATATTATTGTTCTCCACCCATGACTTGTGCTACATAAAGCATGTGTATTTAAGACTCACCCACGGCTTCATCCTGGATCTCAGTTTCATTGTCATTGTCATGAAAGACCTCATCCTGGTAGCGGAAGATGTCATTGTGCACGTAGTATTTCTTGGGAGACTGTGGCGCAAGCACAAACGTCTGCATAAAGCGACGCATGGGCTGTCCATTGTTCGACAACTCCCCTGTCACCTGCATAGCCAAAGTACACCCATGTCAGCATCAAAATCAAAAAAGGCATTTAACCTCTAAGGTATTGGTAGTCATAGTAAAGGCATTATTCCAAGACGGTAACCATGTCTTATCTGTCGCACGAATTTCAACAGACCAACACATACACTTGTATATCTAGTTATATAAAAATACACAATTCAACAACAGATTACAAAAATATACAGCTTCATCTGTGTGTTGTTCTACTACTTGAACAAAACACTCAAAACCATACTTTGCTGGCATAATTAATTCCAGACATCCTTCTTCCAAATGTAATGTAAACATGGTTTTGAAAAAAATTGCTTGTCAAAGATTGAAAAACAGGATTTATTAATTAAAAGAGGCATGCTTTATACATTAACGGGAGACTCGGGTCGGATTTGATGGATTTTTTACAATAAAATGAATTTCGAGTTGTTGCTATTTCCGTGTATAAATATTATTCAACTTGCCATTCATGTAAGTTGCACTGTCGAAATAAACACGTTTCTGTCATAAAACGTGTCTTTTGTATGATGCCTATCATTGCTAAGTCTTTATGTCAAATGAACCGAGACTAATGGGACATTAGGTGATTTTCCGCGAGCCATTGCATGCCGGAAAACGCTGCCATTCCAACATGGCGCATATCACGGGAAAGCCCCATTTTCGCTCTGTATGATGGTACAAACAGTTTTAAAATGTGCCCGGAGGTATCCGAGTAATTCCGACTATAAATGACCGCCTCTGAACCATCTCGGTGACAAAGGAATGGGGAATGCCACGACGATTCGCCGGACATCACCACGTGATGTCGGATTCCCTCAAATCAAGCGCTCTAATTGGTTGTAATACTAATTTCCATCCTCTGACGTCAGCTTGAAATACCAGCTACGTTCGATTCGATCGACTTTTTTATCCCATGAGTTTCGTTCATTTATATCGCTTTGTAAAACGACATTATGCCGTTTGGTCGAAAGCGAGTGGGCGGTTACGGTACTGGGAGGCAGCGAAAGTTTGCATCGTTGCAGTTAGCGCGCGATGCGAAGGCATCGAGGGTTGAATTCGCCAATGAACCTGCGGCGACAACTTCGTCTTCTTCGACCATCACCGTCCATGGTGCCAGCGAGAATGGCACGCAGTGTAAGTTTAATTCTGATATTTCATATGTTCACTTGTGTTTTATCCAAACATCGCCTTTGTGGCATAACTATTACTGTATAAACGATTTGACGCTGATCTAGTTCATGCTGTTGATGTTCGTGGTTGTGTTGACATTCAGGCCCAGGGGCCATCCAGGCACATCAGAAGCAGAGTTGTAACTATGGTTTATTATATTACTACAATTTGCCCTGGTAATTATCGTATACATAGCCTATATACACACACGCGCGCGGGTGTGTGTGTATAATATGGCAATGCCAATAAAATAAATTGCATTCAATGCCATACCCCTGCATACGTAGTAAGGCTTTTGTTGTTGAACATGTCTTGGATACTTTTTGTTCATGAAATACATTTATATTGTGTATTTTTTCCAGGCATCAAGGCGGTCATCAACAGTACCAGCTGATCCGTCTCGGAGACTGTCTGTCACTGAACGGAAGTTTGGTTATGCAGATCTTCTGGAGGAGATAGGTGTCCCGCGATTACTGGTTGAGGATGAGACAGATGCTGATGGAGATCTTTCAACAGTACTTGTACGCTGTGCCGTGTTGCCATCACTTGTTGCGAACCTGCTATGCACGTTGTGTAGGAAGCATACACTCTCCACCCCAGCTGTCGACCGCACCGCACCCTCGGCATGGTGCGTGGCCTCGAGACTTTCTGCACCAGTTGCGACAAAGTCATCAATGCAACTCTGTCATCAGACTGTATCGATGGGACTCAGGCGACGAATGTCCCATTTGTCGTGGTGAGATCAGCTGTGTCGGCAACGATGGACATGGGTGTCGGGTACTCGGGACTTGTGTGAAATTTATTTTACAATGCCAATGACTCTTAACTTTGCCTTTTGATAGATTATACATTCAGTAATATGTATGCAAAGTTTCAATCATCTAGGTTGCTTTTCAGATGTTGAAATGTATGTGCCAATGTACATAAACTTTGAACACGATTTTCTCAAAAACATGTTTTCCCTCACACCTACTGCCTCCCGTGTCACTTATCTCTGTTATTGTTTGACAGAATTACTTGAAACTTTCTACAGTGTTTCTTGATAGTATGCTCTTGAAAACTATGTAGTAACTTTTTAGAAAACATTATTTATATTTTATATAATGAACCATCAATGTAAAATTTCATGATGAAAAAATACATTCAGATGTAAAAAAATCATGAAAACAAGTTTTTTGAAAACTTGGAAAGTCAACTGACTGTTTTCATTGGGATTATGTGGAGTAACTACACACCAAATTTGAGTCCTCTAAATCCAATGGTTACTGATATAAGTCACACGCAACATTCAATCCAAGATGGCTGCATACCGTGGGAAAATATGTATGAAACTTTCTGAAAAAAATTCACAGCATTACTCTTACCTGGACTTGCAATCTATGAAAGTTTCAGCTCTGTAGGTTCAGTGATAATGAAATAAGAAAATAAAATGCGTTTAGACCCAAGCGACGCCTTAATGAAAGTGATTTACAGACATGTAATTGTCATACAAGTAAACTTTATGGATAGTAAACTTACAAAGCTATCAGAATATGGTGGAAACACATTTTCATTATTCTCTCTCCCTCTCCCTCTCCCTCTCCCTCTCCCTCTCCCTCTCCCTCTCCCTCTCCCTCTCCCTCTCCCTCTCCCTCTCCCTCTCTCTCTCTCTCTCTCTCTCTCTCTCTCTCTCTCTCTCTCTCTCCCTCCAAAAATGCCATTTGACTTCCACCATGCTTACCTGCACTACAACTGCATTTCCCACCGTAGCCTGGCTATCCACCTGGCGAATCTTTGCATGACAGTCATTGAAGTTCAGTGAAACTATCTTCTTATTAATCTCCTGCAAACACAACACACATAATGCATGTCCCATAGCTACAACTTTACGTCTCCATTATTTTTTTTATAAACTATTATTGTATAAGGCATGTTGTCACATGCCGTTAATGGCCACTAATCTGCAGTGTTACCATACTATTTTCAAATAGTTCTAAAACCTAATTTTTTTCCAATTTAAATAGTAAATATATTCTCTTTCATGCAGGACAGACAGACAGACAGACAAACAAAATCGTTTATTTATCCATTTGTACATAGTATTACAGTAACTATAATTCCTATTAATTAATATATTTAGTACAACGTGGATTTGGGAGACTCCTATTAAGACTAAAGAAGTCGCTCTCATAGGAGCCACCTTGGTACGTTTTCATTGAATTTATTGTATATTTCCGCTTGTGTAGATTAACGTTAACACGTACAGCTAGATTAATTATTTATTATTGACCATGCGTGCAAGTGTAGCAGTTAACTTCGGTGCATATGCATACATAGCTTTTTATAATAATTTTTTTAGCATAAGATATATATCCCTGTAAGCTGTGTGTGGTCACCTTATCTTTTAATATGTCTGGAGTATTGTTGATGATATGTGGTAAATTATATTTCAGACACTTTTTTGCAAATTCGTGTTGTGTTCTAAATGTGTGTATTTTGTTGTGTTTACGCGTGAAATGATTATGTATGTGTGTATTCTGGTTTATCGGCCAGCTTTGTAAGTATGCTGGTAATTGTTTGTGTATGAATTTATAATAAAATCGTAGTATCTGTACTTTAAGTAAGTCTTCAACCTTTAGAACAGAGAGGCTTTTAAATAATGGTTCCGTATGTGAGTTATATTTGGTTACAGATATTATTCTAATTGCTTTCTTCTGTAATTTTATTATCCTATTACACTGATAGCCCCAAATCATTAGGCAGTAATTTATGTGGGGTAATATTAATGAATTATACAGTATAATTCTGATACTTTTTGGTAAGACATGCTTCAATTTGTTTATAATTCCGATTGTCCTAGAACACTTATTTGCTATTTTCTCAATGTGTTTATTCCAATTTAAATGTGTGTCTAATATTAAACCTAAGAAGTTGAAATGTTGGACTCTTTCAATGTTTACACCATCTATTGTTAGTGTTGGTACTGTTACCTTTTTGTTTGGCATTTGAAAAATCATATATTTAGTTTTGTTGATATTTAATGTTAATTTATTTAATTTTAACCATTCTGCTATGTTGTGTAGTTCTGTATTTATCATATGTTCAGTATTTGGATTGTTTGTACCATTTGTAAAAGACCCGAGCGTACTTACTAGAGAAGTATCATCGGCAAGCAATTTTTTTTCTTTTTACACAAAGCATCAAATGCATCCGAATCAAAATATGAGGATAGACGTATGGGTTTTAATTCATTTAATTCATTAGTCTGATTTGTATTATCATCTAAGATATTATTTAAAAAGTTGTTCTGTAAGCCACCCAAATACTGTAGAAATGATTCATCCGATGTCATTTAGTGTTCATAGTTTGCTTATGTGAACTGTGCAGCATGATATGCGTCAGGTGATTTCTTGATACATTATATCTTGTATACCTCATATGCATCATTTAAAAATGTTTCATGTTGATTGTGCGTATGTTTGTATGTGTTGTAGCGTGATAATGTTATGCTCTTGTGGATGTTATTCGAATTTGATGTTATGTATTCTGCACCATCGAAGATGCATACATGAGTAAACATAATAATAAACGTTGTCTGTGTAACAATTGTTGTCAAAGAAAAAAATGAGTATTTCAAAATTAAGTATGAAAAAAAAAACATCATAGACATCGATCGAACTAACTGTTCGGGGAGTATTAAAAATTAAAAGAATAAGGAGAGATCCTGTTCAAGCCAGAATACATTAATAATATAATGTGTTATAACTAATATGCTGCAATCTCTGGCCCGATAATCATTATTTCATATGTCACTTAGAATGTTCAGAGGCACAGTAGTAGCAACTTTGAATGTTCAAGAATGTTTCAGAATAATGTTCGGAGCCGTTTAATATATATTTAAGTCTTTGGTTCACATAATGCCACTACACAAAATGTTGGCAGTTGGCACTAGTGGTGTTACCTGTGGCTTCTGTCCAAGCGATCGGTCTACGAGAAGGTGTAGGTGTTCAGTGTACAGTGAACAAGGAATGTTCAGATCCATTTAATACATGTCCAAGTCTTTTGCAGAGTGGATTTCTTTGATCATTCCGGTGTTTGTCTTTACGAGAACTCTTCCTGTATATGTCCAACAATCGTTGATTTTGTTTTCTTTTTTGAGTGATCTAGCTTTGTATGCTAGTGCTGCCCTCTTCGATGTCAGATCTTCGTTGATATATACTTGTTCGTCTCGATGGTGCTGATTGTGGTTCTTCAGTTTGGTTCGTGACCGATACACGTCGTCTCTTACCGCCTCGCTACGAAAGCGCACTATGATCGTGCGTCTATGGGGGCGATCACGATTGTCAGTCTTCTGGCCGATGCGATGGCTTCTTTCCAGATCGGAAGCGCCTAAGTTATCGATTCCCATCTTCTTAATTGTTGTAATCACTAGATCGTTCGTTACCTCGTTTGTAGTTTCTGGGATGCCGGAGATGCGGAGGTTAGGACGACGCGTGTACAAAATTTCCATAAGTTTGGCCGTGGTAGAGTCGTCGCTCGAAGCACTGTATTTACGCGACTTCGGCCCCATCGTATTGTAGTTGGCTGTTTAGGTGTTTGGAGCTGGACTTTGGCCGCTCAGTCAGTCAGACAATGGGGCGCTAGCCGTTACGCATCAGTAGACACTTTCTGGGCGATAATGCGGTTCCGAATCTATTTACAGCACATGGCAGACCCACTAAGATGCCTGATATTTGAAATTCGTGAACATTACATACCTCCTTTTCGCACAAATTGCTTCAACGCATGACACCCCTGCGTTTGTTTAATAAAACGTCATCGAACTAAGTTAGGCATAAACGTGAGTTCTCACATCAACGTCCGTCCCGTAACACGTCTGCCTCACAGCGGTATTCAACACCAACCAGGACAAATAGTACCCACCACTAGTGGTACAAGGTGACAGGCTTACTTCATTTTGCATGTGACTGAATGTGACCATAAACCATGTTAACCAGTGCATATACGTACCGACTGTCCCCTGACAGGGGGCTGCTCCTCACCAGGTTTCTCCACTCCCCCATGCACAAAACTGGAGTCGTGACTGTAAAACCTGCACAGTAAAGTATACCAGCTAAATACAAATGCTGAATCAAATTTTTTTTTATAAAAAAGCATGCCACATCACAACGTACGTTTTACAAACAGGAGAAACTACAAGCAAAGTTGATTAAAATGTGTTTAACCACAAGATACATTAATTTTAAATATGCACCATTATTGGTTGTTAAAGGGAAACAAAAATAATGGTTTTCAGCCTATGCAACTATAACAGCTACTAAAACTTAACCATTTGTAACTACAATTAAGAATATCACGCTAATGGTTTACTAGGAAAACCATGTTGAACATACAGCACCTTAATTTCATGGGCAGCGCCATACTGTTAAATAACCCTACGCCACAAGTGTGGTATTCTGGCAATATTCATTCGCCAATTGAAAATATATTTGTATACACCTATTCCTATACTTGCCAATAGGATATGGCCATGCTGTTTGCGTCCAAAATCAACTAATGTAACATGTTGGCCTTTGTTTACTAAACTAGTTCTCTTTCTGGCTAAATAACATGTTTGTTTGAGACTGCGTTGGTTCTGTGTATACCGGCCTCCCTTAATAAATTACTTGTAGTCTAGGTTACCCCGATTTCATAGAACTACGCACACGCTTATCGATCGCTCTGGTTAACATCCCTTGAACCTGAGAAATGACCGGTATCTCCCACTTTTAGAACATATTCTGATATGTTTTATTTTAGTTGCACGTTGTTCGTTTTTATTATCTCTTAGGTGCATAGCCCCAAAAATGAGTGCCGTCCATGAAAAACACCCTAAATCATCATCAGTTAGCTTAGTCATTCTGGCAAGACAATCGAGTTCTACAAAATATGTCTGTATAAATTAATATTAAAACTGTGTTCTCAACAACTTTTCAAATTAAATTTCATCTCTGCATTAGGACTCACACATTATACTATCACATACCTGTGCAAATAGTCCGGGGCCTCGTGAAGGAGGGTGTAATACTGGCGGACAAACTCGCGACCAACACACTGTGGGCTGGGTGTTTCCATGACCATGACGTTGACAACTTCTTGGTAATCTGAAAGACGGATGTCTCTGTAATGTCCATGCAATCACCACCTCAAAATATGTGATTTCATATAAATAAACAGGACACATGCGAAATACTTTTTACATTTAATGAGCACACGTGAGTTGTGAAATCATGAAAAGAAGGCTATTTTACCACAGCAATAGAAATCTAATGCACAATGATAATTATACATTATAGTTTTATAACCTGAAAGTTACAAAAGCAAAAATGTTATTGCACTACAGCACACTGCTACATCAACAGGCTTGGGCCATCAAATGTTAACTTTAGCACGATTGATTCAGTCAAATATCGATATAACGAACATATGTTACTGTTGTACAGCGGTACTGCAACACAGGCACGTGAGAATTGAAACATGAATTCAGAGAAACTTTTGCGCATGAAGTGATAAGGGAAAAGAACATTTTTGGAAGCTACACCGTTTGTGGTGCATTCTGGTGACTTTGTGCCACTCTTCTGTGTTCAGTCTTTCTAACTAACCATTAACGCCGTACACAGGCTAAACCCAACTCACAAATGTAAATTTCCTGTAAATAATATATTATTTATTGTCAAAACACTAAGTATTGTTACGCATAATCAGCAGATAATATAGACACAAGAGTCCAGAAATGTTAAGACAGTAGGTCTCTGATTCGATGGATGTTCGCTACTTGTTCTTGGCAAGATTTCTTTCAAGGAAAGTGTTTTCTTCTGTGATTTCTAGCTTTCTTCCTTGTTTCTTCCTTCTGTTTCACCAAAGACTGAAGGTGGGCAGTTTCCATCATCCACCTGTAACATTTAATGTATGAATAACCATTTGGGTCAAATTATTGAAAATAAATTTCAAAGGAAATATTTCACATACATACATACATATAAAGTTATACTAATGAAAACACTTTTAAACAAAAGAAGGATGATGTAACGTACAATTGTGCTTATTTACTCACATAATAATTATTTCGATATAACTCCATCACTGTTGTAATATTACTGTTATCTTAGATCACAGCATTACGCCTTAACAACGAACTTATACGTGAGTTTCAAAAATACAGAACTTACCAAATTTTATTTCTTCGACTTGATTTCCAAATTTCTGAGTTGCACAACAAACGGCTTGCATTCGCAAAATGTAAGCTGGGCAGTCAGAGCTTCAGTATAAATCGCTCGCCTAAATATGCCATATTAATTTAGGCGAGCGATTTGTTAATTGTTTTTTTAACCGTGTGGTGGCACCACCATTTCTCATTCGGATTATGTCGTTATCGCCACAAAATTGTAATTGGTACTTGTTGGTGCTATGACTTTTGTACAAAGATATAAATATTTACTTTAGTAAACCCCGTACATTTCAAATTGGTGAAACGGTTTTGAATTGCAACATGTCATCGATCACCGTAGCCATAGGCGTAGCCATTGGCGTAGCCTAGACAAGGCCAATGTCGTGGCAGTGTGCTGCACCTTGGCTGTGCTGTGGCCACGACCAAGCACTGGTTTTGTGTGCGACTTTGCTTGGGCGGTTTGAAACTTGCAATTAAGATTCACAAACACACCATGTATAACAATATGATGTAGTCATAAATGCAGTTTAGTAGGCAACACCAATATGGGGTGAAATGGCATGCTTCCATTGCATCATAATGCCATACGCACAACTCAAAAATATGAATTCGTCATCCGCAAACGAAACAGTGAATCAATGTACCGGAGATGTGCGTCGTGAACAGTTACTAAAATTGTCATTTTCAATGTTTGATAAACGTTTACACTCCATGTCAACTCATATGCATGTTCGGTAGCTCGGTTATTATTTTCGATTCCATTATAGCGTAGTCGGTCAATCAGATCGTAGCGAAATATTGTTAATAACTTAACTATTCCACAACTGTACCTGTATTTTTTTATTCAGTTTGACATACAACAGTATGTGACATTTAAACATAATACACATCGACGCTAGTCCCTCATTTGATAACTTTTTTTATAAACCATGCGGCCAGCACATCGTGGCTTCGATGTTCTTGCAATCTCGATTCTTGGTGCAGTGGGCTGCAATCGCCATCCCCCATGACGGATGATATGTGAACTCCGAATACTGGAGCCTGAACACTGTAAAGAGCGTAGACTTTCCTAGTGAATCTAATACTCAAGAAACTACTTGTCAAGACAAACACTTGCAGGCAGCGAGCGATAAATCGCTCCCTAGATTATTGATTTGTGCGAGTGATAGGGAGCGGAAGGAATCGTTCGCATCAAACGTGATGCACTGGGCAGTTATTGGCCAGAATGGTGTCCTTGCCCAATCAGAGAAAAAACAGTAGCAGCTTGATTTATAACACGGATGGCAGCTTACTGTCGAAGGAATTTGTTCTTGATTTTTGCCAATGCACCCCCCACATATACCAAAAAACTTCTCATCAGATCTGGAATAAAAAAATTACCAAAATGAGTTTTTAAACTGAGGAAATCAGCATTTCCAAGAAAATATCTCATGCCTGGCAACATGAGACATTGATGGGCTCCGTGTCAAAGCTTCTTTCTATAGATACCTGCCAACATGATGAGGCATGAAATACCCTTAGGTATGATTAACTGGTATCCTGAGCAGTGAGCTAAATAATTACATCCCCTAATAAGTTCCAACAAGCTGGTGTTCATGTCTTTATCTACTGTACACAGCTCACTAGATGCTTGCCAGTAAAATCACATTGTACTTCATTGGTTCTAATAAGTACACTGGGACAGTTTATAGACAACTGGTGCATGTACCAGCATGGGAAAAAATACGTTAACCCTGCGAACGGCCAGAGCCGATAAATCGGCCCGCAGTATCCATGCGTATAGCGGACGAGCCGATCTGAGCCGATTTTGCTATGTCGCGTTTTACATAATTACTGCCGGCGGTCATCTGATGCGTACACTAGAATGAGTGGTATCAATATAAAGCTCTGTTATTCGTCTATCTACCACATTTTTATTCATGAGCTGTTTCAAACCTAGCCATTGGGGATAGAATTTTCACACACGTGGTATTTGTGAAACCAAATTTGGGCATACTTTACTATGCCTTGTTTGTAAAAATATTCTTTCCATTCATGAAATACTGACGCGGGAAAGTGAGGTACCAATAGAAAGCTCTGTTACTCCTCTAGCTGCCTAATTTATATTCATGAGTTCGTTCAAATCAGCCAATGTGAAACGAGCACGTGATGTTTGGCCACTCACGAAAACTTTCTTCAGCTCCGCCATCTTGTATGTGCTCAGTTCGAAATTTTTCTGCGCGTTTATTTGTTGTTTTCATCGTTATACTTGTGTCATAACGATGGACAGTGAATTGGAAATCGAAGGCTATCAGAGTTCTGATGGACAGAGTGATTTTGACGACGTTGAAACGTGCCAAAGTGTCGAGGCGAGTGCGACTCCTGTCGCGAGCACCAGCAGCGGCGCTGACACGGCTACAGGCAGAGCCGATGTCGAAGAATCGGCTGATGAATCGGCCAGACCATCTGACAAATCAGATTCATCCACTGATGAGGTAAACGTCTAGTCTTGTATTATGGATAACTGAACATTATGTGTATACTTTTATGATACATCTTTGTTGGATACTTTTATGAGCATTTCATAGGAGCCTAATGCGGTAGTACGCCAATTATCGTCCACCATAACAAATCAAGATTCGGCCAATACCACGACATTTGTGCTGCGAATCGCCCATGTTACCACATATGCATGTAGTAATTTGTGTGCCGGGTATACAGTATGTATATATCATAGTATGATTTAGCATTGAATTTGAATTGAAATATTATTTATTTGGCATGAAAAATATAACAATAGTCAACATACAGGTAACAACAATTCATGCCTGGAGTGGATGCCAGCAAACAGTGCCCACTAGACAACTAAACCTTTTTTATTTGTATCGTAAAGTTTGGCTAGTTCTGCCTAGAGACATGTCAATAAACATTTCCTTTGAAATGCGTAAATTCACAATATATTTGAAAAAAAATACTTTTTTGAATGCAAATTTTTTTTTACATGATCATTTCATATAGTATTTTCACAATGTTTATGCACTGTTGTAGTATGATGTTCCACCGGCACCCCGTGTTAGGAAACAGGGTCGGCGCATTGGCAGACGAAGCAGGCCATATACGAGAGCAGCAGCAGCCGCAAGTGCTGACAGTAGGTGGCTACGTGTCGAAGATGAGGATGACTACGCTATGCCTCATAACTTCAGCGTCAGATCGACTGGACCGCAGCAACTACCTCCTCGCAACTCATCACCCATCGACTATTTCATGCTACTTTTCACGATTACTACGATGCAGGTTGTGTTGCGTAACACACAGGACTACGCGACGAAATTGATGGCCGACATGGCTGGATGGATTGCACGACATCCCAGTTCACGGATGAGGAGGTGGTCGCTCGGTGACATCAACATGACAACGCTGAAACGTTACCTTGGCCTCTGCATCAACACAGGAATTCTTCGAAAGAAGAACATCGCATTGTACTGGTCAAAAAAGTTCGCATCGCAGTCAACCCCGTTCTTCCCTGCTGTGATGCCGTTCCGCAAGTTTGAGATGATGCAACGTTTTCTTCACGTCGGTGCTTTGGACACGCCTGCACGCGGACAGCCTGGATTTGACCCGTGGAGCAAGGTGCGACCCGTGTTAGATTCAGTGAACCACACTTTCAAGAAGTACTTTGTGCCCCCACAGCACGTGTCTATCGATGAGAGTATGGTGGGGATGAAGAATCGTGTCGCATACCTGCAGTACATGCCGAACAAACGCCACTCACGATTCGGTATAAAAAAGTTTGAACTTTGTGATGCTGCGAGTGGCTATGTGCTACACGTTGAATTGTATGCGGGAAAAGACTTCCCCATCCACAGCGACATGGGGCAGGCCCATGGTGTCGTCATGGACTTGATGCGGAAGGCGAACCTTCTCAATAAGGGCTACCACTTGTTCACTGACAATTTTTATACAAAACCAGTGCTCGCAACAACCCTTATGCAGGCTGGGACACTGCTGACTGGGACAGTTCGGGCGAACTCAAGAGGTCTGCCAACACTGCCAACCAAGATGGATGTTGGCGAGGTCCTCAACTATCGTCGTCAAGGCATGCTACTTGTTGCATTCCGAGAGAAGCGCTCACAGCGAAAACCAGTGTTGATGCTGAGCACTGCCACAGCAGCTGGTATGACGGAGGTGCATACAGGTGCGGGCCTCGACAAGCAGAAGCCAAACTGCATAGCTGCTTACAAGTACATGGGGGGCGTTGATCTCAGCGACCGCAAAATTTATCATGTGTCTGCCGAACGCCCCTCGAAGCGGTATTGGAAGAAGATTTTCTTCAACCTGTTGGACATGGCTTTGCTCAACAGCTTCGAGCTCTACTACGCCAACACTGATGTCGTGCAACGTCTAAATCGACATGACTTCATGTGCTCCGTCCTGGAGAGTTTGTGTGCTGCAGAGGAAGCAGACGAACCAGCACTGCAGCCTGCATTGCCGCATCCGGGACGGCATGAGATTGAGCATCTGCCAGGCAAACGCGAGCGGAACTGTGTCGTCTGCTCCGATCGTGCGAGGAACATTCGCAAAAGGAGTTCATACTGGTGTCCTGGGTGTGATAGCGGTGTTCATCGACAGTGCTTCCACAAGATGGACCACAAGCGACCAAGATAGTGTGGACATCCAGTGTAGTGTGGACCTCCAGTGTAGTGTGGACGCCTAGTGTAGTGCATGTAGGAAGTAGCTGTAGGTAGACTTGTGAACAGTGGCATTATTTATTGAATGGCATCAAGCTGACATAATGGTCTTTATATTTTGCATTATTGTTGATATGAAACTTTCAGCTGTTCATAGCATTTTCAGTATGTAATAATGTAATAATAACTTCTGATACACCATTGATGTCCTAGCATAATTGGAATACATTTTTCATTATATTTACTAATCTGTAAAAACGTCAACATTTTATACGGTTCTACATAAAAATTCATATAAAAAAAACTTATGGATACATTTTGTTGATTTTTGTGTTATTTTGCAGTTTACATGTGTGGCTATATTTGTCTAATTGGACTTAGGAACATACAACCACTCAATAATTAGCTGGCAGCAGGGTGAAATTTCAGTTTATTTGCTTTCCATTTTGATAAATTTCAGCTACTGATTTCTGCATGGTGACCTGATGTGATGTACTATTTCTTATTATATTGTAATAAAGCGTCTTTTTAGCAACACAATGATACCTCATTCATATTTTTCTGATGATTATTAGTGAAGTTATGATTTTTTTTTGAACCCATACAAATAGCTCCAAATATTGTGCACTATACAAGTTTAACATTGGCCTGCTGCAGGGTTAAAGTGAAACAAAAGTCATGGTTTGGGGGATATGCACCTAAGAGATAACAAAACTAACCATGTGGAACTAAAACGGTCATTTCACTAGTTTACTGAGGGCTGATGTTAACTAGCGCGGCCAATAAGCGCATGCGCAGGCCAATAAGCGCATGCAGGTAACTGAGACTACGAGCGACGTATTAACCATTTCAGTACTACAGCTTTGATCTGCTGTGACCACTTAGTACTGGTAAATATGCAAAAAAAAATCAACTGCATCACTTCAAGTCAAGATTTCAGCAACAGAAATGCATTTCATGAATAGGAATATTATATATATATATATTCCGAAAGTACGATAACCAGCGAGTAAAACGAGCTATATCATTTTACATTTCGTTGTCATGGTAACCAGAAATACAAGATGGCCACCACGATTTCAACGTTTTTGCAGTTGCTGAACACAGTTGTATACCAATGTACATATTTAATGAAAACTACTCATGTTGACCATGCTACAGGAGTGTACTATGATATAAAATACAATATCAAGTATATTTTGTTGAGTATAAGAAAGTGAAAAACAAGTTATTTATCTGTATTTTATATATACATATTATATGACAGAAATGTTTATTTGTATATTTGCTAACACATCCATCACTACTGGACCGACTCCAATCAAACTTTGCATGTTGACAGATTCAGACACCTTTTCCTTCATACAAAATTCAAACTTGGACAACGACACACCATCCAGCATTGATAGTACAACGCGCAGGTTTACACTGTTGCTTTCATCATCACTGACGCTCGAGTAGCAATCGAAAACATTCTTGCTGTCAGTGGCCTCCGACTCAGTCACTAAGTTCGCCAACATCATTGTTGTTTCGATCGTCAACATCCGACAAAGATTCGTCCCTAAAACTATCAAATAATCCGTCCAAAAGATACGGCGGTAAATCTCCAGTTGAAGTAATGCTATCCAACATTGCGATCATTATAGATTTTGATAATTCGTCATTAAAAACCGAGAAAATCTCCGTAAAATTATATTGAGCGATAATCAACAATTGCCGCTACTGAATAGCTAATTCATTCGCCATGACAACCGTATATAACAAGTGGCTCCACACAGTGGATAATTATGAAGCGATTTAAATGGTGAACGCAGCCAATGCCGAAAATCCGGCCTGTTGTACTGAAATGGTTAAGGGAGATCAGCATACGCAGAACAGTCTCAAACAAGTGACGTAGAAACGGAGGTCGGCATACACAGAACCAACGTAAAGTCTCAAACAAACGTGTTATTTGCTAGAAAGAGGATTCGGCTGACATGACATGTGGCAGCCAAACAGCGCCAATCAACTTGTAGTTCGTAGACAGTCCGCCATGCGCCTAGCAGACAGATCGGCAACCACGCCGTAGCGGCGCTTGTTCAGCAAAATAAGATGTCTAAGAGACAGTCATTCACAGGGCATAACTTATAAAAAAGGTAACGTTTGTTAAAGCATATCCCGAAATGTTAAAGCCACTGAACTTGGCCAACATTATCCTTAAATAGCGTCTGAATATTCCATTATTGCCAGAGTTGTTAGCATACGCTACTGGCTCCTGGCGAACACCTACTTATGACCTAATCTGACACTATACTGCCATGAAATGGCAAAAGGGATCATGTGATAATGAGATGTTTTTGAGATATCGGACAAAACATAGTACTGCTTTGCTCTCTTGTGCATATTACGGCACAGTAATTATCCACAATTCTATTACTATTTGACTATGTGTATTTATAAAAATGGTTTGTATACTGGTTACTGCACCATTCGCTATAGCCTAGCCTAGGTCCTAAGTCATAGACTAGTACATAACATAATTTGTATCGTTCGATAATCGTAATTTTTTCCTTTAAAAATAACTTTTCTAGCAATTTATTCGCACTGTAACGATGAAATAATTGCTATCGATTTAAAATATGGATATCTTAGGCAAAAGTTTATTCAGATTTTTTTGAAAAACAGCATATTATATTATGTATAGCGACTGGCTCGGTGCAACGATTTTTCCCTTCGTTACCATACCGTTTATGACGTTGATTATTTGGTGACTTAGTGCCACTTGCTTCCTTTAATTTTTTTTACATAAAGAAGAAAGCACTATCAGATCAACCTTGAATACCCCCTTCCAACAAACGCCAAAGCAGAACAATTATTTGACCAATTGTGGCAATGTACATTTTTAAGTTTTTTTTTTATTTGGAAAGGCACAAAGTTTGGACACATGAACATTTCCAATATTAATGTCAACAAGATAATATTAGTAACCTTTGCTATTTACTGCTGTGCGATAATTCGTAATATTTTCATTAATTTGTTACACATCTATGAACATGGGCATTATTGGCCTATTTGGGATAAAAAGGCAATTAGGCAAAACAGTAATTTTATATTGCTATATAAACTAAATTCCTTAAATTTTAAGGTGCAATTACATTATATATAAGTTCCTGGTGTATCATGAGTCGGCCACAGGCTGAGCATGATAAGTGGTCCCTGCTTTGGGGTTCATGGTCCCTGCTATAGAAACACTTAACAAAAACCTTGAATTACTTATTCTACATATTGTCATTTTCAATGCTTCATCAGCTTTTCCATTGCATGTGTCAACTGATGGATACAGGTCAGAACGGTGACAAGTCAAAACAGCGACATTTCCAAAACGGTGACAATCGTGGTTAAAACGGTGACAAGGCATAAGTTAAAACGGTTACAAATATTGTCAAAACGACGATAAAAACGGCAACAAACCAAATGAATGAAGATGATAATTGTATACAACGGTAAGTGAATAGAAAAAATATTATATTAATATTATGTTGTGGGTATTACTACTGGAAATAAAAATGTCATTATGATATCATACCCTAACTATATCAGTATTGTTTCTGAACGCATCGAAGCCATCTGTGTAGGTTCTTTGATATCGGTTTTCATGAGATGTAAGCCCGGGTCGCGGTTGCGAATGTGCAGCAATATTTGTTATTCACATCTGCCCATTGTACGAGGCGATGCGTTGGACATCAGCATCGAACCAAATTGGGTTATCCGCTATAAGCTTGGCCTCCCTTTGATGACGTGAAGGCCTGCTTGTTAATGTTACCATTAAAATAATTTGAGTAATGAGACCTATAATGTCAGTTAAACATTAAAAGAGATTACCAATTATATGCTGATTGCTTTGTCTTTTGTCCACAAAATTAAATCAAATATATTATAAATTGAGCCAGTTTTGATGCGAAATGCAAACTGAATGATAATTGCAAAACCTTTCTGACCTACTGCTATGCAAGTTATCGGCATTTGTTTTATGCATGCGTGTTTGACCAAAACGTAATACGTTGAAGTTTTGTAAACTTCATTCTAGTGCTCGTTGTTTTATGTGTGTTATGTTGATAATAAATATCCAATATGCAGGAATCGTAACGTATGTTATTTGTGTTGAATTATATTTTTTACTAATGAGCGACAGAACAAAAAACTGGCGCCAATCGAAACGGAGACACATGCCATATCTGTACACGTTTACACAATTATCATTTATTTGTGTCACTTATAACATAATTTAATTTGGATTCCATTAAATTTAACCACGTCACATCATGGGTTCTCCACATCAGGTATATGCACCATTATGATTTACTTATTTTTTCATGAGTACGTGACGCTTATACATGATGATTATTTATTTGTGTTGCTGTTTTGGTTTGACGCCGTTCTGACCATTACCATGTCACACATATGACGGAAACATCCGTCTGTTTTTGACCAATATTTGTCGCTGTTTTAACTCGACTTGTCGCCGTTTTGGTTAGTTGCTGTTTTTGATTTGTCGCCGTTATGACCAGCACCCCAACTGATATACAGGTTCAGTTGCTCAGATGCAGGTTATTGTTTTTTGATTCACATTTGTGGGTCAATGTACCAGTAGGCAGTACATTCATTGTGGCAAATCTATTCCATAATTTTCGTTTCCGTCACCAGTACCTCAAACTGGAACAAATGGTATCATTGGAAAGCTGAATCACTCTTCGTTCAGATTCATATTTATTCATGAGCATAGTCAATGATAGCTAATGACGATCTAGCTTACAAAACAAGTATTATATAGGTGGTGCCCACATATGGCTGCTTTTACAACGCTCCGAAGAATTTAAATTTATGTTTCCATTCACAATATCTAAATATGTAACACGTTATACCTTTGGAAAGCTTTATCGTTGGCATATTCGAATACATGTGAATGAGCAAGTGGGCTATATGCAGTGAATGTGCAATCGGATAGCAGCAATCTAGGATAGTTAGACTAATTAAAAACATCAAAACCTTAAAATCTACCATCGCAGCCAAATTCACTCCTTCACACAATTTGAAGTAGGTCAGGCTCAACGTTTCCGACTTATTCCTAATTTTGGTGGAGCGGGTCACATATTTTCATTTGGCGAGCTCATATTGCAAGAGTACCACACTTGTGATATATCTATCTGACACATCTATGGCACGGCCCATGAAATTAAGATGCTGTGTGTTCAACAAGGTTTTCCTATTAAACCACTGGCCCAATATTCTTAATTGTAGCTACAAATGGTTATGTTTTAGTAACCCTTACAAGTGCACATGCCAAGAAACATGACTTGTTTCTCTTTAAAAATGTCAGCTAACTGACTGGTAGCACATATTTTGGTACTTTTGTTTAGATACGGGACCACCTCATTGTCGCCATTATAACAATGAATATGTACTAGTCACGTATAATGGTCAAATGCATAGTAATCTGCTGAAGGTTTACAAGAGTAGTGAATTTATTCAAAATAAGTATAAATTAACTTTGTGACATAAAGACTATTATAGCATCTACCAGCATTTGAAATAAAAATGAAACTAAAAATTATCAAGTCATGATATCATCACAATGTCAATGGGAAAACTGGTAAACACATAAAAGAAAAAAGTGTACAAAAATTACTTCATCCAGTACATTCAGCATTAAAACATTGCCATGATTATAGTGCCAAGTCAATATCTTAATACTAAGTCTAAGTTAAAATAATTTTGACGTAATAAAAATAGGTCAGTTTTCGCCAGAGAACGCAGATTTAATCATTTTAATACTGCTGTTATACCACTAAGCAATATCATTACAATACATACATCACCAAAAGTGTAGTATTACGAGACAAATACACACTTTTATTTACACATAAACTCCAATTTCACTTTCTTCGCAGTCGGCGAATGTTAACTGAGGACACTCACATGGTCGAAGGATTTCACATTGTTAACTGACAATTCAACGTTCCTTTTATTATTACTTACCTAAGATGAAACTTAGTGGACTCTGCCTTTTAAATATACTATATATACATTAGAAAATAAAGTATTTTATGTATGAAGTGGAATTATAACGTAAGTAATGCCTCCCAACTCCTACAGCACATGCACCTTGCGCAGAATTGATGTTAATTAACCCGATTTTGCGCACCGGGAGGAATTCCGTGTTGTAGAAAATGTGGCCCCCACAGCTTCTTTAATCCGCAAATTTGCTTGATTAATAATGTATTTATGGAATTTCTTGAAAGTAGTAGAGTTATATCTCGCATATCTTTGACATGAATAATATCTTAGTAATGTATAAATTCATTTTTATAGTCGCTAAGTGGTAAATATAATGTCAAATTAATATTGATAAAGGTTTTGTGCGGCCTATTTCAAGGCCCCATCCGTATAAAACAACCGCGCAACGTCTTATAAACATTAGTATTTCCTCGTTTGTTTTTACTTATCTAACTACAAGCTCGGCAGAAAAATAAAAATAAATCAGATAAGCTAAACAAATTAATATTAATCAAATAAGACTAGCGGAAACTCGCGGGAAACGGTGGATCGCTTCTGCGTTTGCGCATTGGCAGTTGTCAATGGCAACCAAGCGAAGCTGCTGAATGTAGTTTGCAGCCAAAACAAGCAAACACCGGTTGCCAGCTAAGACTGCTTGTTGGTGGGGAAATTAAGGCTTTTGATAATCGAACTGAAGTGAACATTGTATGAAAAGCAGCAATAACAATTCACGATGACTGAAGCATATCATTATGAAGCCTTAAGGAAAGCTCGCATTCTTCAGCGCAAGAGAGAAGGCCAAATGAAAATGTCAAGGGACGCTGCGAACTGGCAGGTGCGTGTCATACTCAGACACAGTCACTGTCAGTGTGGCTTTATTTGAAACTGCAAGTGTAGTGCGAGTCCAAGTCTAAGTTATACCGGTTTTCATACAATTCGAGCAATACTGAATAGAATATGCTGTTTAAAAAAAAATCTGAAGACCCTTTTTGCGCAAGCGATCGATTCTTACAGGTTCTTACAGGTCTTCCTCTGGCTATTAGGCTGTACTGCCTCTTATGCCAGCTCTCGCGTTTATCGTCAGTTCAGATTGAGCGCATGCGACTGACGGTTTCCAGGATAGGGGTGGGGCAGTGTAATCTAGTTTGATTGGATGATTTTGCCACAACTTGTCTATTTTCTTCTCAAAGGACTGTACCGATGGAGCCCCTACCACAGACTGTGGGAAGCTGTTCCATATATCTGTGCATCAGTGTATAATTGAGTTGTTTTATGTTTAACCAACATCTTTCTTTAAATATTTTTAGGTGGTGCCCTCTCGTATCTAATTCATTGACCCTCAATGTCACAAAATTGGATGAGACAGCTGCATCATATTTCTCTGTTAGGATTTTATATAGTTCAATCATATCTCCTCTGAGGCGACGGTATGCTAAAATTGGCAATTTTAGTTTCCGTAGACGTTCTTTATACTCAATGTCTTTAAAATCAGGAATTAATTTGGTTGCTCTACATTGAACATTTTAAAGAGATGTGATATGCTTCTTTAGGTGTGGAGACCATATTTGATTAGCATATTCGATATGTGGGCGGATAAGGGACTTAAAAATTGTAGAAAAACACTGCTCATCCATGTGATCGAAAGTTCGGCGAATTATCCCCATAAGCAAATTGGCTTTATTTATTTTGTTCTGACATATATGCCTCAAAGTTAAGCGATGAATCGAAAGTGACTCCGATATATTTCACCTTGTCTGTGCTTGTAATTGTTATGTGTTCAGGTCCCAGTGTGTATCTGTCATTTCTTATGCTTGATAGTCTGATTCTCATATGGCTGCATTTATTTGGGTGAAATTTTAAGAGTGATGTGTTTGTCCATTGTTCGGCAAGGATTGGATCTTGTTGCAAACTTGTGCAGTCCTCTTCAGTGTAGATTGCATGGAAGAGCTTCATATCATCTGTGAATAGAAATAGCTCAGAGCTCTTAATAGCTACTGGTAAATCATTTATAAAGATCACAAATAGCAGAGGGCCAATCACTGATCCTTGTGGTATACCACTGGTGACCTCCTGCCAAGATGAGAATGAGTTGTTAACTCTAACGTGTTGATTTCTGTAGGACAGCATAGCTGCAACCCAGTCTAGAATTTTTCCCTTGATTCCATAGCTCTGGAGTTTCCCTATAAGTCGACGATGTATAACCTTGTCAAATGCTTTCATAAAGTCACAGTAAACTACATCTATACATCCACCATTTTCTAGTAGTCCAGGAGTCAAGTACTTTTTGTAGTTGGAGATCTGTGGAGTGACCCTTAATAAAACCAAATTGTTTGTCACTCAACAGGTCATTATCTTTCATGTGTTCAGTGACATTGTCTCTGATTATTTGCTGTAATATTTTTCCTGCTACGCTGGTTAGACTGACTGGCCTGTAGTTCTGGTTAGACTGACTGGCCTGTAGTTCTGGTTAGACTGACTGGCCTGTAGTTCTGGTTAGACTGACTGGCCTGTAGTTCTGCGCTTGATTTGTTTGGACACGTTTCTAATTCATTAACAGTTACTTCATCAAGAATGTTGCATGCATTAGTGTGTGTCTGTATGTGTATAACCATCAATAGGACCATACATGGATGGGCATGTTTACTGTATGTTTATATATAACAATGCAGGGTATGTTTCCAATGTAAATTATGTTCGCTAGGAACAACTGCTAGCTTCACAAGCAAAAGCTTTTAGAGACATGTATAGACCATGTAGACCACAAATGCCACCTCAACAGCAGGTAGGACACTTGTGCATTAATGATCAGTAACTCAACAGGGTGAGGCTACATGACAGTACAACACATATGCATATATGCACACATTCATGTGCACACATGTGTAGACATGTATACATTAAACTCACACACTTAATGTAGCACATGTACACAATACAAGCATGTATATAAACATTATGTACAAACTTTATGAATATACACACTGTACAAATGCTCTCCCTACACATACCCTACTCACATATATGTGTTCTATGCATGCCACACATATACACTCAACATACACACAGATAATTGCATATATACATGTACATGTATTCACACAAATGGGCAGACACACACACACACACACACACAAATAAAATAATATTTATACAACTATTCACTGGCATTCACTATTCATATAACACACACACGCACGCACACACATAACACATATGCATAACACACAACACACACACACAACATGCATAGACACACACACACACACACACACACACACACACACACACACACACACACACACACACACACACACACACACACACACACACACACACATAACACACACACACATAACACACATGCACACATACATATGACACACATGCACACATACATATAACATGCACGCACGCACGCACGCACACACACACACACACAACATAATATTGAAAGCAGAATATTCTACTTATTCATGATTTGTGTGATATGGGATTAATTATGGAAATGTACAATATTAATGATCATAATTATAATATTTGCACCATTTGCCTTGAAAGTTATCATTAATTATGCTTCTTACACTGTATTTGTAATAGCATGTACCACCAAGCTATCATTCTGATGGATATCCTTGTTACTACGGTATTATGGACAGACAGGTGGGTGCCCCATAGACGACTGGCTCATTTGAGTTGAGACAGAGACATTTGCACACACAACTAGACAGACAGATGTATATGTCTATATATATATATATATATATATATATATATATATATATATATATATATATATATATATACTGACAGTAAAAGACAAAAGTGGATTGATTGCCAAGAGTCACACAGACATACAGTCAGACATATATATTGAAGATGTGCATTATTATTTTAGGATGTTAGAATAAGTGGCTAGTGGTAATTTTAAGGTATACTAGTGAATATTGTGCAGTACTTCGGGGTAATATGGCTTTCTAGTTGTAGCTTTCTGTTGTATGAATTAACCTTTAATGGGGTTAAAATTTAACTTGGTCTTGCATATATGTAGAGAAACATTTGCCATGTTCTAGCAAGTTGGTGATCACATTTGTTTACCTCTGAACTAGTTTACAAGTTGGTGAACACATTTGTTTACCTCTGAACTAGTTTACAAGAGAATGTCCACCATCACAGGAGGAGGGAGAGATATCTAAACCTTCATATATGGTATGGAGGACTGTTACATGTATAACTGCATACCTGGTTGACTGACTGAGACGTGAATGTTGATGCACTACAAGAGTTATATACACAGGAGTATGTGTGTTTGCCTGACTGTGACTGGGATGTGAATGTGTACTGCTGGGATTATTACACAGGAGTCTTGTGGGTTTGACTGACTGGGACATGAACACGTACAGATGTACTGCTGGGATTATTACGCAGGAGTCTTGTGGGTTTGACTGACTGGGACATGAACACATACAGATGTCCTGCTAGGATTATTACACAGGAGTCTGTGTTTGATTTACTGGGATGTGAATATGTACAGACGTACTACTAATAGTCTACTAAGAGTTATATACACAGGAGTCTGTGTGTTTGACAGACTAGGACTTGAATGTGTACAGACGTACTGATTATATTGGTATATGCTTAAAGTATTTATGTGACACATTAAGCATTGTCAATTGTTTAAGTCATTTAAGATTATTTGTATAGCTAAGACTACACATGTAATTCATATGGAATTATCTCCAATATTAATCATTAGTAAAAATAATACAGTCTGTAGCAGATCAGTAGACCCTTTCTTTGTGCAGCTCACTTAGAATAAGCACGTTACAAGATTAGTGTTATTCAGACAGCTGTTGTGTGCATTAAGATCACAGTATTAAGATGACAATGCTTTCAGTCTGCAGACAGATTGACTTGATCAGAGACCATGAATTCTTTGTGATCAATGAAATATAACTGAACTCATGTGATTCTCATAGAAATTTAATTAGCATGCACCGATAGCATTAGGTTAGTACATAAAAATGGCACAATTTAGTTTTGCTACATGTCATTTTAATATCTTTTAATAACATTAAAAAATGTTTACACTGATATAATTTTATTTTCTAATAAAAAAATGTTCTACCTAATATTATCTGTGTTGAAATAAAAAAATAGCTCCTGCTAAATGTGCTGTTAAAAGCCTGTTATGTTGCTGTGATGATGTCATCAATAGTACATGTTCGATTCCTGTTAATGTGTTGTTTCATATATGCTGTTACAAAGCTATCTGAAGATTTGTTAATGTGTTGTTAATATTACACAATTACAATATATTTTCAGTTACATATTTTTAGCTGTAAATGTTTAACCCCTGTATAGTTAATATAGTTAAATTGCCAGCTAAAGATACTCTATAGGTGGGATGTTTTCTTAGTGTGTATACATGCCATATATATATATATATATATATATATATATATATATTGCATTGCACTGAACGATAAAGATACAAAACATGTTTTTTTGGTGCAATATTACCCTGGCTGACCCAGATCATTGTACATGTGCACAGGCCACACCTGAGTAATTATTAGTGGCAAGCCAAGTCACACATATGCAAAATGTCAGTTGGATGTGATAATATGTAAAGTAATAGATCAGCTAAATGGGCATTATGAAGTTCATCGTGACATTGCAACTGTGATTTGTGTGATTGTTCCTGGCTGTTTTTGTAAAATTTCTGGACATTTTGGTAATGGCCACACTTGTGTTTTATAGAGCCACGAGTCTCGGGACCCCCAGAATGAGAGGTACTTCCCTCCAGTCGACAGGTTGGTATTGTTTTTCATTTCCCCTTACTGACTCTTTGTTTGTGATCATTTAAAATGCCAGTGAATAATTATGTAAATACAGGGCAGAAGAAGGCTTTAGTCATCAATGATATGTTTGCTCTAAAAGAAAAGACCAATTAGTATGCATGCCTTCCAAACAGTGTAGTTCCAGAATGTATATTATATTTGTTGCCACAATGATTTTCCCAGTCCAAAAATGGTATGTAGGAGTTGTGTAACAATAATAACTTGTGTAATAAATGTTAAGGTTTCAAGCTTTTTTCTAGCAGTTTTGTGTCAGAGCATTTGCAAAAAGTATTTGTTTACACATTATACAAGAGTTCCACTGCACAACATCCCAAGTTGACATGTCTAATTGGACAGAACGTTTCTAGGTGCAAACTGTTAGTGTGCAAGACCAGATACACACAGCGTTGATGGTTCTCTTACCCTAAACAAAGGCTGTTAGTATTTACCAAGGGCTAACAAATTTTCGTTCATGTTTCAACAGTATATAAACTTTCAATCAGGGAAATAGAAGAATCTAGGAATACCTAACAGAACACACCATGGAAGAACTCCCCTGTTATACAAAGGAGTTTGGGCTGCTGTGAATGACCCTGTCCTAATTAAGACAAGTTGGTTGATGGCAGGATTTGGAATATACGATTCTCTTTTTCAGCTTCTCCCCAACTGAATTTAAATCGCCAGTGCCTCGCAGCCCAGGGTATAATGTTGGTGTTGCCCGTTATGTGGGTACACCAATCGGTGGCAAACCCATGACACCATTGTTCAGCCCTGACCCACCGACTGCCAGCCCACCGCTGGGCTATTTAGATGGCACAGTTCCTTCCCCATCACCAGAATCGGCCCCAATGGTTTCTATGACTATGGACCATGGGCCTAACATAAACAGAGAGGTCCGGCCTATTGATGATGACCTTGACCTCTTTGACCTCGCTGAATTTTAAAGCAGACAGTCAGGTAAAGAAGTGACATATTTTATCTGTGTGCTGCGTGTTCACAGTTGCTTCTTTGTCTGCACAAATTGCTTCTTATAAAGATTCTACAGAAAACATATATTTGATCCCTGTTCATTCTGCATGGTTCCTGTTGAAGCTTTTAATTTAGCTTGCTGGCTTTGTGACGTTTTTCCAGAACTGACTGCCTGCAAATGTGCCAGACTTGTTTTGTATGGTTTTTGTTTTTGAAGAAAATAATTTTCTAGCAAAATATTTTCTTATTGATGTTCTTTTGGATTTTCGTTTTCATTTGCTTTATCTGCCAGAAGGGTGTGCTTCAAATATGTTGGCTCTTCACACTTCTCTTTATTCTTGTTTGTGCTAAATTCTTACTAGGTTTCTTTGTTGTTTCTTTCATTTTAATTAAAAAAACTAGAAAATGGGCATTTGCTCACATTATTCAATATAAAATGTGAGCAAATACCCAGTGCACAGATACTCTAGTCCATACGGTAACTTTGTTTGACCAACCCTTCTCCCATATACCATATAACACAGGTGCCGCTGGAGTTAAATCTGCAGTTAGGGTATGTCTAATTACAAGTCAAGTGAAAACAATCTTCACATCAGTACATACCTAACACGTGTGGCAGTCTTGGAAGGGCATATTATGTAGGGAAACAAGCCCCTTCCTTCCTCATACAGAAAAAAGTAAACATCCCATGCATATTGTATTGGAGGTTGTGGGTAATCCATAGGCAAAAAAAATGGATGGGGCTGGCAGAAAATTTTATTTCACTTCAGGGCAGATTTGAAATGTCTGTTGTGGGGCAGATATAATTTTTAGGTCTGCCAGGGCTGTACTAACTAGTAACCTGGTGCAGTGGTAGTGTTTGGCTGCCAAAAGCAGATGTAGTATTTGATGACTAAAGCCTCCTAAATCTGTCTTTGCTCTCCCATTGCAATGTGCGTGCAAGATCAGATGTGTACAACTTAGCAAATTTAAATTCGAAATCTAACTTCCACCTATAAGATCATTATGTGCTCATGGTTTGTGCCAAAACTATCCTTGTACATTATATAAGTTACCAACTTCTCTTTCATTCATAGCAAGCTAACCACTTATTTTAATTAGGTTTCGTTGCAGCTTCTGTTGCTGAATTCTGATCTGTTAATGCTAACTGCTCATTCAGGTTTTTCTGCTGTTGTGATTGCAATCTAAGATATTGTACCACTGTGTGTTGTAACATTATTACTATTGTTTCACCTTTATATATATATTCTGTATATTTTATGTAGCTTGCCTTTTGCATTTAAGCAACATGAACTAGTCAGTGCATGACTACTTTATGTGTATGTGATTGCATGTTGGTATGCGTGAGTATAGAGAACTGCCTGATGCTTTGAACAGCTTTAGAACTGCATGTTTACAATATCATGTTATGACAACATAAAAATATATGTATGGCATTGTGTTATCAGTTGAATAGTTCATGTCTAAGTAGATTTGAATTTACACACTACATGGAGTCAACAAAATATAACAGTGTAGTATAGGAAATTGCATTGAGACAATAAATGTAAATTCTTAAATACGTGTTCTTGCAGGTTTAGATGGCATGTTGAGACAAGGTACTTTTTCAGTGTTTTTTCCAGTTTTATCTTCATCACTCATAAGAATCACCACTGATTGTGTCTCATGATATTGTGTGATAAACCAACCCTTATGGTGTTTCCTAAAACAAAAGTTGTACAAGGGCAGATTTTTACAAATGCCAATCCTTCTTCTCAAACCCTTGTATAATTGTGTCTGTAACCTCTGAGTTTTACTGCAGAATGAACATTTAATTACAACTTGTGTGACGTGTGTGTGGTGTTTGACTAGACTGCTCACAAGGTGAATGTAACATACCATGAAAGTGTTGTTTGAAACCCACCATTGCTGGAGACTAGAGCCAACAGAAGAATCTACAAAATGGGCAGGTAAACTAATAATACTAGTTATACCACTGCATCGAACATGTATTTAGACCAACTATGTTTTCTGGTTATAATTTTCTCGTTTGTCACACTTGTCACAAATGTGCATTTGATACACACTTCCAACATATATTTGTTATTATGTAGTATCACATTTTGTCTCTTTATTGCAGACCGCAATTGGAGAAATTTCGGGTCAATGTTGAGGGCTTCGAAAATCGTTATCGTAATAGAGAAAACTACTTTCCGCACTGTGATGAGTCTTATGTAGTTATGTATCCGGAGAAAGACAATAGTGATTATGTGGCTGACCCAAATTTAGTAAACAGAAGATACAATGTGGCAATGTCAAAATATGAAGCCAGAGAACGCGTTAATGGCTCCTTCGACCACAAAGTCCTTGTGGATGTACTGCCTAGTGAGCCAGAGTAACTGGAACAGTGGAATTGTTACGACAAGCAAAGCATACTACTATTGCCCACATGCATTATGAAAAATTACTAAATAGAACCCGTTTAGCAAAATAATCATGATTGGTCTGAAAGCCAGCACGTGTACATGGGACTTAGAGGTGTTTGGGCCTTTGGTTTTGCGAATCACCCTCTATCGTGATGTGGCACAGCGCGGTATGTTGTGATAATTACATTGTTACCACCTACGATGGTGGATGAATTCAAGCACCAAGATCATGATAAATAATTTATAACTACGGCTGGTTGTGCCCAACCGAGCTCGGCTGGCTTGATATGGTGGACTTTGCTTTTTTAAATCGTGGCTGAATTTGTGGTGGACTTTTTAAAATCGTGTGGAGTGATGCTGTGTTAATTTTAACATGACAATTTACATCATTGTTCTTTTGGTAAGTTAATACATATCTTATTTGCATCGTAGCAGAGCAATGATTATTGTATCGAATAAATTATATAATTTACCATTGCACACGTTAAGTGACAATTATCGTATTGCATTAAGTTTGTAAACAAATATCTGTTAAAATTATGAAACAGCCGTAGAAGAGGAAATGTGTAGTGATTTTGTTTAATGTTATGTACATCGAAGCAGAACAATGCTATATTTTATCATTATATGTGTTAAGTGACAATTATTGTACCTGTATTACTTACAACAGTATATTAAAAATAAATAACGAGATAATCGTAGAAACAGAAAGATGTGTTACTTAAGGAGGATGGAACAACGACGTTACGTGTCTTGTAGACTGCCTGTGACTAGAGCCAAGGTGTACTATGAGCGGAACACGCCACGCAGCTGTCGGGTGGTGCTTCGTGACCACGTATACCCTAGTCTTCATCCAGATGATGTCTGTGCATTGGACATTGATTGTTGGTACTTCCACAGCGCTCGCAACAACAACCGTCTGCGCCACGGTTACTGATGGACTGTACGGCTCGCAACGCCTGCTGCATACTATGTGAACAAATGTGGATTACTTTTATTTCATTTGGTGATATCCATTTAATTGGGGAAATGCTCAGATTTAACACAAACTGACCCAGCATATATTAACTGCGTATCAGCGAATTTCATGCACTATTCAGATATTTGTCCGCGTACTGTATCGCGGAATATATTTCTAACTTGTTGTGTTGTATTTGTTGATGCACGGATATGCCGTGGTATATATTGGTTAATAAATGTTATGTTCTACAAATCGTGTTGTACTGCTTTTCGGTGTGTAAATGCGTATGCGGTGTTGTACACAACGTTATATAAACCGATGTTATACGTACCCGAGTAGGTTCCACGAGTTTTACCTGCTACTAAATAAACTTTTTTTTGCACCGGCTACAAAGCTGAAGCAATGCAGCATTCGCCGTTCTTCCTACTAGTGGTTACCTAGCAAGTGTAGCGACGACCCAGCTAACAACACTCATCGCACCAATGCAGTACTACTACTAGTGTACTTTCTTCTTAACTTAAGTGCATAGGCCATATTGACCTCTCGCTGTACTCTGAGAGGTTGCACCCGCCATCCTGTTCTATTTACGGCACGCCATTCGTCTTCAGTAAGCCACCATTGGCCCAATCAAGTCTTGCTAGCTGGGTGCAGTCTCTGACCACATTCCATATATATATATATATATATATATATATATATATATATAATTATATTATATATATAATTATATAATATATATATATATGTATGTATGTATGTATGTATGTATGTATGTATGTATGTATGTATGTATGTATGTATGTATGTATATATATATATATATATATATATATATATATATATATATATATATAGCTGTGCCATAGGTTGTGCTGTTGACCATGTTAACGTGTTGCCGTAGCGCTTGTCACTTGCAGCAGACCGATGCTTGTGTTCTAGGAGTGACGTCGTCGCGGAAGAACATCGGCTCAAGTTCAATGTGAATGGTGTGCGCAGACATCGTAGCATGGACAATTCCACTATAGATGGTGTTGCTGAAGCGATGCGATACAAAGACGTGGGTGCGCCAACGGCAGACAGAGGTCTGGCCAAAATGGCTTCATCCGTAAAGGTGTAATCGCATTGTTTCTGAACCAAGGCGCCATCAACGAATCTCGCTGCGTGCCTGGTGACGTCATGTTGGTCTTACGCGTTTCTTCCTTGCTGCGAACTGTAGTATGGACTGCACAGCTCTTTCTTTCCAGTGTTGCTGCCTCTATCGTGTGGGTTGCTGAAACTTGCATACACAGAATCAACACTACACCCGAACCATTCGCGTGTGGTGTTCATTCTGTGTCATAAGTAGTTTATAAGTGGATTAGGTAATTCACCTATATACCACTGTCATATGTACACTTGAACTTTAAACTGACTAACCCGTCTTTTATGTATGATGTTTACTAACGTTGACAATTGCCTACTACTATATTTCAGGGCCACTTACAACTTCGCACCAGCTGTTTACTAACCCTCTTGCAAATGCAAATTTCATTATGTTTGACTAATACCACCTCTAATTTTAGGCTTTACTTACTAGATGCTTTTTGTTTGGGGCGAAGGCTTCAAGCCGTTGTGATGCAATCTATACACACAATCCAGCGGCAGCGAAATATCTAATTTGTAATTTGGAAGTGTAGTTACGTTAAAACCCAATCCAATGTTTTCTGTTAAGAACGATGTGTTGGCAGCGTTTTCCTCGATGCTATTGGATTTGTGTTGGTGTCTGACTTGCTGATATGTGTGTACACTCTTGCTACAAGCCTAAGTAGTTGCCTTAGCTACGGTTTCTGTCGTCCCGCACAGACCCTTCGAGAGCTACCACTCGTGGATACTCGGTCGCTCCGGACATCACAGTCGCGAGTCAATCTATCAGTACCGACCGGCGACAGCGAAAGAGATTGAACACGACTTGAGGCTACAAGCGAGGGACCTTTACAACAACAACTTAATACTTGGACATCCATCCCAGTTCAAGGACATGCTCAACAGCGGAGCGCCGCGAGTACGAATGCAAGAAATAATGGGCCGGCCACACGACCCTTATACGTATTCATACTACTAAGTGTCGACGACGCCATTGCCTCTGTTCTGGGGTGCGAGTGCGTTGTTTGAGTGCACATGCAGTTTCTCTCTCTGTTTCTTTGCACGTTTGCGTTAGGCTGCAATTTGCACTCGTATCGTCGCGTGACGCGTGCGTATCGCGACGTGTGTGCAATTGAACCGGCGGGCCTGTCGTTCCCAGTGGTGCCGTCATCTTCTTTGTCGCCGTTGAAATCCCTGCTTCACTTTTTCACACAATTAAACTTCATATTCTAGAACTAACGCGCCAGCTATAATATTACTAGGTAGATGCCACTAACTTAATCCCGTGCACTTTAATACCATACATGTTGTCTAACCTGCAAAAACCAGACGAAGAGAACCTACATCTACGTTGTAGGCCATCAATTTGCATCCGGTGAAGTTATGTTTTGGTTTTCCAAACGGGAGTTCGTAAAACTGCATACATATGCTGCTGAACTAATGATAGTGTGTATTTGATATCAGGTCAATGCTAGGGTGTGGACGCCGAAGATACTCTGTAGAGCAATATTTTCGAAAGCTATCTGTTTGACACACATCCTATTCATGCCAAAGATGCTAGTACCTTCGGCGTCCTCATTCTAGCCGGAATCTAAAACGTCGCGCTGTCCAATGTGGGTTCAAACTAATTATCAGTGTCTAAACTGAACTGTTTCTTACATCATAAGACGTGTAGGGAAGGAGGCTACCACTTGCTCGCTTTATACTACAACCAATCATGTTAATTATAAGGCGTTTCGTTGTGTAAACTGTTGCCTTGAAATGTGTAAACACACAGAAAATGTCTCCATATCGTGAGTTCCTAAATTATCGAATTTTACGTACAGTATATACGCATCACGAAAACACCTTATACCGGCATATAGTTAAGTTTAACAACTGGAATTAGGTTTTTTATGGAAATGATTTTTGTAATAACATATTACTGCTGGCGTAATGCTTTATTTATTTATTGTCTTGCTACTATGATATGGTGCGGTTGTGAAATTCAGTCGTGTTTAGCATGTCGAAGAGACGTTGCACTCAAAAGCACTGCCTTGACTACAACAGTATTAACTTTGACTGCAGCAGTATTAACTCTTGTGTGTTCAGTACGAAGTAGGATTGTTGAAGGCTTCGAGTATGAGTTTGTATTGCGTGTGTTGGTACCTTGCTTCTTGTGAATTAATGTTGTCTCTATTACGATTGTAATGTGATGTGATGTAGGTAAACTGAATATTCAAATAACTTGCTGCTATGGAGAATATATAATACTAATAATAATATGTGTTATTGCAGAGCGTGAAACAGTCGATAATTTTCATCTACAATGTCATGCCCGATGTGTGATTTCCAAGAACACCAGTGACATTCGAACGTAGTATTTCATTGAATCGACGTAATCACGCGATTCTGGTAGTCATTTTCAGACACACAGAGTCTGTTTAGGAATGAAAACGAATGTTTGATGTGCACGCACGTTCCAGCAGCTAATCAGTGTATGTTGGGTTTGGTTGCAATCCATCTATCATGTTGTACACAAAAATAAAAAATAATGTGCAAAAAGTACCCTGATTTTGTATTATAGAAAACAGTAATGGATATAATGCATACCATTCGTGAAGAGACCACAAAGAAACCATTATGAGGATATCGAACAATCTGGATGTGCCTGTTTCTCACACACTTCGCACTTTCTGTCCTATATACTCCTTCGATCACCACAACGTAATTTAACCAGATTTAACAAGGTTGTCATGCAAGCAAAACAACCTATTATAAGATGACAATGAAGCAGATGAGTTATTTTATATTATTATTTATCCACAGTGTATATATAACCCGCCCTTTTGAGATATTTGGCTATAATTATTCTGGCTCTGGTGAAAAATTAACTTAATGGATGCTGCTAATAATTTGTTACATGAATTTATTTACTGTAAGCTGCATTGCTGGCCAGTTGCCATGTGATAGCCACTTAACAGAGCTCAACAATGTACTTTTTAAAGAGCAAACGTCATCCCGTCCGTGGGCGTGCGTGCGACCGAGTGAGCTTGCATGCTTGCGTGCGTGCGTGCTATTTCGGGTAGCCTGTATTTTGATCAACTGGGCTCGTACAGTAAATAATATAGCTTCTCTTCTCATAAACGCTCCAGTCATAATGTATACAGCAGTAGTATACAGGTACAAATGAATTGACGGAAGAAAAATCAAGTTGCGGCTGCGACTTTTTGGAGTAGTGATTTCGTACAGTGGCGGAACCTAGCGGATAGTAGTCGTAATCTTGAGCGCCACCAATAGTTCTGGTGATGATTGTGTTCCTAGTGGATAGTCTGGAATAACATTTCGGAAAAAAAGCGCCCACTAGTGCCTGATAACCTAACAATTCCGAGCACGCCACCTCTTCATAAAGAGGCGACATGTAGGGGGAAATGTATGTGACCTGTTTCAGTGTAGCAAAAAAGCGCCGACATGCCATCACACGAATCTCCTATCTTTAGACCGAAAATACATTGCGTGAAGAATGAGGGTGCCGGTGCCACTTCCAGTTGCGCATGCGCAACGTGGCCACTAAATAACTACAGAGGACGACTTTTGGTAGTAGGGTATGCTAGCGTGTGAAGTAATTTTCGTGAAGCTGTATGCCTACATAGTCAGGTAGACAGGCAGATAGACAGGCAGGTAGGTACGTAGGTATGCAGGTAGGTAGACAGCTAGGTAATCAGGTAGGTAGGTAGACATACATACATGTATATGTTTAACTAACATACACAATTATAAAAATAATTCTCTATTTCAGTGAAATCATAATGCTGGTCTGTAAATTTAACTAGTGTGCTCCATTAATTCACCAATAAACTATTGTTAAATTATTTTTAAAAACATTGCTCCCAAACAGTTCTCTAGCGACCATACATAGTAGTAGTTTGGCGTATATCGTCCGTATATGTAATATCTTGAACTATTTTTCTTTTTAAGCAGCGCCCCTAATGACCAATGCATATTTGGTCGCTAGGGGCGCTACTTGGGAGAATACAGGTCAATATTAACACACATATAGAGTCGCTGGGGACGTTACTATATGTATATATATATATATGTGTGTATATATATATATATATATATATATATATATATATATATATATATATATATATATATATATTATGTTGCATATTTGATCGCTGGGGCGCTACTTGAGAGAATACAGGTCAATATTAACACATATAGAGTCGCTGGGGACATTACAATATATATATATATATATATATATATATATATATATATATATATATATATATATTGTTAATGTGTGTTAATATTGACCTGTATTCTCTCAAGTTGCGCCCCAGCGACCAAATATGCAACAACTTCACCCATATTCCTTCCAAGTAGGTCACCTAGCGACTAAATACGCAAGAACTGAACCTACATTTCTTTCAAACAGCGCCCTTAGTGAGTTTGTGCGTACTAACTTAACCTACATTCCTTCCAAGTAACGCCCGTAGCGACCAAATATGCAATAACTTTACCCATATTCTTCACAAGTAGCACCCAAGGCAACGAAATAGCGAGGTAACGAAAACAACGAAGCAATGAAACAACGAAAAAACAAAGCACCAAGGCAAAGAAGCACCAAAGAAAAACGAAATAATGAGATGTAGCAAGGTAACAAGGCAACGAAGTAGCAAAACAACAAAACAGCAAAGCACCAAGGCAACAAAGCACCAAGGCAACAAAGCACCAAGGCAACGAAGCACCAAGGCAACGAAGCACCAAGGCAACGAAGCAGCAAGCAACAAAGTAGCGCAGTAACGAGACAATGAAGTAGCGAAACAACGAAACATTCCAGTCACAATTCACAAAACACAATGTCAAGTCCCTAGTAACTAAATATGTATTAACGTTACCTGTATGTCTCCTTAGCGACTAAACACACAATAATTTTACCCATATTCCTTCCAAGTAGCGCCTCTAGCTACTAAATATGCACTAACTTAACATATATTCCTTCCAATTAACGCCCTTAGCGACAGAATGTGTACTCAATCTGTACTAACTTCACCTATATTCCTTCCAAGTACTGCCTCTAGTGACTAAATATAATTATGGTAACGTAACCTATATTCTTGCCAAGTAACGCACCTAGCGACCAAATATGCAATATCTTCAGACATATTCCTTCTAAGTAGCGCCTCTAGCGAGTAAATAAGTATGAAATTAACCTAAATTAATTCCAAGTAGCACCCCTAGCGACTAAATATGCAATAATTTTATTTACTTTTGTTTTACTTTATTCTTCTTCCATCGCGACCAAAAATGCAAAAACTACACCTATATTCCTTCCAATTAGCGCCTCCAGCAACAACATATGCAATAACTATTCCTTCCAAGTAGCGCCTTTAGTGACCAAATACGCAATAATTTCACCCACGTTCATTCCAAGTAGCGGATCTAACGATTAAATCTGCACTAACTTAACGTACATTCCTTCCAAGTAGCGTCTCTAGCGACTAAATGTGTTTTAACTTAACTTACGTTCCTTCCAAGTAAGTCCCTAGCGAATAAATATGTTTTTACTTTACCTATATTCTTCTCAAGCAGCGCCCCTAGCGACCAAATATGCAAAAACAAAAGCACCTAGGCAATTAAGTAGCAAGGTAAGTACGAAGTAGCGAGACACCTTAAGCAACAAAGCACCAAGGCAATGAAATAGCAAGGTATTGAAGTAGAGAGGTAACGAGACAACGAAGTAGCAAAACAACGAAACAGCAGTGCACCAAAGGCAATGAAGCACCAAGGCACTGAAGTAGCGAAGTAACGAAGTACTGAGGTAACAAGACAATGAAGTAGCAAAGCAATGATACAGCGAAGCACCAAGGCATCGAAGTAGCAAGAAAACGAAGTCGCGAGGTAACGAAGTAGCACGGTAATGGGACAACAAAGTGGCGAAACAATAAAACAACAAAGCTCCAAAGCAAGGTAGCACCAAGGCAATGAAGTAGTGAGGTAATGAAGTAGTGAGGCGATGAAGTAGTGAGGTAATGAATTAGCGCAGTAATAAGACAACGAAGTAGCAAAACAACGAAACAGTGCTTCAACTCACAGTTTCAACTTACACATGGTCCAGCTGAATGTTGTTCAATGCAGACATATTAAGTCGCCGGCGAGGCAGTCAAATACCTCGCAACCATCGACTCACTCCGTCCGTTAGCGTTTCCACCCATCTATATTCTTCCAAGTAAAACTTCGCCTGTTTTCCTTCCAAACAGCGCCCTTAGTGAGTATGTACGTACTAAATTAACCTACATTCCTTCCTTTTAGCGCCCCTAACGACCAAATACGCAATAACTAAGAGAAACGAATTAAACATTATGGTAGAAGATATTGACCCTCACATAATTGGTATAACTGAATCATGGGCCAACATAGATATAACAGATGCTGAATTAGGACTGACAGGATATGTAATGTTTAGGAAAGATCGAATAGGAAGAAGGGGCGGGGGAGTTATTTTATATGTTAAAGAATCTATTCAGGCTTATGAAATAAAACTAGAAAGGGAAGCAGATTGCGATGAAGCTGTTTGGTGCAAAATTGTTTCAGGAAATTCATAATTAACTATTGGATTAGTTTACCGAAGTCCAAACATAAACGAAGAGGACAACACAAAAATAAAAAACGCTATAAAGGCTATTAGTAAAGGGGAATGTATCATAATGGGAGATTTTAACCATGGACACATACAATGGAATTCTCTAGAGAGCACAGGGATTGAGGACCAACAATTTCTATTTTTAATCCAGGATAGCTTTCTTACTCAGCACGTACTAGAACCAACCAGGGGAGAAAATGTATTAGATATAGTTTTGTCATCACAAAAAGAATTAGTGGACAATGTAAAAATATTTGAACCATTGGGTAATAGTGACCATAATCAAATACATTTTGACATCAATGTAAAATCAGAAAGTATAAATAAGAAAACGTACAAGAGAAACTTCCACAAAGGTAACTACAAAGATATGAGAAAATACTTAGCAAAGCTAGATTGGAATAACATGCTGATGAATAAGACCGCAATTGAATGTTGGAATATTCTAAAATATGAAATTGAGAGTATCATCGATAAATTTGTTCCCTTCCAAAAACAAGGAAAACGGTGTAGAAAGAAACACTTGTCAAAAGAGGCTATTAGAAAAATAATGCTAAAACAGACTATGTGGATGGTTTATAGGCGTACCAGAAAGGAAGAAGACTATGCAAAATACAAAGAGGCACTTAATGCAGCTACAACTGAAATCAGACAATCTAAAAGAAGCTATGAGCAAAAACTAGCATGTAACATAAAAAATGACAGCAAGAGTTTTTATGTATATGTCAGGAGTAAACAAAACGTACAAGACAAGGTTGGACCTCTAGAAGACAGTGCTGGAAATATAATATCACAGGGGTTTTTAATGGCGGAAGACCTAAATGGTTACTTCAGTTCAGTGTTTACCAAAGAAGACATTAGTTCATTACCAGTTGCTGATGCTAAATTTCAGGGGGCTAAATCTGACTATTTAGGTCCGTTAGTTGTAACTCCAGAATTGGTAGCTAAGAAAATAAAGGCAATGAAGGATAACAAATCACCGGGAGTGGATGGGATTCCTCCAAAATTACTAATGGAAACAGTAGAACAAATCAGTATACCACTTGCAAGAGTATTCAACTTGTCATTAAAAGAGGGAGTTGTTCCGTTTGAATGGAAAGAAGCAAACATCATACCATTATTTAAAAAGGGTTCGAGAAATAAGTCAGAGAATTACAGACCAGTGAGTTTAACGTCAGTGATTTGTAAATTATTAGAAAGGTTAATTAAAGACCATATGGTGGACTTCCTCGTTAAGCATAAATTATTAAATTCATCTCAACATGGATTCCTTAAAGCGAAGTCATGCTTAACAAATATGTTATGTTTTTTGGAAGAAATCACTAAGTGGATAGACTTGGGATCGCCAGTAGATATTATCTACTTAGATTTTCAGAAAGCTTTTGACAAAGTGCCACATCAAAGATTACTACTTAAATTAAAAGCCCATGGTATCGGGGATAGCATAACTGAATGGATAGAACAATGGCTTACTGACAGAAGACAACGAGTTGCAGTAGATGGAGAAGTTTCAAATTGGAAATCGGTTTTGAGTGGGGTACCTCAAGGATCAATATTAGGACCTATATTATTCTTAATTTATATCAATGACTTGGACGACAGTATAACAAGTAACGTACTGAAATTTGCAGATGACACAAAACTGTTTAGAAAGGTTAATACTGATGGTGATAAACAACATTTACAAAACGATCTAGACAGATTAGTGAAATGGTCTGAGAAATGGCAGATGCTGTTCAATTTTGGGAAATGTAAATGCCTACATACAGGACATGGGAACTTGAATGTAAACTATAAAATGGTAGATACTGTTCTGGGTACTACTGTAAAAGAAAAGGACTTAGGAGTTACGATGAGCGCTGATATGAAAGTTTCAGAGCAGTGTGGTATTGCAGCTTCAAAGGGTAATCAAATTCTTGGATTGATTAGAAGAAACATAACATACAAGGGAAAAAAGTTAATTATACCTCTTTATAAATCAATAGTTAGACCTCATTTAGAATACTGTATACAAGCATGGAGACCATATCGTAAAAAGGATATAGATACGCTTGAACGCATACAAAGGAGAGCAACTAAAATGATTCCAGAACTTAGAGACCTTAGTTATGAAGAACGCCTGAAAGAATGTGGTTTAACAACTCTAGAGACAAGGAGGTTAAGAGGAGATCAGATTGAAGTTTTTAAGATATTGAATGGGTATGAAAATATTGATAGAAATATGTTTTTCTCAATCAAGAAGGATAGCAGAACTAGAGGACATGAGGTAAAATTAGTAAAAGATCAATGTAGATTGGACATCAGGAAGCACTCGTTCTCACAGAGGACAATAAATGAATGGAACAAATTGTCTACAGATTGTGTAACTGCTAGCAGCGTGAATATGTTTAAAAACAAGGTTGACACATATCTCAGGAGGGCGGGTTATAAGTAGATGAACATTGTTGGACTCTCGATAAGCCAATGGCTTCCTTGTCCACTTGCCATCTGGGCCTTTGGCTTGGATGGCAAATCTTGTTAAATCTTGTTAAACTTCACCCATATTCCTTCCAAGTAGCGCCTCAAGTAGCGCCCCAAGTCTGCAACAATGTTATAATATACACAGGTGTTCAAGCCGTAGCATCAACAACTGTTTTAGTTGAATTTTTTTTAGATGAAGCATTGTTTCGTTGTTTCGCTACTTCGTTGTCTCATTTCCGGGCAGATGGCCGATGGTTAATGCATGTATAGCGGGAGGGAAGTGAATGAAGCGGAGATGGTTGGTACTGGCTCAAAAAATGCCAACAACTGAACGTGGATGGGAGTGTGCAAGTCTGAAATGGATGAAGATGCTAACAGATGGGTTGAATCTTCGTTCAAAGGTGTCTGTATGTGAAGTCGCAATGTATTACGGTTGTTTTCAATATATACATTACTATTGGGTCAAGTTAATATATAAATATATAGAGACTCGCTAGGATGTGGTTCTTATGCACATATGGGTCAAGGTGTTACATGTATGGCCACGATTGACGCTTCGTGGACAGGGTGTAGGTCAAGGTGTTAAATATATGGTCACTAGAGGCGCTTCAAGTTAATACATGTACGGTCGTTACGGGCACTGATTGGACGAAATGTAGGTTAAGTTAGTATATATTTAGTCGGTAGGGGCGCTTCTTGGATAGACTATGAGTGAAGTTATTGCATATTTTATTGCTAGAAGCAATAGGTCCTACTTATACAATGCTAGCTTGCATCCGTCTGTGGAACAACAAACCAAGCGCAGCAGTTTTCACAAGTGTTCATTCTTAGACATTACTTGCAGCTAAACAACCAAAAGCCTCAGTTCGGTTGTCGAGATTCGAGACCGTGCATGAGGCATGAGGCATGAGGCATGAGCAGTCACCGTCATCCTGGTCCACGTCACGGTCGGCGCAGAATGTCAGGAACATTACTCATAGACAACACTGCGGTTGCTATTTTGAGGCGCATGCTCGAAACTCTTACACAAAATAATAAATTAATAATGTCTATATCCCGCTATATGCTCCAAATGATTTATTATGATTTTTAAATGCTAAAAACTGCTCACCCTCCGAACGTGATAACTTGGTGGTTCGTACGTGACTGTCACGATAATGTTGCGCTGAAACACACATATAGCTTTTAACATCGTGCAAAATGATTTATTATAATCTTTAGTGTACGCACTTCCATTTTTTGCTATAAAGTGTAGACACTAATTAGCTGGAAATAAGGGCTGTCTGCATCATATCTACTGGGGGCGAGACGCCCCTTACTGCGATTTAGTAAATTTTTTGTCGTGATTAACAAGTAGAAAATGTTTTTAATTTGATAAAAACTACGTGTTTTCAAATGTACGCTCTATCAATTCGCACAGATGGTATGTGATAATTCCTACAATGTACACTGTATTACTTAGTGAATAAGTGCATATTACGCAATACGCGTAATACCTTCAGTTATAAAGATGAAAACCACATCCATTAAATTCTTATTGTTTCCTAATAAACGAGATTCATCACGCACGCACGCACGCACGCACGCACGCACGCACGCACACACACACACACACACACTCACACACGTTGAACTCGTTGTGATCGTGAATCAGCAAGCGGGAAAGGAAAACTAAAGTCACTGGCGACAAAAGGAACAAAAGAGAAGACGCGTCAGCACCAGCAAGGAAGAGGAAGCATGGCCGTTTGTCATATGCGTCGAACCCTTCGTGAACTGTAGACATCGGGAGGTGTGGGTACAGTTTCAGTTGTACAATGACTACACGCCAGGAGTGCGTTGTTTTGTCTGCCCTAACGCCGAGTCCGAGAGTATCTAAATGGTGCATGTTTGATGGCCGTCTGGATAAAGTAAAACAATTTTTGTTACATTAATTTTAGCAATAGTTATAGTTCATTCGTGTTTCATACAATGGAGAAATACTGTTATTGTTACTGCAAGACTGTTACTGTTACGGCAAGATACCCCCGGTGGTCTTGACCCCAGGGGTGAGGTATATATCAACATATTTAATTAACGATAACATTCTTTCAATCGTCGCTAATGTCTTGGTATTATATACTACAACCACACATCTATCGCATGCCAGCATAGATACCTCAAAAATACGTTTATGAATAACTGAAGCCATTTTCCTTTTGTAACAATTTCACCCTACAATAATGATACATGAAATACGCATATGTTGTGTGTATTTTATTTCATTTTAATAATGTGATAAATAGCCTAGAGTTAGTTTTCGGTGGCGTGGATCCTCGCCTTTCATTAACTGGATATGTGAGTGTACTTGCCTATGGCGGCCGCAGTATGAACCACCCGACACAGACAACCTGGCATGAAACAAGATTCTGGTTTACATCTTCACTGAAAGTGACCCTGTCTTGTGAACGTGCACATCGGCTCCAGGAGGTGATTGGCTTACTGACTAGTGGCATCTGCTGAGATAGTTGGGATGCGCTTTGCTGCGGGGTGCGTTTTGTCCCACCATTTTGCACAATTCTTGGTAACAATATCCGGTAGATGGCAGCATTAGTGGGCAGTAGTTAATCAATATTCCGCTAGAGGGGACGAGCGAAGATGTAGTCCATGTAGAAATATAATAAACATTTCAAATATGTCGGAATCTGATCCTGTTGGCATTTTTCTGGTGTATTCAGGGAGTGCAGGAGAACGATTGTTGTTCAGATATCCATATGAATCCGAAGATTTGAATCAAATGTTTGGAAAATGTACATGAACTCATTATTATTTATTATCGCCCATCAATTTGCTGATTGTGTTTGCTTTTGTTACGAAGACTGTGGTTCCGTAGCTGAGCACATGCACATTTTTCTGTTGTTTCTTAAACAAAGCCAATTTATTTCGAGCATCCAATATATAACCACTCTAGCGGATGACATGTTGTTGGAAACCAATGGAACACGTCAACTTTGTAAGGGCAGGGCTATCTCCCACCTGTTTTAGAGACCAATCTCCCACCATTTCTCAGAGTCCACCTTCCATCAATCCCGCCTCCCACCAATGTTTGATGTCAACCTCCCACTTCTTGCTACAACCCCTTGAACAAGTCAAATTAAAATAAACTATTCTGATAATAAGAACCTTGATTGTTTGAAATTTGCATGTTATTACTATGACCCTATGTAAGATCATATTTACTTCTCCGTCACACAAATCATTTCTATAAATCGTATACAAACTTTTCAACATAAGGTTATTTCTCTATACTTATATTTCTTATATTAAGTTTAACATGGAAATTGCATAAATCAGCAATAAATATACACACACCACACTCAGATGTATGTGCATGCTTGCGTGTTTGTATATAAAGCATTTCAATTTATTTAAACTTGAGGGTTTATTCATCAAAAAGTGGGAAAAAACTGTTGTTTGTTGATTGTTGAGTGACAAAAGTTATACAAAACATTTGGCTTATTTGGATGGCTTGTAAATTGTCATACATACAATACATATCTAACTTAATGTTATCTGGTGTACACTGACTTCAATGTTAATTAAACACAATCATGTTATTTTCTTCCTGGCAGATCCAGGAACAAATGTGAACCCATATGCAGTACGAGTTACAGAAGACTTGTCTGAACTAAGGTATGACCCAATTATTGTTCTATTCTATTTATTGTAACAACATGGTCATGCAAATTCAATAGAAGCTACCAAAAATAGCATATATATTTTAGCTATGGTGATACAAAATAATGTTTCAGTATAGAGATTCACACTGTTCATTGGTTAAGATTGTGCTTTGTGGTGTATCCATAATTCTCGAGTGGCTGATGTGATTTTAATAAAATGAATATTAAATTACCACCGGTAGACACGTAAAAATGTCCTGCAACTGTTTTGTTGTGCCCTTGAAATAATCATGGTGCTATGGCAATATGTGTTTCATTGTATTTGAACTTGTGTTGTATATTGGCAAAATAAAATACATACTAATCAAGGTCTTACTTAACTTATCAATGCATTTAATTAATCCTTTTAAAAATTAGATTTTGAATTTGCTGGGCTCTTGTGCAGATTATCATGGAGTTAAAAAATGGTAATATTAAAAAAATGGCATTTTGCGTTTCTCTGCTAGCAGCATTACTATTAATATTGTTATCTAATTTACAGAACTCCAGTATCAAGTATTAGTATCAGGACATTGATTGGGTAGGTAAACGAATATTGTCCATTTATGTTGCAAAATTTCTGTTTCTTATGATATGCCTTGTGCACTGAGTACAATGACTTATTAAAAAAATATTTTCTATATTGTGTGAAATAAGAAAATGAAATACAGGGTACATGGTTGTGTAAACAAAAATTATTTAATTATTATCTTTGACAATTGAATATAAACTAAATTTATGAAAATCTGCATATCATGTTGTCTTTGATTGTTTTAAAATATTTTGTGGATATGTTTCTGGTACACCTACAATCCACACTAGGTATTCAGACAAAGTGCTGGCTGCACTGCTTGCTGTGAAACCTGCGCTTTGTGGACACAAGTTTGAGGTGAAGGTCAACGATGTCCTGTTTCTGGGACACCCACTGATTGTGCCCAAGACACATCCATCATCAAAGCATGCCCGCGTCACAATGACATCATTCAATGTTGTATTTGCACTGCAGGTGTGTACAGTGGGATATATGTGGGTGGAGTGGAGGACAGTATGTCACTGTATTGTAGCTCTTAAATAGGGTAACAAGATTTAACAACATTGCCACCCATTGCAAAGGCCCAGATGGCAAGTGGATGAGGAAGCCATTGGCTTATCGAGAGTCCAACAATTTTTAATCTACGTGTAACCCGCCATCCTGAGATATGTGTCAACCTTGTTTTTAAATATATTCACATTGCTAGCAGTTACAAAATCTGTAGATAATTTGTTCCATTCATTTATTGTCCTCTGTGAGAATGAGTGCTTCCTGATGTCCAATCTACATTGATCCTTTACTAATTTTACCTCATGTCCTCTAGTTCTGCTATCCTTCTTGAGTGAGACAAAATATTTTTATTAAGATTTTCATACCCATTCAATATCTTAAAAAGTATCAATTTTATCTCCTCTTTTTAACAGAACATAACATTTATGTGCAGAGGGGGGTTTGTCCAAAGAGGTTATGTCCAAGGGGGATTTGTCCGGAGGAGGTTATGTCTTTGTATCTGCTTTCAGAAGCAGCGCAGTGCCTGTGGAATGAGTATCCCAACTATGTGTGTGCCATAGACGCCAAGATGTTTAAATCATGTCTGAAGATACAATTATTTAAGACTGCATTCGATAATTATTTGTGAAATCACATTAGGATTATAGTCTACTATTGAGAGTGTACATTGTACCTGGTGACCATGGTGTAAAAGTATGTTTTCCATGTGCAGGGCAATGCAGATGTGATGCTCATCTCGTGCTACCACGACCTGTCCAAGCAGCTAGCTGTGGCTTTACGACACGAGGAGAAACGATGTGGTTTCTTGAGTGAACAAGCCAGCAAGATGTGCTCCACCCAGGACGACATGGCTTCACAGCCTGAAGGTACATCATCTCACACTTCACACAGCCACACCATAGACTTTGCTGTTCAAGTCTCTTATTATTTGGTCTAGACATTTTCCTATATATTAAAACAATATAGAGATAATCGCCCCTGCATTCAGTGGACACCTCTGAAGCCAATAGATAGTGGCCCTGCAAAATAGGTGTCTGCTCATCACAAGCACTTTTACATTGAAATATTGTACTTGGGTGTGTAGAAATTCCGGTTTCTTGACTTATTAAATTCTACAGGGCCCTGTACATTGTTTACCTCACAAAAAACTTTGTTCTCATCTCTGAATATTTTGGCCGTGACTCGTTTGATGGATGTCCATAGAATAAAACGTGCCCTGTACCAAGACATCAGCCAGGAGCTCCCACCAGTCCTTCTTTTGCTTGTGTCACACAATGCTGGTCATGTGACATGCGCTTAGCGAAGCCTGTGAGACATGTCCACAATATTCGAAGATGAGAACCAACCTTCTCGTGAGATAAACAATGTCTAATGAAATAATGTAGTTTGTGCACAAAAACTGTCCATGTAAAAGAGGTCAGAGTGTCCACTTTAAAGAGGGACCACAACATATTTTCGATGTGGCTGCACACAACTTGCTTGTCATCAGTTGTAGTTGAAGGCAATTGATAAAACCGTGGGTATTGTCATTTGAATGCTCAATGCAAGAATGTCACTGTCAGCTGTTATTAGTACATCAAAGCATATGGTGGGACTGGAACAGGTAGACTCTTGAAATGACAGCTGTCTGATTGCCCTGGAAAAGAGTTTCAGAGATTGGACAAGTCTGGTGTTATTAGAGCTGTCCCATCGCACTAGTTGCAATTTTGTGAGTGAATGTGCATACCACATGGAAGTGAACTCTGCTTGTGCCCATGGTGATTGATTAATGAATGAACAATCATCTAAACGTGATTAAATTGCAAGGTGTATTTAGGTAATAATAGCTATAAATGATTATGTGTATTTGTCTTAACAGTGTTCATTGTTTTTTTATTTGTGGTTTGTTTCAGATAGTCTGGAATCACCATATGGTGCAATGCTGATGAAATGTCAACTTGCTAAGCAGTTGAAGTCTGTCCATTTGAGGTAGGTGGGGTCTGATCTGATGGGTACAATTGTAAGATTGTGGATAAATCATTGATATCGGGTTGAGCTGCATAATGGTGTTACCTGTGTTCTGTGCAGTCCATTCCTGTACAAGCTGCATGGTGATTGACTCTGTAGATACATTTCCCAATCATAGTTATGTAGTTTAGGATGTTGAACGTGTATCGCAGCTGCTGATGAAAAAGATAATAATAGACATATGATCGAATCTCATGAACCGTTGGCATGTGGTGTTTTCAGATGTGTCAAAAAAGTATTCGTATATCATTTTCATGTTTTGATTATATAAAGTAGACATGTTGAAATAAGATATGCCGATTACTACGTCCAAATAAATTCCCTGTGGTATGTCAATAACAATTAAGGTTTTTAATAATTACTTCTGCCTCTCGGATCCAAGCAATACATTTACTGTTAATGTGTATTTAATGAATACCATTAATATATATTCATAATGTGATGAGTATGACTGATAGACAACATACTGATGCTATCAAAACACCTAGCCAATTTTTTGTCAACTATATTTTTCATATTTGTCAGGGATCGAGATGGTATTGCTAATGATTTACCACCTAGAAATTTAGTAGAGCACATCCTGTGACCATTGAATTGTATAATTAATTATAGGGCATTTTGGGAGTGTAAATTTGATTGTCATATTCAACATACCAAATGTCCAGTGATAAGTAGCAAACATGAATTGTTAAGCAGAAATAGGTAGAAAACATAAAAGTCAACCACAACCGGTGGAGCACAAGGTGCCCCTGAATATTCATCCTGTTTCTACAACTACACAGACAGTGGATAGGGCGACAGGTCAACATCAGGACGAGGGCGACAGGTCAACATCAGGACGAGGGCGACAGGTCAACATCAGGACGAGGGCGACAGGTCAACATCAGGACGAGGGTGCAGCAGCAGTTGAATCAAACAAGAGTGATTCAACTCGGCTGATTTCGATCAGATTTCACTGATTTTGATCTGATTTCGATCACTTTTGAAAGTTGTTGGTCCAGCTGCTGAGCAACTTTTTTATATGAAGTTCATACACTGCTCCTTGACATAATTTTTGAACAATTTTACTTTCCCATGCCTACTTTCCATTTCATTATAGGAGACATTTAATACAAACTCGCTCCTGTGGTTTTATCATGATAATGGCTGCTGGATGAATCTGATGTGTTGTGTTTCTGCTTTTTGTGGCGTGACCTTCTTTAGAAACGAATGTGTCATTGCAACGGTGTGGATTCGTTCCTATGTAAGTTCCACAAAGCTCTAAAACTGGGTGTTTCATTCGCGGTCCTTCCAGTGTTATATAACAGCGTGGATGGTCACTTTTTAAAATACTGTGGATTCGTGAGGCAGAGGATTCGTGAGATTTGTGTGATGCAATTAACACTCCAGCTCATAAGAAATTGTGTCCAGAAAGAAAGGTATCATTATTTTATGAAAATATCGTACCCAAAGTATCTATACATAATGAACGATATGCCACTAATCACCTTAACTTTTGTAATTATGGATGGAAGCTTTGTAATTATGGACAGAAGCTTTTCCTGACCACAACTGACTTTCATTTCCTTATTTATTTTGGTACAAACATCACTTAATTCATAATTGTTTCTGCATTATATGTTCATAGTATATATATATATATATATATATATATATATATATATATATATATATATATATATATATATATATATATATATATATATATATATGTATATATATGTATATATATAATATATATATAATATATGTATGTGTGTGTGCGTGCGTGCGTGCGTGCGTGCGTGCGTGCGTGTGTTGTGTGATGCAAGGGTCATGTGGAGCTTGATACTGATTATATATTTCAGTATTTTTAAACTTTTTGTCAGGCCTACTTTTGGATTCATGAAGCAGAAAGAAAAATTTGCCAAAGGAAATAAAATCAGTGAAAAAAAATTACATTTGGGCTCAGTGTCTAAGTTTTGGTACCATAGAAATCATTGAACATTAACGGTTTGATTATAATGACATTCATATGTGTATGTGCATGCAGTTCTTAGTGGTAGGTAAAGTTTGGGAAAAAAGTTAAAAAAAACACAACAAAGGGTAAAATGGACCCTTTATTAAATCATACAGCCCATAATATCTGTCACACCTATGGAAAATTATACAGTCTGTAGCAGTGACTTTATACAGCTGTATGTGAACCAGTGGATCCACATCAACTATAATATGTTCTCTTGCAGTCTCTGTACCAGTGGTGTGGTACAGCTGTATGTGAACCAGTGGATCCACATCAACTATAATATGTTCTCTTGCAGTCTCTGTACCAGTGGTGTGGTACAGCTGTATGTGAACCAGTGGATCCACATCAACTATAATGTGTTCTCTTGCAGTCTCTGTACCAGTGGTGTGGTACAGCTGTAAGTGAACCAGTGGATCCACATCAACTATAATGTGTTCTTTTGCAGTCTCTGTAGCAGTGGTGTGGTACAGCTGTATGTGAACCAGTGGATCCACATCAACTATAATATGTTCTCTTGCAGTCTCTGTACCAGTGGTGTGGTACAGCTGTATGTGAACCAGTGGATCCACATCAACTATAATATGTTCTCTTGCAGTCTCTGTACCAGTGGTGTGGTACAGCTGTATGTGAACCAGTGGATCCACATCAACTATAATGTGTTCTCTTGCAGTCTCTGTACCAGTGGTGTGGTACAGCTGTATGTAAACCAGTGGATCCACATCAACTATAATGTGTTCTCTTGCAGTCTCTGTAGCAGTGGTGTGGTACAGCTGTATGTGAACCAGTGGATCCACATCAACTTCAGTCTGCCCCACAAGGTCCACATGGCCCACAGTCCTGGCATGAAGATCACGGTAACTGCAGCTTCTCATTCTATCCTAACAACTATTCACATGATCTAATAATCCTGACTGCTTCATCTTCCATCTTCAATCGTCAATACTGTGCTGGGGTTTTTAGTTAATTAACCATCGCTCAGCATTACACCACTGGCACTAGTAGTCCAATACCTTTTATCACTGGCACTAGTAGTCCATTGACTTTTACCACTGGCACTAGTAGTCCAATACCTTTTACCACTGGCACTAGTAGTTGTCCAATACCTTTTACCACTGGCACTAGTAGTCCAATACCTTTAGACACTAGCATTAGTAGTCCAATACCTTTTACCACTGGCACTAGTAGTCCAATACCTTTAGACGCTGGCACTAGTAGCCCAATACCTTTTACCACTGGCACTAGTTAGTAGCCCAGTACCTTTTACCACTGGCATTAGTAGTCCAATACCTTTTACCACTGGCACTAGTAGTCCAATACCTTTTACCACTGGCACTAGTAGTCCAATGCGTTTTGCTTTAATTGGTTTGTAAGCTAATATGTGGAGGAGAAATGTTCATACATTAGTCTGGTCAACATAATGCTTCAGTGTACTGCTTTATGTGTGGTTTATGATTTATATTTTATTCCTTATTTGTAGCCAAAGACAATTCAACGGTGTGTGGAATCACTGCAGTAAGTTGCCATTGTTTACTTTATCTTCATACAATTATACAGAATATTTATAACCATCCTTCAGCTTGACTCTCTTTGGTAAATATTTAATGATCAAGGATGACTTTAAGTGTTCAAGTACAAGCAGGCCTACATGTACTTGGGTTGAAGTACAGGTAGGCCTAAATATACTTGTGTTCATGTACAGTACAGGTAAGCCTATATGTACTTGTCTTCAAGTACAAGCAGGCCTACATGTACTTGGGTTGAAGTACAGGTAGGCATAAATATACTTGTGTTCATGTACAGTACAGGTAAGCCTACATGTACTTGTCTTCAAGTACAGGTAGGCCTACATGTACTATATGGCATGTGCATCTTGTTGTAGGCCGTACCATGGTATGTTGCTTCTCGTGGACGAAGAGACATTGCTTGACTCACTACCACCAGATGGCAGTCCATGTCTGACTCGACTCATCCAAGTATCTAGTCCACTGAAGAATCTGCAGGACCTTGCATCTGACGCTGACCTCTCTCTAGGACAGGTCAGTTCTAGGATGGGCACTGAACTCAGCAGTTTTTGATAATCATTCTTTATTCTGAGTACTAGATGTGACTCGGAGTAAATTGGTCTAAGACAGTGAGCTTACTTTATGTTGATGTCATCATTAACTTTGTCAAGTGTCAATCAGGGTTTTGAAAATGTTCTTTATAAATTTTCTTATTAGTGTTAATACTAATAATTATAACTCCTTTAAAACCAAGAAACCACCTTTGAATAGAATGATCACATTTGCAGATGAACACCCTCTCTTATATTTGTGATAATGCAATAAAACCTTATTCTGATGGAAGCTGCCATCAAAGCTTCATAGCAAGTTAAGTCAAATGTATACACCTGGTACTTTAGTACATCCCTTGAATACAGCAATCCTTCAACATTTCTTCACCAGAAGCCAATTTCACAAAGCGTTTGTACCGTACGAAGGAACTGATGTGGATGTTTGATTTAGATTATGTAACTCGGAACAGTCATAGAAAACAGCTGTATGTTACTACCAACTGCCCTTGGTTCATACGGTATGAATGCTTCGTGAAACTGGCCCCAGACTGTTCATTTGCACTGGGATTTGGTGTTTGTCTAGCTAGTCCATAAGGTCCAACAGGTGACTTACTTTCTGTGGTCACTGCAGGTGTTTCAGTTGGTCACTCATCTTGTGTACTGGGGAAAGGCTGCAATAATCTACCCACTGTGCGAGTCCAACGTCTACGTGATCACTCCAGACACTAACATGATTGTGTGAGTAGGAACCTCATAGACCAAGACACTAACATGATTGTGTGACTAGGAACTTCATAGACCAAGACACTAACATGATTGTGTGAGTAGGAACCTCATAGACCAAGACACTAACATGATTGTCTCAGTAGGAACCTCACAAACCAAGACAGAACTGGTCATGTGAATAGGACACTATAGTGTAATACTTATATGTTGTGTTGACAATACTGTGATTTTGTTATAGAAATTCCACTCTTGTTGAGAAATTTGTGGAGCTGTTTCCCGGTATGTCTCTCCCGGCCGTCATATCTGAGTTCTCCCTGCCAACTCCCCTGGGAGAACACCGGGACGTCCTGGGTCTGCCCCAGCAGCAGGTGAACCCAACTTTCTTCCATCCTTCTTAACCAGACACAACTTGTTGATATTGCAGTTTGTTACGACTAGCACCACACTATTAGCATATTTTGCCAAGTATTTGTACTTGAATACTATCTAAAAGTATTCGTATTTGTTCTCTATGAAAGAAGTATGAATTATCACGAGCTGCTAACTGACTGACCTCATGTTTCATGAGACACCACAATGACAGATTTGAATGTCACATAACACTAAATGTCACTGTGAACTTGCTTGTGCCAAGAAAAAGAGGCTGTATAAAGCATTTATTACATGTAGATCTTCAGAAGATAAGCATAAATACAAAACTTATAAAAATAAATTAACAACTATATTAAGACTCACTGAAAAACAGAACTATAGCACATTGTTAGAGAAATAGAAAACTAATGTTACTTGGAAAATATTAAACTGTAATCAACAAACAATTCAACCCACCAATATATCTTGATTTTTTAAGAATTACAAATCAGTTTCAGACAAGAGAGAGATAGCCAATGGATTTAATAATTTTTTTACAAATGTTTGCCATAACAAAACATATTTCATTACCTGATGTATCTATTTATGTATCTATTTATGACTACTTGGGAAAAGGACTGGAAAGTAGTGTTTCTAAATCCTATTGAGGACCAAGAAATTATTAGAACTGTTCAACATTTAAAAAATAAAATGTCAACAGATTGTAGTGATGTTAACATGAATATGATAAAAAAAATTCTCAAATTGTAAAACATTTAGTCACATTTGCAATGTAACCTTTCAAACCGGAGTATTTCCTAGCAAAATTTAAATTGTCAAAGTTGTTTCAGTATTTAAGTCTGGTGAAAAGGGTGTGTTTACAAATTACAGACCCGTCTCATTGTTACCTCAATTCTCAAAAATACCACAGAATTTATATAATGATGGGTTGGAAAAATTCTTAAATAAGTATGATGTACTCAGTCCAAGCCAGTATGGTTTCAGATCTAATATGTCATTGTATCATGTATTATCATGCACTGTTGGAATTGGTTTAAGAAATGCACTAGATAACAAAAAGTATGCTATTGGAGTATTTGTTGACCTAAGGAAAGCTTTTGACACTGTTGATTATGATATTTTGGCCAAAAAAATTGCATTTCTATGGTGTGCGTAGTATTGCACATAAATGGATAGTGGGTTATTTGGAAAATAAAAAACAATTTGTTCAGTATAAAAATTGTCATTCAGACATACCAAATGTATGTTGTGATGTTCCTCAAGGTTCTATTTTAGGACCAAAGCTATGTGTCATCTACATGAATGACATTTGTAATGTTTCAAAGGTATTTAAGTTCATTTTATTTGCTGATGACACAAACTTGTTTTATTGTGATAGTAATTTAAATAAACTTATCCGAAGGAATAACACACAGTTGGATAAGTTGCATGTGTGGTTTACTGTAAATAGCTAAATCTTACAAAAAACAAATTACATGATGTTTGGAAATCGCCAATTGAATACAAGCATCTCCATAAAGATCAACAAAGAAGCACTTGATAGAGTTGAAGTCACAACATTTTTAGGTATTCTGATTGATGACAAGTTAACATGGAAAAATCCTATTTCCTTGGTGAAATCTAAACTTTCAAAGTGTTATGCAATTATGTACAGAGCCAACATTATGATTGATAGAATCTGATGTGGCTTGAGTGTATTATTCTACTGTGTTGGGGCAACACTTATGTTACAGATATTGAGTGTTTAGTCTTGTTACAGAAAAAGGTAGTATGGTTACTTTGTGGTGCTAGGAGGTTGGCTCACACATCTAGGCTATTTTATAATCTTCGCATTCTTAAAGTACCAAATATTGTAGAGTTAAGAATTGGTATTATTATGTTTAAGGCATATCATAATCTATTGTCAAAAAAAAACCTCTAACATATGTACAACAGTTTTTCAGTCAGCATGAATTTGTTTACCCAACCCGACAAAATGACACATTTACTCAACAGTTTGCACGTACTAATATGAAAAGAGTTTATCAACTAAAGGAGTACAATTATGGAATATAAAAAAATTATAACGCTAAAATTTGTAATAGTTATGCTATGTGATATGTAACTATTTGTGATGAAAAAATGACTGGGATTAGGGTTATAAAATATTACTTTTAGTCTCAATTTATTGAGGTGGTGTTTGTTAAATTGACTGTGCAAATTCAAATTGGTTTGGGACGAAATTAAAGTTACTATTTCACGTTCAAATGTGTCATGAATGAACATGAAAATTAAGTCTGATGTACCATGTTTTGAAAACAAAACAATCTGTCATATGCGTACAATTGTATACTGTATTCTATTCAGGACTATGTATTTCTAATTTTGTAATAGGACAAGTAACATAATATTACACTTCTTGCCTTTTTTTGACAATTTTATAGTTATGAAATGTTGTTCTATTATGTTTTTCTATTATTGTTGTTGTTGAAAATAAAGATTCATTCATTCATGTGTATTACTTTTTGTTTGATATCAAAATGCACATTTCAGCATGGAAAGGTTTTTAAAAATGTGCTATCAACATTAGTCCAGTGGTTATCAGAGTCAGTCTGTGTATCCATACATCTATTTATCTATGCATACTATAATTGGAAAGTGAGATGTTATTGCTCTACTTTCAGTAATCATCACTGACAATTACACATATAATACAGCTGTCACCTAGTCCGCAAAAAAATATTTTTGTAGTTTAAGAAACGTTTTAGTGGTTATTATATCCAGGCTCAGATGTCACTGTTCATTATATCCTGGCTCAGCAGCTACAGTTGTCACTGTTCATTGTATCCAGGCTCAGCAGGTGCAGATGGTGGTTTGGATGCTGCAGCACCAACTTCTGGTTCAGCTGCACATCTACGTCTACCGCCTGCCTGACATCCAGACAGACAGGACCCACAACAAGTCTGCCATCAATTTCCTGTCACCAGAGGACCTGCCTGCACTCCGACGCAAAGACACACGGGTGTCAGATGCCGCATCATCAGGTTGGTAGTGACATCATGCATATTGGCCACTTTACCACAGGGTTTCATCTACATAGACAGGGTTGACAGGGTGGATAAAACACAGGGGTATGTGAAGGGAGTAAACAACTTGGGGTAAATAAATGGTGGTATGGGACAAGGGGGTAAATGACTGAGGAACACAATAACACATGATGCCATTGTGTAAAAAAATGTATGTTGGTCTTCAAACATGTAAGCCTTGCTTAGTCTCATATTATGACATCAAATCGACTGGTACTTACCTAGTCCTCTTCGCTGAAGGTAGAGCATAGGGCCGAAACGAGTCTTTTCCAACGTACTCTGTTATTTGCTGCCTTCTTCCTTTCTTTCCAGGTGGTTGTATGTTTCTTTACTTCCTCATCTATTGATTTACTCCAAGTAGTTTTGGGTCTGCCTGTTTTTTCCTTGTGGATTCCAGTCTAAGGCCTGTCTCGTGACATTGTTGGTTTGTTTTCGGAGGGTGTGTCCTATCCATGTCCATTTTCATCTTGCAATCTCTTTCCTGATGCTGTGTTGGTCTGTCCTCATCCAGATTTCTTTGTTTGTGGTTTTATCTTGCCATTTGGTTTTCAGGATGTATCTCAGACATTTGTTAAAGAATGTTTGTAGCATTCTGGTTGTTGTCTTGTTTGCTCTCCATGTCTCAGAGCCATATAGCAGTACACTTTTCACGTTGGTGTTGAAGATTCTGGTCTTGTTTCATGTTGAGAAAAATTATGTGTTCCACACTGTCTTGAAAATGCTGAAAGCATGCCTGGCCTTTCCAATCCTGTTTTTGACATCTTCATCTGTTCCTCCTTTGTCTGTCACTACACTTCCCAGATAGGTGAATTTTTTTTCCTCCTCTATATCTTTTCCCTTCAGCTGTACCTTAGCTTGTTGTGTACTGTTCACCTTTAGTAGTTTTGTTTTCTGTATGTTTATTTCCAAGCCTGTCTTTTCTGCTTCCTGCGTCAATTTGCTGGACTTCTTTTGCATTTGTTTGTGTGAATGTGATAGTAGGCAGATGTCGTCTACAAAATCTAGATCATCCAACTGTTTAGTGAATGTTCACTGGATGCCATTTTGGCCCTGTTTAACAGTCTCTCTCATTATCCAGTCTATCACCATGATAAAAATTAATGGTGATAGGATGCACCCCTGTCTTACACCAGTCTTTACTTCAGATGTCTCAGACAGTTTTCCATTATGGATAACTTGGCAGGTGGAGTTTTCATACATCTGCTGGATTAGTGTCACAAACTTTGCTGGTATTCCATAATGATGCATCAGCATCCAGATAACGTCTCTGTCTGCTCTATCAAAAGCTTTCCCGAAGTCTATGAAATTAATGTATAGGGGTGACTGCCACTGAATTGATTGTTCTACAATTATTCTCAGTGTAGCAATATGATCAGTGCATGATTTGTTTTTCTGAAAACCAGCTTGTTCTTCACGTAGGTTTTCATCCAGTGCTCCTTTCATTCTGTCCAGTAGTATGCATGTGAAGACTTTACTTGGTATGGATAGGAGTGCGATTCCTCTCCAGTTCTTGCACATTCCCAAGTCACCTTTCTATTTCCATTAGAAATTGCCTAACCCTTTTTTGATGTTTTTGGTTTTAGCACAATGGAAGTGTCTTTATTGTATTGTAAAGTTACATTACTGAATATCACGTTGCAGCAACTAGTGATGAGAGCCAGGGCCCAACACCAGAGAAGTCATCTTCCTTTGACATTGGCAGCGACGGCGTCTCAGACGATGCACGTTACCAGTGGCATCTCCTGCAAGACAGTCTGAGCACCGAGACAAAGGAACGCATTATGAACATCGCAACACCAGACAATGTGGAAGACAGCCAACTGTTTGTAAGGTGTGGCATGGCTCAGTCAGGGATTGTAATATCAGCCAGTGATCAAATTTGATGGTTGAACTATATATTATAGTGTAACAAAATTATGGATATATCAGTATTACAGAGACAGTGGCCTAGCTATCGCTGTAAGGAATCTCAATGTAAAGGAACATTTGCTTAAAAAGAACAACTTTAAAATCCCCTTTCTGGTCTGCACTGTTTGATGTACACATGAATATAAGGAACATTGGATATATGGAACATTTTTACTACGTCCCAACATGTTCCTTATACATATGGTGAGAGTTCACTTTGTGTAACAAACTGTAAATGAAACTATTCACACTATTCATATACAAGCCAAAAATAAGATCACAAAATTATGTAATTTTTTTAATAAAATTTTTGTGTTTATAATTACGTAAAAATTTTTACCAAATCAAATTGTTTTCATATATGATGAGGTCTTGTATGGGCCTAATGTATTTCTTTCAATGGCTCAGATAGAAGTTACCACAGTTTATATGTTGGGTCTCTTCAGTTGAGCTGTAGAGATTGTCTCAGGCAAAGTTCAATTACATCCCCGAAAGAACTTGTTCTTAAATAATGATATTTTCAGTTATAGACAGTCATTAACCTTGCCTACCCTCTGTGGCTCCTCAGCTTATTCCTCCATATGTTCACAACTTTAACATTGTGTAACCATTTTAAGATTGCCTAACCCTACAGCTTTGATGGCCATAGAGCTCAGGTTTCTGAGGATTTGGGTGCAATATAAGTTTTTTGTATTGTATTTTTGTGATTTGAACACATGTTGCAAATACAGTGTTTATTATGCAGTACCTGTTATGACGTTTTCTTTGCCCTGCAGACTGTGTCCATACTTCAACGGCCAGCACCACCTGGAGGAGATCATGTACTACGAAAATGTGCGCCGCTCACAGCTACTGACACTGCTCGACAAGTTCAGGGACATGCTTATCTTGTGTCAACACGAAGATGTTGGAATCACCACCTGGCTGAATGACGACAAGACACCGACACTGAATCGTAGTTGGTAGTGCCATGTCTTGCAACACAACACCTGGCTAAATGATGACAACACACCGACAAAGAATCATTGTTGGTAGTGCCTTGTCAACACCTGTCTGAATGACGACAACACACTGACACTGAATCATTGTTGGTAGTGCCATAGCAACACAACACCTGGCTGAATTATGACAACACCGACAATGAAACCAGCACCACCTGGAGGAGATCATGTACTACGAAAATGTGCGCCGCTCACAGCTACTGACACTGCTCGACAAGTTCAGGGACATGCTTATCTTGTGTCAACACGAAGATGTTGGAATCACCACCTGGCTGAATGACGACAAGACACCGACACTGAATTGTAGTTGGTAGTGCCATGTCTTGCAACACAACACCTGGCTGAATGATGACAACACACCGACAAAGAATCATTGTTGGTAGTGCCTTGTCAACACCTGTCTGAATGACGACAACACACTGACACTGAATCATTGTTGGTAGTGCCATAGCAACACAACACCTGGCTGAATTATGACAACACCGACAATGAAACGTTGTTGGTAGTGCCATGTTAACACCTGGCTGAATGACTACAGTATACCGACACCAACACAATATATTAGCTTCATCCACGCTGAAGCCATATTGATTTTTGACTCGAGACAGGACAACATATTTACACATTACGCAGAATAAATTTTATTTCACAATATGCCTTGCCTGCACCAATAGCCCAGCCTGCAACAATAGTGGGGCTTTAGCAGGGAACAAAGTAACCCTGCAGACTGGTGTTCAAACCCCCCAAATTCCTCCAGAGGACGGGCATGTACATTTGAAGTGTTTTTGCACTATGTCTTCATCATTAAATAGCATGGTAACATTTTCACTGTGCCTGCACTTACAAAGAAAGAGCACATTTTCTCTCACATCAATTCCAGCAGTGCCGATTCAGCTTTTTTGTCCCTAACACTGACACCCTTGCTACCCTGAACATAAAACCTCAGGGGTTTTTGGGCCCATTCTTCCCCAGCAGAAGACACCCCAATACGAGATGTGATAACAATGTTTCTTTCTGCAATTTTGTCAGCGTCTTCTAACCATATGTGTAGACATTTTGTCAAATCCACTTTGTTAGTGTTTGCCTTGTTTATGGCCATAGCCTGCGTCAGCTTGGATGGTCCGTTGCCAAGGTCATGCTCCTTCAAGCTGTTGCCTTTGTCTGACCTCCTGACTCCTCTTAATGTCCTCATGGTATTGATGCCCTGGAGATCATCTAAGGCTCGAATGAGCACAGCTGCACCATCACCTGCATAACAAAACAATACTGAGGTAATATCGCTGTTATCAGTGTGCCTGATACCAACTTTTTTTTAGGGGGCCCTTACTGAGTGCATCAAAGACAAAGATTGAGACACGTTATTGACTATGGAGGTAACCCCATACCTTAACATTTATTCAACTATGTTTGAGCATTTATAAGCATTCACAATGACAAGCAAGAATAACGGCATACAATGAAAATACAGTGTTAAATAATGACCATACAAGTTCCCCTGAGAAAACAAACAACATCAAAATGCAAAAAAGATTATGATTTTGTGGGGGTCCCTTTTATGGGGTACAAATGTACCTCTTGTACCATGGTTATTCCAGCACTGGGTAATATCCGTAGGTGGGTTGAAAATGTTCAGCCCTATGTCAAACATAACACATCAAATAACAGATTATTTGTATCGTATATCATATTGCTTTACTTTTACTCAATTACATATATAATATACATTATTATTTTAAAAGTTATATTTAGTCCAATTGTGCTAACGTTTCACCTGACAGTGTCATGATAATTCAATTTATAAAATATAAATATCTGCTAGTATATTTTACCTTTACTCGAGATGTTCAGACACGTGTAGACGCCATAGATGTTGTACACGTAAGCCGTACCTGCCTGCATAAACATAGCACCATTCTTCGCTGTCTCTTTACCTCCATAGGAATGTGACGCCTTGTCATCATCTCCGAGATAAGCCTCAGTTTCAACAATTCTTCCACAGAGTTTCTCACCCGAATCCACAATCCTTACAAGGCGTTTGCCAAGCAAAGCCTTTGCCAACTCTACACAGGGTTTATCATAAAAGGAAAACGGCAGTCTAGTACCGTTGTCTTGTTTTACAGATGCACCACATATATTAGTGTTTGTTGGTTTACATTTTGTTGTCACAGATTCTGTAGTTCTTGTTGACCTTTGCCGTTCTCCAACATCAGCTTTCTGCTGCTCTGGGCTGGTTATGCTGGATGAAAGCTTTCTTGCTTTAGCTGGTATTTCCTCTATGCCACCAGATGCTGTTTTTGTTGGTATGTTTTCTACCAAGACTGTCTTTTCACCTGAAATTGCAGACAACTCAGCCATTGTCAGTGTGTGCTGCTGTGCCAACACTCGATCATTTACTGCTTCACCATTTCATCATTGCCATTGGCATTGCTAATGGTTAATGAATTATTTTTGTCTGAAATTTGACTGCATCCATTTGCAATTTCTGATAAAGCTCATCATTTGGTTTCATCTTCATCTTTTGTTACATGCCCAGTTTCAAACATCCACTGAAACAGAAATAAATAAAAAAATTAATCTTAGATGATTTGTCAGACTGGATATAAGCCTAAATGCATGTGCAGAGTAATCATCTGAGGCTACAAGAGCTGACAGATTGGATATAAAACATTACATTGTCTTTTTATGACAGCTAGTGGACAACCCCGTACTTCCTGCCACACTAGTTCCCGTCAAGTCTTCTAGACTAAAGCAATAAAAGCCAATTGTCTGAATTTTGCAAAGGCAAAGCTAATAGTTTCGTTTGTCACGTTTTTATATCACAGTGTCAGTGACAGTGACTCTGTGACACTGACATACGCAAATGCACACACGGTCATTTACGCACCTCTCTGAAAATACGCCCTGATAATTTACGCAAGTCTAGCTAGGATGTAGTACACAAACGCCCAGGGCGAGTCTGTTGTATAAGGCTAAGTGGTAGCATAGATATATAGTACTAATTTTATTACTATTATTATGGTTGGAGCAAAGCCTATGAGTTTATACATAGCTGCTGACCTATTCAGTTGTTTTTCACTAATTTCACTGCGCATGTTCGGTGTTTATTGCGCAAGCGTACTAGGTCACGCCCCGAAAACATCGCTTGCGTTTCTTGTTATAAAAAGTAGGCTATATGTCACACGTTTCCTGTATTCTGTTTTTGATTCTTTGTTTCGTACGAGATACATCGTAAGACGGTAAGTACTTGCGGGATTAGATATACAATTACTTTGAATGTCTGTATGGTAAAATATTCGTTATCGGCAAAGTTAAGGTTCAGCTATTTGCGGATATGGAGCTAGCGTCGCCCAATCGAAAAGTCCCGGGCCTTGGCCTAGCCGTAGCCGAGCGTACGTTCACACGGTAGTGACAAATCAGCGTATAACCATATAACTTGAAAGGATGAACCGTGTTATTCAACAAAATCATATTATCGTGGTTATGATAACTTGAGAGGCCCTGTAAAAACGTACGACTATCCTGGAACTGTCTGAGTGACTGTGCGGAAGCAAACGATCATACGAGGCCAGTCAATAAATAACTAATTGGCTAGGGCTATACGGTAATTAGGCTATAACCTAGCTATACTATAGCCTAGGCTAGGAGGCTAGATAAAAAAAAAATCAGATCGACCAGATTACCATTTAAATGGTTACACACGATACAGTGTCCTAACAAGTTTATAACACTTGGAATTTTGTTGATATCTTCATTATTTCCGAAGTAAATAGTTTTTGATGTATTGAACATAATCATAATTATTGATGTGAAGTAAAAAGGTATGTGACCCACAAACGAGTGTTAATAATATTCACATCTGACCTATTTATAGGGAGTAAAAGCATGATATGGCTGTAATTAATTAGTAAATTGGGTCTATTAAACTTTTGGGGATGAAAATGTTCAATATATCAACTTCAATAGTATGGGACCTGGTCAGTCCCTATTTTTATTACCTAATTAATTGACCTACATGTCACATTTTTTTACTTCCGGAATCTTGGTGCAGCAGCGACTTGAAATTGGTGTAGAGAATTTACAAAAAAAAGTGGAATATCGAATAGAATAAGTATGACTATTGCACATATACTACATACACAAACTTCTTTTATATATATATATATATATATATATATATATATTAAGAAACTGTTTTTGTTAACATAGGCAGTATTTTTCCCGGACTCAATTTCAACGAGCGATAAGGGGGAGTTTGTTTACAGGTCGTGAATTAAACTGGTGTACCAAACCATCGTATACATTGTTAAATATATATTAGATAAAGTGATACATTTACATAAATTACATACATAAGGTAATATCTGACGTAGTTGTAGTAAACGATTTCGGCAAAAAGGAATTAACAGCAGGATGTTAGCGTAAGTTTGTTTACACTGACTTCGTTGTTTTGTTTACACAGTGTTCCCTGTATTCGCTAGGTGGCAGGCTTTTTTTTTGCTCGTGCGAGCTTAGTAGAAAAGACATAGTTAGCAAGTATATTAGCCTAAAGTGTTCTTTTGAACACAAAAACAGCCTTATTCAAGGCTAATGTAGCAATCACATTAAGTCTAAATTTTTTATGGTGCCATGCAAACGGCAGGTAAAGGCCACCAGGCATTTAATATGCAACAGTTGTAGCAACTGGGTGGACTTCGTCAAGTCAGGGTGCGAGAAGTCCTGGGCTGAGGTTCAGGCGGATAGTTTTAGTTTTAAGTGTAGGGGATGTACGAGGACGAAGGAACTTGAGGTGGAGTTAGAACAGCTGAGGCTGCTCGTTGTGGCAGTGGTGGGAAGGCAGCAGGTGTGTTGCGCCAGTGGTTCTGGTGGGGGGACAGTAGATGATAAAGTGGGGAAGACGACGAGAGAGATAATAGGGAGAGCACACCTCAGTCTGGGAGGAGGCTGAGGGGAGGTAAGGTGACAGGTCGTAGGGAGACAGGACGTAAGGAGATGGGACGTAGGGAGATAACACACAAGGAGATGGGACGTAGGAGACGAGAAGGAAAGAAATGGGAGGGAAGACAAATGGATCGAAGGAAAGGGGAGTGGGGGAGACAGTAGCGAAAGAGTCGGGGGGGGGCAAGGAGACAGTAGCGAAGGAGTCGGGGGGCAAGGAGACGATAGTTAAGGCGATGGGAGTGAGGGAGATGGGAGGGAGGGTGTCAGGAGGGAAGGTGACAGGAGCGCAAGTTAGCCAGGCGACGGGAGGGAAAGGTGACAGGTTGATGAGTGAGAGAGAGCCTGATAACAGTCTGCCACCAAGTGACAAGACTGCAGGACAGAATGTGATGGAGGGGATCCATCGGAAGAGCTATTCCGAGGCACTGATAGAGGGGGTGAGAAAGAGAGCGAGGGTATTTGTGGGAGACTCAATAGTTAGGAAGACCGACAGATTCTTAAACAAGGGAGATGATGTGGTAGTTTGCTTGCCTGGGGCCAAAATAGAGGTGATAACTGAGAGCAGGGTTGAAAAAAATCTTGATTTTTATTTTTTTAAATAAAAAAAATCTGATTTTTTTATTTAAATCAGATTTATTTTATTTTTATTTTTTCTTCATTTTTTTTAAATCTGGTATATATATATTTATATAGATGTTTAAATTTGTAAACTCTTTCAAACATGTTCTATTCAAATCGATTTGGGTTCTTGTCTTAACAGAGGGTACATGATTTTTGCTTATATAAAGACATTAGACATTGTCCACAAGGCCTCACCCCCTGTAGTTGCATAATCTGTCTTGGAAAGGAAAGCATGCTGTGTGTCTGTGGCTGTAGCAGTGGTCATTATTGTTTGCCTATAGGGTGGATTAGCACCTGTCCAGGGCTCTGTGTACTCTAAGGGTCTCTAACCAGAATACAAACTGGTACAGTATTAAACAACTGAGTCAACATACTGAATACTGACTGAGAGGGTAGACAACATCATGGGTTCGGGCAAAGGTGGATCTGTTTTAGTACACGTAGGGACAAATAACGTAGAGAGGGAGGGTACAACTGCCATAGTTAGGAAATACAGTAATTCGGTCAGAACACTAAAGCAGACGCGGGTTGAGCAGGTAATACTGTCAGGGATTTTACTAGTAATAGGAAGGAGGGGTCATAGATATCGAAATTGCTGGGGGATGGCAATTAACATGCTAGTCGAAAAGCTATGTAGGGAAGAGGAAGTTAGTTTTGTGGATTTGTGGGGAAGTTTTGTTGGAAGGGCGGATATGTACATGAAGAACGGGCTTCATCTAAGTGGAAAGGGGGCAGCAGTATTTGCGGATGGACTCTCAGCAGCAGTAGACAGTGGCATGGGTAGCGTATCAAATATTTTTGGTAGTAAACACTATTTAAACTAGAAAAACAAGGGGGTTACTTAGAGATGCCTCAAGCAGGACAAGAGGCCACTAGAACAGATAAACCAATAATAGTATGTCTGAAAAACATGTCTGAAGCAGGTTATAGATGTGTGTGTTTAAATGCTAGGAGTATAGTAAATAAGAAAAACGAATTAAACATTATGGTAGAAGATACTGACCCTCACATAATTGGTATAACCGAATCATGGGCCAACACAGACATTACAGATGCTGAATTAGGATTGACAGGATACGTAATGTTTAGGAGAGATTGAATAGGAAGAAGGGGATATGTTAAAGAATCTATTCAGGCTTATGAAATAAAATTAGAAAGCGAAGCAGATTACGATGAAGCTGTTTGGTGCAAAATAGTTTCAGGAAATAAAAAATTAACTATTGGATTAGTTTACCGAAGTCCAAATATAAACGAAGAGGATAACACAAAACTACAAAATGCTATAAAGGAAGTTAGTAAAGGAGAATGTATCATAATGGGAGATTTTAACCATGGACATATGCAATGGAAATCTCTAGAGAGTACAGGGGGTGAGGACCAACAATTTCTATTTTTAATTCAGGAGAGCTTCCTTACTCAGCACGTGCTGGAACCAACCAGGGGAGAAAATGTATTAGATATAGTTTTATCATCACAAAAAAAATTAGTGGACAATGTAAAAATACATGAACCACTGGGTAAAAGTGACCACAATCAAATACATGTTGACATCAATGTAAAATCAGAAAGTAAAAATAAAAAAACGTGTAGGAGAAACTTCCACAAAAGTAACTATATGAGATAAGATATGAAAAAATATTAAGGAGTAAACAGAACGTTCGAGATAAGGTCGGACCACTGGAAAACAACAGGGGAAACATAATTTCAGAGGGGTTTCAAATGGCAGAGGTCCTGAATGAGTATTTCAGTTCAGTATTTACCACAGAAGATATCAGCTCACTTCCAGTTCCATTTACTAAATTTGAGGGAAATAAATCAGAACATTTAGGGCAGTTATTTGTAACTCCTGTAATGATAGCAAACAAAACTAAGAAGATGAAAGATAATAAATCACCTGGAGTTGATGGGATACTACCAAAACTGCTTATGGAAATTGTTGAGCAAATTAGTACACCACTTGCAAAATTGTTTAACTTGTCACTAGAAGAAGGAATAGTTCCTTCAAAATGGAAAGAAGCAAACATTACGCCACTATTTAAGAAGGGATCGAGGAACAAGCCAGAAAATTACAGACCAGTGAGTTTAACATCAGTTGTATGTAAATTATTCGAAACATTAATTAGAGACCACATGGTGGAATTCCTTGTAAAACATAATTTAATAAATACATCTCAACATGGGTTCCTAAAAGCAAGGTCATGTCTAAACAATCACCAGTGGATGTTGTCTACTTAGATTTTCAGAAAGCTTTCGATAAAGTGCCACACCAAAGATTGATACTTAAACTAAAAGCCCATGGTATAGGTAATGATGTAATCAACTGGATAGAAAAGTGGCTTACACACAGAAGACAGAGAGCAATAGTAGACGGTGAGATTTCAAACTGGAAATCGGTTTTGAGTGGGGTACCACAGGGATCAGTATTAGGCCCTATACTGTTTTTAATATATATATATATATTTATATTTATATATATATATATATATATATATATATATATATATATATATATATATTTATATTTATATTTATATATATATATATATATATATATATATATATATATATATATATATATATATATATATATATATATATATAAATGATTTGGAAGATGACATATCTAGCAAAGTACTCAAATTTGCAGATGACACAAAAGTATTCAGAAAGGTTACTAACGATACAGATAAACAAAGTTTACAGGATGATCTAGATAAATTAGTTAAATGGTCAGAAAAATGGCAAATGTTATTAAATTTTGGGAAGTGTAAATGTATACACATGGGACATGGAAACATGGACGAAGAATATAAAATGGGGGGTGCTGTACTAGGTAGAATCACACAAGAAAAGGACTTAGGAGTAACATTTAGTGCTGACATGAAAGTTTCAGAGCAATGTGGGATTGCTGCTTTGAAAGGAAATCAAATTCTAGGGCTAATTAGGAGAATTATCATGTATAAGGAGAAACAGCTAATTGTACCCCTGTACAAAGCAATAGTTAGACCACATTTGGAATATTGTATTCAAGCATGGAGGCCATATCGTAAAAAGGACATAGACAAGCTAGAAAGAATACAACGAAGAGCAACTAAAATGATTCCAGAATTGAGAGACCTTAGTTACGAAAGTCGCTTATTACAATGTGGTTTGACAACACTAGAGACCAGGAGACTAAGAGGAGACCAAATAGAACTGTTTAAAATAGTGAATGGTTATGAGGATGTTGACAGGAATATGTTCTTCACACTTAAAGAAGGCAGTAGAACCAGAGGACACAAAGCAGCATTAGTTAAGGAGCAGTGTAGGTTGGACATGAGAAAGTACTCTTTCTCAAAGAGGGTGATAAATGAATGGAACAAACTGCCAAATGATTGTGTTAATGCTAGTAGTGTGAATACGTTTAAAAATAGATTTGACAGATATTTGATAAGGTCGGGCTACACATAGATGAGAAAATTGTTGGACTCTCGATAAGCCAATGGCTTCCTTGTCCACTTGCCATCTGGAACTTGTTGTTTGGGATGGCAATCTTGTTAAATCTTGTTAAATCATTTTACCTATTTACGGGAATTAATGTAGCCATAGTTAAATAGGTCTGCTAAATTTGTTGGGGTTAAAATGTATCTCTATATCAGCTTAAATAGTGGCGTGAGAGGTTCTATGTTTAATTTTTATAACATATTCCAGTGCAGCAACAGTCAACACTCATAGGTTCATAAAAAGGCAACCAGAAGTCCATGCAAGCATCTGTCCTGGTGCACTGTAGAAATGTTCATAATTTCATGAAAGGTAATGAATATAAATCCATGCAAACGTCTGTGCTGGTGCACTGTAGATATGTTCATAATTTCATGAAAGGTAATTAGCACAAATCCATGCAAGCGTCTGCTGGTGCTTAAAAAAAAATTTTATTTCATGAAAGGCAATGAGCATAAATCCATGCATGCAAGTGTTTGAGCTGCTGCTTTGAAGAAATATTTGTTATTTCAAGAAAGGCAATGTCCAGAAATCCATGCAAAGATTTTTGTAAGGGCCTGCTGGTATGCAGTACCAACATCTATAATTGAAAGTCCATGCAAGCGTCTGTGCTGGTGCACTGAAAAAATATTCGTAATTTCATGAAAGGCAATGTCCAGAAATCTTTGCAAGGATATGGAGTAGCAATTTTTTTAATGGCCTGCTAGTTACCAACATCTATAATTCGTGAGGCCACACAGCAATGTTCATCAAGTAAACACATTGTGCATAATTTCCAGTGGATCAAGTTCATCAACTGATGTGTAGTGACTATAGTGACTATGACGCCAGTTACTTCTATCAAGATAAGAGCTGCCAGTTGAAGATTCGACCCATGCCAGCATTGATTCCAAATTTCCATTGGTGCAGGCCCACAGCTATTTTCAGTTAGGCACAGTCCCATGTGTAGATGAATCAGTATTTTGAAAAGTAAATTTGGTATTTTTTTAAACAATGACAATTTCTACCTAAACATTTTGAAAAGTAAGTTTAAAAGAAAGTCAATAGCAAATTTTGAGCTGTCATATATTAATGAAAAAAATCATCTGCTATGGAAGATGAAGACTTAACATGAATGGTATATTGCATGAAATTTAGATTGTGTATGCAGTGGCTTCACAGGTGTTCATCATCGACACATGAACAAATGATCTGGAAAAAATTTATAGAAGTGAAGTTGTGATATGCCAAATTCTGTGTTGTGCAGCAGTATTTAAAAAAGTACATCTGCATCAAATGGTTGTTTTTTTTTTTTTTCGTGGGCAGACTTCAAGATGCATACAACACAAGAAACAGTGCCCAACTATCACCAACTTTAACTTTGGGGCTTCCATACTGAAAATAAAATAAATATAATGCTAATATATTTCTGCATATCACCCAAGTTATTCTCAGTAGACTTTACCACTGTTATTAGTGCACACAACATCAATATTAATTCAGTGTTGCGATTCCTGACAGAAACCACGCAGAGGTGACAGTGTGAATATTATCAATGTAAACCTTAGAAACACTGCACTACTCACACCAGGTATTACAATTGACAAATTATATAACCAGTAAAAAAAGGTATGCTGTAAAACGTCACAAAAAACAGTAAAACATCATTTCTGACATAATAAATAGTAAATACTCATGTACAAACAACAAGAATACATTATGTAACAAATATTATACTTCAGGGAAGTTTCAGAATAAAAAACTTCCACATCATAATGTAAAGAAGGTATTCATTGGTCGATGTGAAGGTAAACAAACTCAGCCACATCATCTGCACACTAAGTATTTTGGCTGTTTCCGTAACCATGTGATGCGAGAGTCCTGCCAACAAACCAAAAATGGGTCGCAGGAACCGATGCTATTTTGGATGACAAAAAAGTGACGGAACTTGATATACCTAACTAAGCATACAGTAGTGAGGGGTGTGGCAGGAATCTCAACATTCCAGCTCCCATCTGTTTTGGGGGCCAACCTCCCATCTATTGTGATGCCAACCTGGGTTGTGTGGTGTTTGCCACGAGTCAGTTGTGAGAGCGAAAACATGGTGGCGCCACTTCACTGAGCTGTGTTAATCAAGGCTACGCACAAGATGAACATCAGTGCATATAACAGTTGCATGATGTGGTGGAAAGGGCACCAGTTTATAATATGAACAACATATCATAATTTTGGACATCCGTAGCTCAGTGCAACTACCGCTGCTATGTTAATACCATCCACCTCAAAATCCCACCCCCACCCATTTTTTTATACCAACCTGCCAGATAGTTAGATAGACTAATTAACGCCCACTTCATCAATAGAAACACCCACAATTATCACTTTATACCACTAATACCAGCTTGGACAGCTTTTATTATTAAAAAAAACTTTGATACTTCATATTTACATAAAATCTGGGCAAACGTTCTTTGCCAGAGATTAGTTTTAAACCAGTAACAAAATATTAAAATTTCATTGTTTGGATGCAAACATATAATATATAATATTGAAGATGCATGAATCTTATTATGTGTTATACAGCATGCCTTATATAATCAATTTGTGTATATCGAGATGAATCATCCTGTTATGCAGACTGATATTCTGCATCATCTGTGATTGTTCCAGGTTTGCAGCCAATGTGTTCATACCACTTTGAACAGTAAGGCAAACTGTTGGTTACCATGGCAACACCAGGGCCAAGAGAAGACATAGAGCTTGATGCTCGGCCGCCACAGTATTCACGAAACCTGAGTCGCTACAACTCCCGTGTCTCTCGTCGTCACAATCCAGATGAGAAATGGGACATTCGTGCTCTGAAAAGGTGACCTCTGGAAATCGGTTAAATATAGTGCATGTATTAATAGTATAGTTGCTAAGAGTTATGCCAAACATAACTCGTTGCAACCTGCAGCAGATATTACTAACTGCACCCAGTAATGCACAGATATTTAACTATACCCAGTTATCGAATGAGATTCAGTTTATACTTGTACCGGTAATTTCCAATTACAAATAAATAATCTAGTTTAACTCTAATGAGTGACCATTATATAGTATATTATATACATACTAGATAAGGAGCGTTATGCCACCTTTGCAACATGATTCATGAAAGTATGTCACTTACGTTAATGAAACTGGCAAATTAAATTGAACTTAATGGTTTCTAACGTCAAAAAGGTGCAAAAGTCATTGATTACCTTGTTTTTAACCATGTCACATTTCTTTAGCCCGTCTGGGTTGTGTCCAACAGTGATATCCATTTATCTGTTGCCCCACAGATATCCAATCATATGTTGCTCCACAGATATCCAGTTATTTGTTGCTTCAGTGATATCCAATTGTTTCTCCACATATATCCAGTTATTTGTTGCTCCATAGATATCCGGGTATTTGTTGCTTCAGTGATATCCAGTTATTTGATGCTTCAGTGATATCTAGTTATTTGTTGCTTCAGTGATATCTAGTTATTTGTAGCTTCGGTGATATCCAATTACTTGTTGCTCCACAGATATCCAGTTATTTGTTGCTCTGCAGATGTCCAATTATCCAGTTCAGGTTTGGATTCAATTGTACTTGTGTATTTTTTATTAATTACAATTACAGTATAATGGTTAAAATAATTGAATGTTTATGAGCGTGTGTAATTGTAATTAATCGTTGTCCTCAACCATAGCAGCAATAATGCATGAATTTACATAAACTATGTCTAAAAATTAGCATTAATGGTACATTTTGATCTATGAACTATTGTAGTTGACCTGACAACTGTAATTGAACCCTGTCTTGATCCCATTAGTCTGGTGCTCCACATCGTGTTCTGCTAGTTCGGTTGTAGGAGTGTGACATCGTGTTCTGCTGGTTTGGTTGTAGGAGCATGACATTGTGCTCTGATGGTTCGGTTGTAGGGGTGTGTCATTGTGTTCTGTTGGTTAGATTGTAGGAGTGTGACATTGTGTTCTCCTGGTTGGATTGATGGAGTGTGACATTGTGTTCTGTTAGTTGGATTGTAGGAGTGTGACATTGTGTTCTCCTTGTTGGATTGATAGAGTGTGATATTGTGTTCTGTTGGTTGGGTTGTAGGAACGTGACATTGTGTTCTCTCCTGTTGTAGGAGCGTGTCCAAAGGAGTTGCCGACTTCTTTGGTGTTGGTGAAGAGTGCCCAAAAGAACAGATAAAATGGAGGAATCGCAGCATCAAATTGCATGATCACTCAATGCTCGGAGGCAAGGTTCTGTCAGACACCATTGCCCCGGCAGAGACGTACGAGAGTGTCTTTGACAGCATGTCCCAGGCATCCAGCAGACCAGTCACCTCAATGCACATTGTTGACCCTCTGCACCGGGGTCATGTCATCAGGTCAGAGTCAGAATATATTTATTTCAACCAGCTATAACATGCTGATGAACAAAACAAACAAATTTGTGTGAGTTGATCATATGACAAACCAAAATATCAGAGTATGATGTACAACATAATTTGAAGAAATAAACAGTTGTATTTGGTCCCAGGACTCAGGAGAAGACCAGTAGGTTGCTGTCTTGCTATCTATGGTGCAATGGAATTGTTTCCAAGAATCCGATGGAGTTTGTACTGAGACAAGGCAAATATTAGTTTTTAATGTCACATTAGCAAAATGTTACCTTAGTGTTGATTATTTTGCCATTGATGTTCAGTTTGACGTTTCTTATATTTGTGCTATATTATGAGGGGAAAAGAAGAAATTAATGTACGCATTAGCCGCCCCAGCCACCTCAAGAGTCATGCTGTGTTGCCTGTTTAGGCAGTTCGTTGACCAATGTTGTCATTATAAATATGTAATGGTGCCCTGCTATGCACGATGTTTCTGTAAAGAACATTGTAAATGATGTTTGTTTGTGTGTGTTTGCGTGCGTGTGTTGTATTAGATTAGAAGTGTGTCGTTGGGCCATATACCTAATAAGTAGCAATGAATGTAATGAAATTAAATATATGTGTGTTGTATTAGGAGTTTGTTGGTGGGCAATGTACCTAAAAAGTAGCTATGTCATGAATATAATGGAATTAAATGTATGTGTGTTGTATTAGGAGTGTGTCGGTGGGCCGTGGACCAGCCAGTTATGCCGTGAGTCGCCAGGCCTCCCGCCTGTCAACTGCTAGCACCAGTCGCCGGTCCATGAGACCATGTCCTCAGTACCGTCCTCACAAGGAGTCCGTCTCTAAGATTGCATTGGATGGTATCCGCTCAATGTGGGTAGGTGGCAGCATCTTAATACACACTTTGATCTAAACGCAGGACCATAAGTGCCAGCACAGAAACCTGTCAAATAATCCTGGTAATTTCACACTAAATTCACAGTTTTCACCACATGGTCACTGTACTGAAGATGACATATTCTGTCACCTTATTTATCAATATGCTTGCATTGAATATATTCCATATTGTGTGTTCACATTTTCTACCACTAATGTGTCCGTGACTCCACATCAACGTTGATTAGTTTGCTTTGTTACAGATCTTGTTACTGGCCAATAACATCATTCATAAGTTCAGGCTCCATAATAATACAAGCACTTCTATCATGCCTAAATCATTGGAAACCCATGCACATAATTTTTAGTGAAAGAGCCATTTTTTACAGTAACATATTGAGTTATTAAATTTCCTGATGGTAAATAATCAATAACTACATTTCAAAATATGTTCAACTGGTAAAGTTGGTTATAGAAATTAAAATAGTTATGCCTGTACACACCACCACTCAAACAAACCTGTGGTATATTTTGTAGGTTCCTCGCCGCAAAACCCGAAAGCCATGTGCACATAGCCGTAGTTTTACACCTTACAGCATCTCGTCCTATGCAGAAGAGGTAAGCCTTCATTTTGACTTAAACGTGTGTGTATGCATGTCTTGAGTCAGTCTGCGTTTATGGGTATTTCTTGTGAAATATGTTCAAAGCTTGTATAAAATGTCAATATTGTATATGTAACTATTTGACCATGACTGAAGTATTATTATAACTTATTAATAAACAAGCAGTGTCTGCCACACAGGTGCAGTTGCCAAATTTGTCTCTTGAAAGATTAATTAAATCATTAGAGGGTTGGAAGAACTGGTGCTTGGTGTGTGGCACGTGGTGTAACATTGTGTAGCATTGACGTATGACATTGACGTATGACATTGACGTAAGACATTGACGTATGACATTGACGTAAGACATTGATAACACTGTTGTTTGAATCTGATATTCTCAAACTGAATAAGTTGAGAGGCTGAAACATAAAGCATATTCGAGAAAGAAATTCTGGCCACCCCAGTGTTGTAAAGTCCAATTGGTGGTCTTCCGGTTTCGAGTATGACATTAACATTGCAAATGGTTAAAAAAATTCACTATTAAGTTTTAATGACGGGGAATTCTTAGAACATTCTAAAGCTCTTATACGCTGAAACGATGCTGGTGTTTGAATCCTGCTACACTCATGTGTTGGGTGTTCACAGTTCATGCCAATCACAACAGTGAGCTGGTGTTTGAACCCTGCTACACCCATGTGTTGGGTATTCACAGTTCATGCCAATCGCAGCAATGAGCTGGTGTTTGAACCCTGCTACACCCATGTGTTGGGTGTTCACAGTTCATGCCAATCACAACAGTGAGCTGGTGTTTGAACCCTGCTACACTCATGTGTTGGGTGTTCACAGTTCATGCCAATCACAACAGTGAGCTGGTGTTTGAACCCTGCTACACCCATGTGTTGGGTGTTCACAGTTCATGCCAATCACAACAGTGAGCTGGTGTTTGAACCCTGCTACACTCATGTGTTGGGTGTTCACAATTCATGCCAATCACAACAGTGAGCTGGTGTTTGAACCCTGCTACACCCATGTGTTGGGTGTTCACAGTTCATGCCAATCACAACAGTGAGCTGGTGTTTGAACCCTGCTACACTCATGTGTTGGGTGTTCACAGTTCATGCCAATCGCAGCAATGAGCTGGTGTTTGAACCCTGCTACACCCATGTGTTGGGTGTTCACAGTTCATGCCAATCACAACAGTGAGCTGGTGTTTGAACCCTGCTACACCCATGTGTTGGGTGTTCACAGTTCATGCCAATCACAGCAATGAGCTGGTGTTTGAACCCTGCTACACCCATGTGTTGGGTGTTCACAGTTCATGCCAATCGCAGCAATGAGCTGGTGTTTGAACCCTGCTACACTCATGTGTTGGGTGTTCACAGTTCATGCCAATCACAACAGTGAGCTGGTGTTTGAACCCTGCTACACTCATGTGTTGGGTGTTCACAATTCATGCCAATCACAACAGTGAGCTGGTGTTTGAACCCTGCTACACCCATGTGTTGGGTGTTCACAGTTCATGCCAATCACAACAGTGAGCTGGTGTTTGAACCCTGCTACACTCATGTGTTGGGTGTTCACAGTTCATGCCAATCGCAGCAATGAGCTGGTGTTTGAACCCTGCTACACCCATGTGTTGGGTGTTCACAGTTCATGCCAATTACAGCAATGAGCATCAATGATACTTTTGTAGATATGACCAGTGGATCTCCGGTAGAAAGGCTGTGGTCACTGTACCACTGACCATCCATGTAAATAGTTGATTTCTCTCCATGTTCAACTGTATGTTGCAAGTTGTAGTTCACTCTAGTTGTGTGAATTATTTCTCTTTCACTTATATTAACTTGTTTGAAATTTGTTTTATTCTTAACCATTTCAATACTAATGTTTTGTTATTTATTTCTCTTTGATTCACGGGTTTTCAGAGGAAGGTGAGTGATTTGTTCTAAAGTATGGGCATCCAGAGTGCTTCATAGCAAATAATCCAGCACACCACGCATGCATGCTATGCCTCAGTGAATATTTGAAATAAGGTTACTTAGTTATTGTTATTACAAAGTAATACATCAAATAAAATAATTTATTAATTTGCAGTGGACTTCTATTATCCAAGTAATTATCAATTATAGTCATGGGGATTGTTAGAAATTGGTGCATGCAAAGTGCTGTGTCATCCCAGGCGAGTCTAGTGAACGGTACGCAAATTACATCTCTGTACATGCCAGTTATGGTAAAAAACAGAAACCTACATATTACACACACATTCTATATATAGAAATGTGCAATGCTTTCACATTACCACTGGACATGCTTTCATCAAAGTCATGATACTGATGATTAAAGCCCAATGTTGGTACAGGTTTTAAATAAAAGCTCCATTTACAATTAGAATTGTAAGGAAAGAACAACTTAGTGCACATTTTGAGCAGTTTAATGAACACAGTGGTAGGCAAGCATACACACTAAGTTGTTATATCTTAGGGAAATATTAAGAACATATTTTGAGCAGTTTAATGAACACAGTGGTAGGCAAGCATAGACAATAAGTTGTTATATCTTAGGGAAATGTTAAGAACACATTTTGAGCAGTTTAATGAACACAATGGTAGGCAAGTATACACACTAAGTTGTTATGTCTTAGAGATATATTAAGAACATTAACACTTGACATTAGTGCACTAGTTAACAATTTTACTAATTAGTATTTTAGTTAATTTCACTGACAAAAATAGTCAACATATTTTGTGACTATGACAGAATTGACTAAATTCCTTTTTGACTTCATAATAGGCTGAAACTAAGATATTTACTTGTTATATTAAATATTTGACTCCTTTACTGGTAATGTTCAACATATTTTTTGTTGTCACTGTTGGTAACTGCACTGCAACTAATGTCACCAGACAAATAGTACATTAGACACAATGGCACAGTAATAAATGGCACAAATATACAGACTGTCTAGGAAATAAATGGTCAGGTATATATATATAGGTGACTCTCAGTAGGTCACCACATGTTATGACATAATATTGTGTTTTTATTTATATCGACAAACTTTTAGTTTTACTCGCATCATTATTGTTTGTGTGTTGTGCCTAAATGGCACATCTAAGGTTTCCAAAAAGCAAAAGATACGCAAGTATTATATTTATATTTTACAGATTATACCACAGATGTCTGGTCTTGCCATTTCTTCCTGTGCCATATCCAAAGAACGTTGTTTCTGCAGCACTTGCTCACCTTTCACAGCAGCTAGTGCCCAACCCAACTATACCTCTTTCTCTTACGGTGGTTGGGGCGGCTAGCAAAAAATCACCCGGCACTAATGTCATATTTCACCAATACATCCTTTAAAAACGCAGTCCTTTTGGAAATCCCCTTGAGTTCCCAGAAAAGCATCAATGTTTCCATAGTAACAACTGCGTGAGCTACGATGTTCGAACCAGCTATATTCGTTTGCCGTGAAAGCGAACCACATCATCTGTTTACTGTAATGCTAGTACGCATCAGTATTATATCTACCTAACTAAATCATGTACGTAACCCAGCAAATATCAGCATTAACGTAGTTTATCGTGACTTTGACACTAACGGAAATGCCAACGCATATGTGACCTGGTGACCCCGTGGGATAACGGGCCAATCAATATTGTTTAAGAAAAACTACAACACTCACGACGTTGCAATTTTGTGTATGAACGCGTCTTATGTGCACGCAGCATAATACGGCAGTAAATTACGATTGGTGAAGGGTTTGTGTCAAAAATACACTGCCACTTTAGGCTGTCATTCAACTTTTGCTTAAATGATTCACGGTGGTGTAGCAGACATAATTGGTTTATGGTTTATATTTTAGTGGTTTTTTTTTCACATTTATAAAAAGGTTTTAAAAACCTTGTAACATAACCAAATAAATTAAAACCTCCAATTTTTTATATGGTGTATGATATAGTAATAATACAATCTGTGAAGAAATGGTTAATTTATCTTAAAAACTTCTACTGAAACTAATCAATTCAAGACAAGCATATAATAGCTGCCCCAGCTACCTTATACTGACAACAGTGTTTCAAATAACTTGTCACTATTTTTTATCATCTGGGACAAAATCTTATATTATTATTGTTGTTTCAGCATGAATTTGTTGGTCTTAAATCAGCATCTGTTAACATTTCTAGATGGCTTAGTGTGTCCCTGAAGTTTTTAAACAATTAACCAGGTTTGACGATTTGGGAAGTTGTATATTTGTCTATAAGGAAAGGCTTTCTTTATTGGCGTAATCGTATAATTAAGACATGCCCTTAGAACACATGTTCTGATGTTATTTTCACTTTGCAATCTGCGTGTTGCAGGGATTTGTCACTCCAGAGACTGAGTACGACTACGTTGATGACGTCTTCTTCGACAGCCCTCCAGTGTCGCCCCCTGGGTCGCCCCCTTATACTTCCAGCTCCACCTTCTTTGATGCACCCTCCTCTCTACACCCCATTGCTGAACGTTCCAAACTGTCTGAAGGTAACAATTTGTTTTATTACGGAGTTCAAGATGCAGTCTCTTCAGGGTCATATGCATGCAAACTGACGATGTTGTCAAGTTCTGTGCCATTCTTACCAATTCTTTTTATTTATTAATTTTAACTCAGTAGATGAAAACAACTAATCGAAGGCACAAACAAATCTTTGTAAATAAGTGTACACTGTAAATACTTCATCTTCTTCTTTATTTATAGGTAGCAGTGTTGACTCACAGACTCCAAGACTGGAAAAGTTTGAACCCTTTCCTCCATCAGTCACCCCAAAACCGGACGAGGATGAGACCGACGGCCTCCTGGTGGAGCCACCGAAGATGCCAGTGGAGCCACAAGTTCCGCCACCAGGGGATCAGTTTCATTATGACCTGAGGTAGGAGCACAGCATTGCTAATTTGGTAGTCGACACACATCGGTGTGAGAACAATTATAAATATATTTGTTTGCTTTTTCATAGGAAAGATATCGCAAATGGTTTCAGTGATTTTTTTTAATCATTGGTCCAGGTCTAATTAACATATATTGGACATTAGTGCTATAATCTAATGTTATCTATGTAAACATAAATGAGCATAGTATAAATCTAAATCCAGTGAATGAAAATAAAATAACAGTGTTTCAGTCGGTGGTAAAACAAATTTCACCAATTGTAGACTGATTTCTCAGTTACCAAAATTCTCCAAAGTATTACACACAATTTTACAGTGAAAGGCTAGATCAATTAATAAATAACTTATTTAAAATAAGAGCAAATTGCTTAGCACAAGTCAGTCAGGCTCAAGGCAAATAGGTCAATGTTGTATCTATTACTTGACGTAATAGAAGAATTAAGCATTTTTATAAAATACCAAGACGTTCTGTTGCTGTAGTCATAAATAAAAAAAGCTTTGGTATACTTGATTACTTGATAAAGTTCATGTTAATGGTGTAGTTGATAAAGAGTGAAAATGAGAAAGTATATACTTGGTTTGCTGTGAATATATAGACATGTTGGACATTCTCTATGGGTAGACACTGGCATACATTGTCTGCAGGGAAGATGTTCTAGAATCGAGTGGGTATTGGTGACACAGTACTCGGTACTCATACAAATTATGGTCATGTACGCAGATTTTATGGGTACATGTGAGTATTTCTTCAATATGATATTGTGAAAATTATTTAATTTCTTATTTTATCAAATCATTCACAACTATCATTTTTCTGCACATTGAATGCAAGAGGAAGCATCTTTTGGTTATCTTCCCAGTAATATTCACAGTTGTACTAGTTGCCAGTTCAGAACACAATTCTTTTGTTTATTTGTTTGTTTAATGAAGTGAGGAAGTCTGTGTTGACAGGCTCATTCATCAGTTAGCCATACAATGCCTTTGTTTAATGAAGTGAGGAAGTCTGTGTTGACAGGCTCATTCATCAGTTAGCCATACAATGCCTTTGTTTAATGAAGTGAGGAAGTCTGTGTTGACAGGCTCATTCATCAGTTAGCCATACAATGCCTTTGTTTAATGAAGTGAGGAAGTCTGTGTTGACAGGCTCATTCATCAGTTAGCCATACAATGCCTTTGTTTAATGAAGTGAGGAAGTCTGTGTTGACAGGCTCATTCATCAGTTAGCCATACAATGCCTTTGTTGCTGTCACAAGTGACAGTGCCAACTACTGCTAGCTAAGCCTCTTCTGAAGCCATTTGGTGACTCGGGTCAGACAGCCTGCACCAATATTTACAATTTGTAGTCTGGTTACAGTACAAAGGGATATTGAGCCCTGGCCTTTGGCAGACCCTGCTAATCCACCCTCTCAGCAAACATTAATGGACCCATGTCTAGATGGGTAAAAGCACTTTATTGTATACAAGGGTGATTTTACATCTCATTTATATATATATATAATTATTTATTATTACAGTGTTCATTGATTCATAAAGCGTGTTAATTCTGTTAAGCCAGACAGGATCATTTCCATTATGGAATTGAAACTGAGTTTAAAGAATCATCAATTGGAATACCTTGTATTGTTTATTTTTTAAATATTACGATGAGTTGATGTGACTGTTGCAGATACACCAAGAGTGGCTGGGGTGTGATGCCGCAACAGAAAGAGGCCCCAGCTCCTCAGCTTGACGACACTGACCTTTCATTCGAAGGCATGTCTCGTATCACGCACGAAGTCATAGATCTGGCTTTCGACAACTCGAATCGACGAGAAATTGGCAAGGGGATCGTGGGGGAGTTCTTTAACCGGACGTACCGGCGAGACAAGATCAACAGTGACGTCAAACGACAGATGAAGGACATCGAGCAGGATGACCACAGGTCAGCTGAAGGTCTTGTTGCTGACAAGTCTTAATTTAAACCCTATAAGTATATATCAATGCATAGAATACTTAAATATTGATTCCAGAGCAGTAATAAGGTATTACGTTGGCTGTGGTACTTACCACACACCATGAGTGGTCTACCACAGATCCTCATGGTGCACTCAGAATTACTTGCACATGACTTAATATGCATACCGAATGGTCACTGCATTGGATGCATGTTTTATTTAATACCCTAACTGGTTGCTATATTGGTTTCATAGTTACTTCCACCTTGACTTGTGTACTTCTACACTGACTAGATACTGTATTTGTTGCAGGGCCTACTTCACATGGTGGGTTACATTTGTGCAAGTCGTTGTCTACATCATTGCTGTTAGTGTCTATGGCCTCGCTCCCATTGGCCTCAGTGAGCGCTTGATATCAGCAGAGGTAAATCTACACTTCACAGTGCTAAGTTTCTAAGTCATTGTTATCCTGCTTTTAAGCACATGATTGAAGTGTTAGTAAGTCTCAGTGGGCATTTCCATGAAAACCTGTTTTTATGCTCTACAATGTATCTAATTCTATCTACCATGTATCTAACTCTACAATGTATCTAATTCTATCTACCATGTATATAACTCTACAATGTATCTTCTAACTCTACCACACAGAACATATTAATTATGCTCCCTAAAGTAAAAGCTAGAAACTAGCTATAAATAAGGCAGATTAGCCAACTGGTTCCAGCTTACAACCACCAAACTAAATATAAACCTAAGGCACACTAATTGAAAAACAACCAACAAATCTAACACAGGGTAGTGGGGGAAAGACGATCGTTGTGTATTTTTTATGTTATATATGAAATAGTAAACATAGTATATGTATAAAACCACACATAAATATTTACGTTATCTCAGCGAGAGCAGTGAATGATTCCATCCCAGCCATTTTGGTTCTACTAAATGGGTGATTCTATTATTCACAATTCGATTAAGCAGAGAACTGTATAAGTGTATATCATGTCTTGTCTGTATGTCTTGCCTCAAATTCCTTTTGGCCCAACTACAGGTGATCCAGCCAAACTTGGCCATTGAGAAGGTGTCTTACTTTGAGAGAGAGAACCTGTGGATTGGGCCACGACAGGCCGACCTCATTCACATGGGAGCCAAGTACTCGCCATGCATGCGCAAGGATGCCAACGTAGAGAGAATTCTGGCTGAAGCAAGAAGCATAGAGAGTCAGACAGCCTGTTGTGTGCGCAATGACGGCTCAGGTTGTCTGCAAACTATAGAAGATAAGTGCTCGGTAAGTACTGGACAATGCACAGATTATAGAAGTATCTATGTTGTTACCAGTAGGCCAAAGTCAACAGTGAGATCAGTGACATAAATTTGTGTTTGGAGTGATTAAGAGGCCAGTGCCAGCCACACCTTCTGATAGATGTCTTCATCCTCAAAGACTAAACAAAAGATGAGTACAGCCGAAACATTTTAGAAACTGTGTGACTGCTAATATCGTTGAAAGACATCAAACCAATAACTTCAGGTGCTCTGTGGCGCCTGCAGCCCACACAGACCAATTCAAGAATTCCTATTTAGTAAAGACTAATTGAATGGAACCAACTGGGTGAGCCTCAAGGCCAGGCTGTAGCAATAGGCAAATTCAGGTGTTTCTCTTGTGGCCCATGTAGCCAATAAACTCCAGTGCACTCAGCCCCCTCCAACCCCCCCCCCCATTGTACATTATAGTCAGTAGTCGTTTATTACGAATTAAAATGAGAAATTCAGGGTTTGTCAAGCCTTGTTATTGTTTGCTAAATGTGTTGGACCCTTCTGTTAAGTTGTGCTACCTATTTCCATAATTAGTAATGAAATACATTCAGCTCTAAACAGCTTTGCTTAGTAAAAATAAATGTAGATTTTGGTAGAATTATTACTTCCAAAAGCAGGTTTTAGCTGATGCTTATATTCATTATACAGTGTGTGTCATTGTATTTCTATCATTCGTCTGATGTGGCATGCCTGTTTGATTATGTAACTATACTTGATGCTATTAAACTACGTCAAGAAAATAAATGAATAAAAAATAAATTAATAATTAATTAACCGCTTTGGTATGGCAGTTTTAGTTACTAAATACATCAGTTTTGTTTTATCCTTGTTAATTTAATAATAATAATCTACATAGTGCTCCGTCCAACTAATTGATTTATCCGTGATGATTTAATAATAATGAATCTCCTACATAGTGCTCTGTCCAGCTAATTGTTTTATCCGTGTTAATTTAATAATAATGAATCTCCTACATAGTGCTCCGCCCAACTAATTGTTTTATTCGTGTTAATTTTAAAATAACGAATCTACATTGTGCTCCGTCCAACTAATTGTTTTATCCGTGTTAATTTAATAACAACGAATCACCTACATAGTGCTCCGTCCAACTAATTGTTTTATCTGTGTTAATTTAATAATAACGAATCTCCTACATAGTGCTCCGTCCAACTAATTGTTTTATCCATGTTAATTTAATAGTAATGAATCTCCTACTTAGTGCTCCGCCCAACTAAATGTTTTGAGGCACTATGTAATGGTATATGTATGAAATCATTGTCATCAAATCATAAAAGTTTGCATAAGAAAATTTTTATTATCTAATTATTTCTAATAAAAGCAGTAAAAATGTGTTTATGTAAATAGTTAAAATTAATGAACACATGATTACACATCAATAAATGCAAAAAAAAATTACTTAAGACCACAGTGATATATAATGGTAAATGCCTCAGCTGCCCAGACTTGTATGTTTTAACTGTGTGTCTGAAGACCCTGACACTGCATTTATTGTTGCAGAAATTTCTGTCAACTTGGGTGAACAGGACGGAATATTCTGACCAAAAAGGTGGATACATCGACTCAGGCACAGTCTGTGGCCAGGACCCCAAGTCAGTGCTCTCGTCATTCACTTTCAATATCTTATTACATCTTCAGTGTTGTACATGAAATAGACTTCAAGAGTAACATCCATTTGTAAATTTGTTTATAGATGTAGTGCGTTTAATGTAATAGTAGCATTGCTGCAAGTCTAAGATATCTCTTAATGATTGCGTACAACAGCGTTTAATGTAATAGTAGCATTGCTGCAAGTCTAAGATATCTCTTAATGATTGCGTACAACAGTGTTTAATGTAATAGTAGCATTGCTGCAAGTCTAAGATATCTCTTAATGATTGCGTACAACAGTGTTTAATGTAATAGTAGCATTGCTGCAAGTCTAAGATATCTCTTAATGATTGCATATAACAGTGTTTAATGTAATAGTAGCATTGCTGCAAGTCTAAGATATCTCTTAATGATTGCGTATAACAGTGTTTAATGTAATAGTAGCATTGCTGCAAGTCTAAGATATCTCTTAATGATTGCATGCAACAGTGTTTAATGTAATAGTGGCATTGCTGCAAGTCTAAGATATATCTTAATGATTGCGTATAACAGTGTTTAATGTAATAGTAGCATTGCTGCAAGTCTAAGATATCTTTTAATGATTGCATGCAACAGTGTTTAATGTAATAGTAGCATTGCTGCAAGTCTAAGATATATCTTAATGATTGCATATAACAGTGTTTAATGTAATAGTAGCATTGCTGCAAGTCTAAGATATCTTTTAATGATTGCATGCAACAGTGTTTAATGTAATAGTAGCATTGCTGCAAGTCTAAGATATATCTTAATGATTGCGTATAACAGTGTTTAATGTAATAGTAGCATTGCTGCAAGTCTAAGATATATCTTTATGATTGCCTGCAAGTTGCTGCAACAGTATTTGTCTGGTTTTCATATCAGAATGTGCAAAGTATAGAGTAAATACCTTTTAGCAGCGTAATTTATTCGGTAAATCACTCAAATATATTGATTCATCGGTATGACGATCAGTTCAGAGGACAGAATGATGTTCAAAAAGTAACAAATCAGTATTATGAGGTTAGTTATTTCTACAGGTCTTTCTATAAGTCAACTTCGTAATACCAGTGAAGTTGATATTTGTGTTATGTTGACGATCGCAGGTACTGTACAAAGCCGTTGTCAACGAAGCCATACGAATGGTCAAAAAACATCACACAGTGGCCAGTAAGTGAACTGCCGTTTATGATAGTCCTCACTGTTTGTTATGCACCAAACTATTTAGATCATGTATTGGCGGGAAACTGAAAATATTGTAATGTTTTCATTTTGTAAATTCACTGTGTTGTGGTGACTGTTAAGGATGCTGGTTGGTTGTAGTGAATATTAGTGCACAAGAGAAAAGTTGTTAAGTTTTATGTGACAAGTTACTACCATATGAATATAAAGTTTTAGCAGAAATGAAAACATACACACCCACATGTACATGCACGCACACACACAGAAATAAATTACTGTGTTTTGTGGAATAAGTCTTGCCGTTGTTGACACAGATCTGTCATGAGAGTGATAGTGCATCATCGACTGTGAAGCACATGTCATGTAAGTTGGCTGGTCGGCCATGTTGTGTTGGCATCCACGGTCAATGCATCATCACCACACGCGAGTACTGTCAGTTCAGGCACGGCTACTTCCATGAGGAAGCCAACCTCTGCTCACAGGTACGCCCTCACTCCCAATCCCCAGTCAGGTATGTCCTCACTCCCAATCCCCAGTCAGGTATGTCCTCACTCCCAACACCCAGTCAATGTATGTCCTCACTCAGGTATGTCCTCACTCCCAACCCCCAGTCAGGTATGTCCTCACTCAGGTATGTCCTCACTCTCAACACCCAGTCAGGTATGTCCTCACTCAGGTATGTCCTCACTCCCAACCCCCAGTCAGGTATGTCCTCACTCAGGTATGTCCTCACTCTCAACACCCAGACAGGTATGTCCTCACTCAGGTATGTCCTCACTCTCAACACCCAGTCAGGTATGTCCTCACTCCCAACCCCCAGTCAGGTATGTCCTCACTCAGGTATGTCCTCACTCTCAACACCCAGTCAGGTATGGCCTCACTTCCCAAACACCCAGTTAGGTATGTCTTCACAACCCAACACCCAGTCAGCTATGTCCACACAACCCAGCACACAGTCAGGTATGTCCTCACTCCCAACACACAGTCAGCTATGTCCTCACTCCCAACACCCAGTCAGGTATGTCCTCACTCCCCAACACCCAGTCAGATAGGTCCTCACTCCCAACACCCAGTTAGTTATGTCCTCACTTCCAACCTCCAGTCAGGTGTGTCCTCACTCTCCAATACCCAGTCAGGTACGTAGTCACTCCCAACCCCTAGTCAGGTACGTCCTCACTCCCCAACACCCAGTCAGTTATGTCCTCACTTCCAACCCCCAGTCAGGTGTGTCCTCACTCCCCAATACCCAGTCAGGTACGTCGTCACTCCCAACCCCCAGTCAGGTACGTCCTCACTCCCCAACACCCAGTCAGTTATGTCCTCACTTCCAACCCCCAGTCAGGTGTGCCCTCACTCCCCAACACCCAGTCAGTTATGTCCTCACTTCCAACCCCCAGTCAGGTATATCCTCACTCCCTGGTCTGGCTGCTCACATTTCCCTCCCTAGAGTATACATCCATCTGTTGACAATTTTAATATTGTGTATGGATGTCAAGACTGCCTAATCCTTTCATTTTAATGTGTCTGAGCACGGGTTTCCTAGGACTTAGGCGTAAGAGAAGTTTTCCTGTTATTATTATTTATGATTTATAATTTCAGAACCACAGAAATGTGGATTACTGTATTTGCAGCCAGTAAAGTTACAACTGGATGACATCATCCACTTGAATTAATGTTTAAATTGATGTTTCAGTACAAATTGGCACATGTTTTATCAAGTAATGTATTACCATATAGTTATATCAAATTAAATTTGATCAGTATAGGTCAGTGCTGTGCTATTTACTAATGTCAGGGAGATGGCAGGAGTAATTGTGTCAAGGGGTTTACATTGTCATTAGAAATTGAAGACCCACCACCTCCACTGAACACTGTATTTATATTGTAGTGGCACCACCCTCCACCTCCACTGAACACTGTATTCATTTTGTAGTGGCACCACCCTCCACTGAACACTGTATTCATATTGTAGTGGCACCACCCTTCACCTCCACTGAACACTGTATTCATATCATAGTGACACCACCCTTCACCTCCACTGAACACTGTATTCATATTGTAGTGGCACCACCCTTCACCTCCACTGAACACTGTATTCATATTGTAGTGGCACCATCCTCCACCTCTACTGAACACTGTATTCGTATTGTAGTGTCACCACCCTCCACCTCCACTGAACACTGTATTCATATTGTAGTGGCACCACCCTTCACCTCCACTGAACACTGTATTCGTATTGTAGTGGCACCACCCTCCACCTCCACTGAACACTGTATTCATATTGTAGTGGCACCACCCTTCACCTCCACTGAACACTGTATTCATATTGTAGTGGCACCACCCTTCACCTCCACTGAATACTGTATTCATATTGTAGTGACACCACCCTTCACCTCCACTGAACACTGTATTCGTATTGTAGTGGCACCACCCTCCACCTCCACTGAACACTGTATTCATATTGTAGTGGCACCACCCTTCACCTCCACTGAACACTGTATTCATATTGTAGTGGCACCACCCTTCACCTCCACTGAACACTGTATTCATATTGTAGTGGCACCACCCTCCACCTCCACTGAACACTGTATTCATATTGTAGTGGCACCACCCTTCACCTCCACTGAACACTGTATTCATATTGTAGTGGCACCACCCTTCACCTCCACTGAACACTGTATTCGTATTGTAGTGGCACCACCCTCCACCTCCACTGAACATTGTATTCGTATTGTAGTGTCACCACCCTCCACCTCCACTGAACGCTGTATTCGTATCGTAGTGTCACCACCCTCCACCTCCACTGAACACTGTATTCGTATCGTAGTGGCACCACCCTCCACCTCCACTGAACACTGTATTTGTATTGTAGTGGCACCACCCTTCACCTCCACTGAACACTGTATTCATATTGTAGTGGCACCACCCTTCGCCTCCACTGAACACTGTATTCATATTGTAGTGGCACCACCCTCCACCTCCACTGAACACTATTCATATTGTAGTGGCACCACCCTCCACCTCCACTGAACACTGTATTCATATTGTAGTGGCACCACCCTTCACCTCCACTGAACACTGTATTCATATTGTAGTGGCACCACCCTCCACCTCCACTGAACACTATTCATATTGTAGTGGCACCACCCTTCACCTCCACTGAACACTGTATTCATATTGTAGTGGCACCATCCTTCACCTCCACTGAACACTGTATTGATATTGTAGTGGCACCACCCTTCACCATAATCGTTACCTTCTGTCAATACCTTCTGTCAATCCTGACATGCATATTAAAGGGAATAACAACAACGATTGCTTGAATTATATTACATCTTGTAGTATTTTTCTTAGATGTGTTACGAACACAATTAAAGATTTATTAAAGCATAATGAGTCATTTGCACAACTGTGCTATACAAAGTAGGCCATTGCCTTCCACATGCCGTCATCCACTGGAAATGGAAACAGAACTCTCCTGCATTAGAGACAGGGATAAAATATAAACAAAGATGACGTTGATATTTAAACAAATATAACATATTTCCAAAACACAGAACAATTCATTAGAATTTCATTAATTAATAATTCCAAATAATACTCTGTTCTACCGGCCTGCCTCGAATATGCATATTTTTCCCGTGCTTATCGGCAAGCTTCGACATGATATCAATGATGATAAGGAAGTGCTACAAGACAGGTACTTTCCATTCATTCACTGCACTGTTGACAGCAATGGTGGTTGTTTAAAAGTGAGCATTAGAATGGTTTATTGTGCAGCATTTGATAGTAATGCAAACAGTAGTAAGGATAAAGTAACATGTAGTTGGTTTAAATTCCTTACGGAACCAACTTTGTTTTAAAAAAGCAGACGTCAAGTTGATGAAGCACATCCGGCTTTGCTCGCTTCGAGAAAACTTGTTTTGACTGCGATCCAGACCAGAGAACATGGTAGCCCTGTTTTATCCGGGTGCTAAAATCTCTTTGAAAGAGGATTATGTGCCCACATTATTCCCAGTATATGAGTAAACATAATTTTCTTGTTTCAAGAAAAAACAAACAAAACAAACAAGAACATTTTTAGGGTGCCATGTTAGATATTTATTTTTCATAAGAAAATATTTTCTTGGCTTAAGAAAATAATTTCTAAATTAAAAATTCTATAGAAATATTTTCTTATTTTTCCAAGAAAATCTTTCTTGTCTAAGAAATATTTTCTCTTAAATAAGAAAATCGTTTTCTTAAATCAAGAAAAAAAGCAAGAATAATTTTCTTAAATTATTTTCTAGGGAGCCACACAAAAAAATTTGTAGATCAAGAAATGTTTTCTTAAAAATTAATAAGAAATTTTTTCTTTTACTCATTTCTGATGTTTCACATTAGTAAGAATATTTTTCTGAAAACAAGAAAAAAACTCAGAAATACCTTTTCTTGGAATACAAAACATTTTCTTATTTAAATATTTTTCTTAAAACAAAAAAACTACTGATCACTGCATGTCAACAATAATTTCTGAAAATAAGACAATTTTCTTACCACAAAATGCAACTTGCGATGAAGAATATCAATTATCAAGGAATATACTACCATGAAATGACAAAAGGGAGCAAGTGGTATTTTTGCTCAAAATGAGTTTAGTTAACTATCACAATGATGGGACCAAAAGCCACAATTTAACATAATAAAACTTTTTAGATGGCAGACGTTTTACAAATGACACAGCATAAAGGAGCAAGTGACAATGAAAATGTGTTTTATCATGAGAAGAGAGGGTAAGTGTGTGACCAATAGCATCACATGTTATTGCGACAGCCATCCAATCGGTCCACAGCTCTAGTACCCAGTAGGGTCATTCCTTGTCAAATCAACCAATTTTCAGGAAATAAAAAAGTGGTGTCTCAGAATGTCCTAACATTTTAACCAATTAACAAAATTGTTATATCTGAACAACTTTGCAGAAAAGCTAAGGGATTATTATTTGAATATATTATCAGAGCTTAAATTTGCTGAATGTCTAGACATATTCGTACAGATGTGCATCACACAATTAAAGAATGATGAGAAGGATAACGTATGTACCAAGTGTATGAAATTTTTTTTTTTTTCTGAGATTTTAGCAGTGTGTATTTCATTGTTATTTTGTAGGACAAGTTCCAAAGTGCTACTGTATATTGTCAGGGATACTTGCAATAACTTCTAACAAATTTCAACGTTCCAAATTAAAATGTGGGACAAGTCTTATGATCACAGTATTTGCACTGTGCACAGTTCTTTATCAGGTAAAACACGTATTAAAATTTTAGGATGGTGTTCTGTCCAATTCAGTTTATACTGCAGCTAAAATATCACTGTTCTGTCTAATTACTTTTTTTCCAAAATCGGCCAGACATGGCCATATACCATAACTGAGTGACAAAGTTATGAAACTATTACGAATTATTGCGCAACAACAAATTGCAACGTCTACTAAGAGTACCTGATTTACACAAAAACTGGAAAAGGTCGCATGCCAGAATTTTGAGCATTGCCAAATTTATACATAAACTGAAAGCATAATTTAATTCATAAAATGTATATTGATTATGTCAACTGGTCACATAATTCTGTCATAAGACCTGCCTCGTTGCTTCTTAATGGGGGTTATTCAAGGGTGATTTGATTGCACTTGTAGCTTTATGTCACAAAATTTTTTCTTTGTCAATAACTTCGTAAAATGACAAAAGGGAGCAAGTGACACAAAGTCACCAAATAACCATTTCACAAAAAGTACTAATTTTTTTTATTATTACACTTAGTCAAATAGTCCAAAGAATGGTGTATAATTACTGTACTGCAATATGTACAAGAGAGCAAACCAAAATATATGTTTTGTTCGATATCTCAAAATATCTCTTTTGTCATTTCTCGGCAGTACATTGTAAAATACAACACCAAACGCACACAAACACACACATTACAGCCCTTGTACCTCTACAGAACGGGTGGCGAAGAGGGTATACTGGCAGTCATTCTGCACACATCAAAGAAGGAACAACGCATTGCCAGAAGATACAAATAGTGAACTTTGTAGTATGTGAAAGCCAAGGATTTCATCCATGGATTTATTTTATTAAAAATTAGCTTTCATGATAGTTAAAACAGTCAGAATGATGCCAAGTGAATGCGTATTTTCATATCTATTCATGATCAAAATGTGTTATTGACAAGTTGAAAGTACTGAAAATGGTAACAATTCCAAACTGTTATTTTTCAAACAGACTGGCTGCTGCACACATTTGAAAATTTGCTCACTGTTTTTACTCCATGGCCCAGCCACATGTCAAATTGCTATAAAAGAATATGCCTGGACAACATTCTGACATTTTGTCTCAAGGAATGAACAGGGTACAACTCAAATCATCCAGAGGTTTTCTTTATTATGTATTTCCTACTAGTTGTATATGCTGCATGGCTTCTACTACCACCCTGGTACTAGATTATCCAGATGTGGAAACTAACTAGTGACCCTCACACAATCCTCATTAGCACAGACCCTTAATGAGGCCACTGGGGCACTGGGAGTATGGGCTCACTGCAGACCCTTAATGAGGCCACTGGGGCACTGGGAGTATGGGCTCACTGCAGACCCTTAATGAGGCCACTTGGGCACTGGGAGTATGGGCTCACTGCAGACCCTTACTGAGGCCACTGGGAGTATGGGCTCACTGCAGACCCTTAATGAGGCAACTGGGCACTGGGAGTATGGGCTCACTGCAGACCCTTAATGAGGCCACTTGGGCACTGGGAGTATGAGCTCACTGCAGACCCTTACTGAGGTCACTGGGACACTGGGAGTATGGGCTCACTGCACACCCTTAATGAGGCCACTGGGGCACTGGGAGTATGGGCTCACTGCAGACCCTTAATGAGGCCACTTGGGCACTGGGAGTATGGGCTCACTGCACACCCTTAATGAGGCCACTGGGCACTGGGAGTATGGGCTCACTGCAGACCCTTAATGAGGCCACTTGGGCACTGGGAGTATGGGCTCACTGCACACCCTTAATGAGGCCACTGGGCACTGGGAGTATGGGCTCACTGCAGACCCTTAATGAGGCCACTTGGGCACTGGGAGTATGGGCTCACTGCAGACCCTTAATGAGGCCACTTGGGCACTGGGAGTATGGGCTCACTGCAGACCCTTACTGAGGCCACTGGGGCACTGGGAGTATGGGCTCACTGCACACCCTTAAAGAGGCCACTGGGCACTGGGAGTATGGGCTCACTGCAGACCCTTAATGAGGCCACTGGGACACTGGGAGTATGGGCTCACTGCAGACCCTTACTGAGGCCACTGGGGCACTGGGAGTATGGGCTCACTGCACACCCTTAATGAGGCCACTGGGACACTGGGAGTATGGGCTCACTGCACACCCTTAATGAGGCCACTGGGAGTATGGGCTCATTGCAGACCCTTAATGAGGCCACTGTGGCACTGGGAGTATGGGCTCACTGCACACCCTTAATGAGGCCACTGGGAGTATGGGCTCACTGCAGACCCTTACTGAGGCCACTGGGGCACTGGGAGTATGGGCTCACTGCACACCCTTACTGAGGCCACTGGGAGTATGGGCTCACTGCAGACCCTTAATGAGGACACTGGGAGTATGGGCTCACTGCAGACCCTTAATGAGGCCACTGGGGCACTGGGAGTATAGGCTCACTGCAGACCCTTACTGAGGCCACTGGGAGTATGGGCTCACTGCACACCCTTAATGTGGGCACTGGGAGTATGGGCTCACTGCACACCCTTAATGATGCCACTGGGGCACTGGGAGTATGGGCTCACTGCAGATCCTTAATGAGGCCACTGAGGCACTGGGAGTATGGGCTCACTGCAGACCCTTAATGAGGCCACTGGGACACTGGGAGTATGGGCTCACTGCAGACCCTTAATGAGGACACTGGGAGTATGGGCTCACTGCAGACCCTTAATGAGGCCAATGGGGCACTGGGAGTATGGGCTCGCTGCAGACCCTTAATGAGGCCACTGGGACACTGGGAGTATGGGCTCACTGCAGACCCTTAATGAGGCCACTGGGGCACTGGGAGTATGGGCTCACTGCAGACCCTTAATGAGGCCACTGGGGCACTGGGAGTATGGGCTCACTGCAGACCCTTAATGAGGCCACTGGGACACTGGGAGTATGGGCTCACTGCAGACCCTTAATGAGGCCACTGGGGCACTGGGAGTATGGGCTCACTGCACACCCTTAATGAGGGCACTGGGAGTATGGGCTCACTGCACACCCTTAATGAGGCCACTGGGGCACTGGGAGTATGGGCTCACTGCAGGTGTGTCAGACGTATTATGTCATGGGAGACTGACCTAAATATAAATCTCATAGCAAGGAATACATTTATAGAGCACACACTTTAACACTATTTTAAAATCAAAGTGTGCTGAACAAATATTACACGTATGCTGAATAACCGATTAATAAATTTAAATTTCATGTGTTGTTCATTACTGTAAATTATGCTTGAACCAAATCAGAAATAATTAATGCAATAGAACCAATATATCTTTTACTCCAAGAGACAATAGTGAAAACTTATGTTGGACATTTCACTAATATCGTGATCTGATAATAATATTATGTAAAAAAAATTAGTAAAATGATAATCAGTAATATTACATGGGATGCACATTCAAATGCAGTCGTTACATTTTCAGTGCATTTGATTGCGTTCCATAAACATTTACATTTAAATGTTTCAATTCATGCAATAGCTTTAAAAGTGTATCCAGCCTCAACAGAAAACATGTATTTGAATGCAACCCCCAAACATCTCAAATTTCAAATGCCCATTCAAATGCAGACAATTGTTTGAATAATTATTATTGTTAAATTCTGCACCTGATGTATAGTTTTATATTATTGCTTATATCTAATAAGCCTCATATTGTATTCTATGCATTTGTTTGATTCTTAAATTCATCATTAATAAAATCGACATTTACATTATATGTATTGTAAATACAGTTTCATGTTCATAACAGCATTTTAATTTTTATGATATTTTGATAGATAAAATGAGGGAGACATATTTTTAGGGATAGTTACAGGTCAAAAATGATACAGTTCAGTTGTATTGTATATTGGTGATTAGTTATTTGCATTCATGCAGATGCAGGAAATTGTAGGACTTATATGTGTTAATTTCAGTCTTCATTATTCAATTGAGGCTATATTTGTTTGGTTGGGGATAGATTAGCTAAACTCTTGCTATTGCGTCTTCTATCATAACATGAGACTTGCACATTTAGGTGCAGTTACAGGAATGCAGAAAAGTGGTACAGAGTTAAAAAAAATGTGTATAAATTGTGTTATTTCAGATTTCGTGCATGAATGAGATCTGTGGGATGATACCATTTGCGAACCCAGCGAGACCAGACCAGTTCTACAGACTGTGGACGTCCCTGTTCCTGCATGCTGGGTAAGACCTGAACACTGTAACTTTGATTGAAAATATTACGCTTTGTAATTGACCCTAGCAGCAAGAATGCTCAATTTCACCTAACACCCAGCTAAAAATTATCAGTCCAGGTACATGTAATCATCCTTTATATAATAATGTACCGGTTGTACTCAACCTATGGAGTATTGCAATGAACCTTTATGTAGCATTGTAATAGATTTTTTGAAGCACTAATTCTAATTGGTTTTCTTGAAACAGTGTAGTTCTAATTGATTTTTGTAAAGTGTTGTAATAGACGATATTCTCAACGCATGTGCAGTAGCACTAGATTTTTGATGACCCACAACAGTGTGGTTTCATTTTTAACCACAAACATAATCGCAATGACGTCACAAACATATCACAATGACATCACAAACATAATCGTAATAGCATCTCAAACATAATCGCAATGACATCACAAACATGATCGCAATGACGTCACAAACATATCACAATGACATCACAAACATAATCACAATGACGTCACAAACATGATCGCAATGACGTCACAAACATATCACAATGACATCACAAACAATCGTAATAGCATCTCAAACATAATCGCAATGACATCACAAACATATCACAATGACATCACAAACATGATTGCAATGACATCACAAACATATCACAATGACATCACAAACATCACAATGACATCCCAAACATAATCGTAACGGCATCCCAAACATGATCGCAATGACATCACAAACATGACCGCAATGACATCACAAACATGATCGCAATGACATCACAAACATGATCGCAATGACATCACAAACATGATCGCAATGGCATCACAAACATGATCGCAATGACATCACAAACATGATCGCAATGACATCACAAACATGATCGCAATGACATCACAAACATGATCGCAATGGCATCACAAACATGATCGCAATGACATCACAAACATAATTGCAATGACATCACAAACATAATTGCAATGACATCACAAATACTGTAGTTTTTTCTTAGCCGATAGGTGTCGTACATGTTGTGAATATTGTCTATTGTAATTGAGTTTTATGATACTATGTAATTGAAGCCAACTCTGGTTATGGTGGATGATGTGAGCACTGGTGTTTTTTGCAGTGTCCTGCAGCTAGTCATCACTGTGCTCTTCCAAGTGTTTGTCATGCGAGATATAGAGAAGCTGACAGGCTGGCTGCGTATAGGTATCATCTACATCGGCAGTGGCATTGCAGGCAGCCTCTCTAGCGCCATCTTCCTGCCATACCTCGTTGAGGTGAGTCTTCGCTGCAGATATGTGGCAATATGTCAGCTGCCACTGTGGTTGAGTTCAAATACAATTTGTTTAACTATTATAAATACTATATATTATATTAATATATTATTGTTATACTATAACCTGTAATCAAATAGTACATAAAGTGTATCATTTTAAACTTATGTAATTAATTGCAAATACATACAATGAGTTTTTTATAAATACGTTGTCATATGTAGTTTCATGTAGAAGATCGTGCAATAATATTAGTTAGTAACTGTATTTCATTATGTATAGTCATAATCAAAAGGTTTGGAACTTTGTATCACATTACCATTTGTTTCAATGTTACCCTTGTGACTATTTTTCTTTGATTGAGATTTTTGAAGGTTTATGCAGGAATTTGTTTGTAAATAAAAATATGAGTTCCTGGTTCTAAAGCCTGTCTGTCTTCTTATTTTACACGATTGCAATATCAGGAGGTGAGGTTCAGTGTAGTGTCTGTCGTTGCAGGCTGGTCCGGCCGGCTCACAGTTCGGCATCCTGGCCTGTCTCTTCACCGAAGTCATCCAGAACTACCAGATCATTAGGCATCCTCTGAAGGCTCTAGGCAGGTTGTTCTTGCTCCTGCTCTTTCTCTTCGTCATCGGCCTTCTGCCATTTGTCGACAACTACGCTCACTTGATCGGCTTCGTCGTCGGCTTCCTCCTCTCCTTCGCCCTCCTTCCTTACCTCACATTTGGCACGTTCGACCGACGCAACAAACTCATCGGCATTATTGCATGTCTCTTCATCACATGTGGCTTCTTCGCCATGCTTGTTGTCTTCTTCTACGTGTTGCCAATATACAACTGTCCCGGCTGCCAGTTCTTCAACTGTTTACCATTAACAGAAAAATTCTGTCAGAGCATGGATTTAAAGACAGAGATGTACTGAAATGTGTGCATCGAACTAGTAGTTTAGTCCAATTTTGTGCTTCCATACTATCCATAGGCAGGTTATTTTGAAGTTGTTGACAAACGTAGCCTACTCAGTTGTGGATTCTACGCAGTTATGTGTGCAGTGTGTGAGCTGATTCTGCAATGATTTGTGAGGGTAAGTATACTACCATAAAATAAGTGATATTTTGTAAAATGCATTTTCCCAGTACAGTATTCTTTTTTCTAAGAATGTTAATACCACGGAAGTAATTTTTACTGTATGACTGATGACATGAGTGGTTACGTGAGCAGGATTGTGCACAGATATGCAGTTAGTGGCAGTGTTTTAGTAGTTAGGTCTTCAATAAGACATTAGTTGTTGTATCGTGTCAGTAAGTAAGGTGTTGTACATGCACGCTAGGGGTAAATAGGTAACAGACCTCACACTGCAGGTGAATTGAAGTGGTTTTATAGAATGGTTTCCACAGCAAGCAGAAGAACATAGAAGACCCTCATGTGGCAAGTAGATGTTGACTATGGCAGGTAGAAAGTGAATAGTTACAGCTGGTTTACAGACTCACATTAGCTGAGCCATCTAATTGTATATAACTAATTTAATCCTAATGTTTTGTCTGTTTCAACATTTACACAGTGAAACTGGTTGAAAAAACTTTACCTTAGACTCTGTATCGATCATTGTTAGTATCTAGTAATTATGACAGACAGTATTTAAACTGCATTCAATTTGTTATGCACAGATAGAACATGCTACATTTATTAATGATTTTCAGGAAATGGCATAAGTTGGCTCAGCTAAAATCGTATTTATGATATCCAGTTAAGATTTGCAGTCTGTTGTGTGTTGTATTACTTTGAAGTGACATAGCTGTCAGCCAGAAATTGCAGATGTTACTTGCACAGGATGTTTTTTATAATTTTGTATAGTGTGACACAGTCAGAAAATGCTACACTAATTGCTAGACATGCCCAATAGCAATGCAGCATCATAAAATGAATGTTGCCACTGTGGTAGTCTATGAACTCGGTTTGTGAAATATAATTATTTTCTTACGTAATATATGAAAGAGTATGTTAAGAAATTTCAGAAACTTTTTACAGGATAATTCTCCTATAAGGAATGCACTGTTGTGTCCCTTTTATGTACATATTGGATATATTTTATTTAACTTTGTATGAAGATTACTTTCATATTCTTCGATTGCTCATACGGTTGCTTATTGTGGATCTCCTGTGTATATAGGTTGTAGGAAAACTGATACATCTGAATCATTAACTCAGACACTAGGTCCAGTTCTGGTTTTTAATATGTCATTTAAACACTACATGTATTGCTTGTTTATATTGTAAAATCAGCCAATGGATAACTATATATATATATATATATATATATATATATATATATATATATATATATATATATAGAACATCTTGCAATCTGACATAAAATTACATTTTAAGAAAGATCCATATGACAATAATTAAATATACTTGTTTAATATTCATAATTTAGATATCATTCGACAACTGCTTGTTGTATTTGAACAATCATGCATCTACAAATTCCATGTGTTAAATACTTTATAAAGTTTGAATTAATGACAAGAGCATTTTTTTTCACTTAGTTTATTCTACAACTACATAATTTGACATAATTAGTTATTTCTGTTGACCTTGATATGTGCCTTGTAGTGTAAGTTAAGACATTAATGCACCTGTAGGTTCTATCTAGACAGTTTGGCAATATGATGCGACTGCGTGTGTTTCTAAAATAGAAACTCCTTTGTTATGCATATTTTAATTTTTCCACCTTATTACGTTGTGTGGCTATATATGCCTGTGTATATGCTATGCATTATTAGGTAATAAAAACATTATGTGCACCTATATAAGTCTATACTGCATTATTTAATTTTTTTATATTAAGAAAATGCAATAAGTATATAACATGTGTAATTAAATTAATGTGTTAATCTTGTTAACTGTCCATTAGTAAGCATTACACTTCTTTCTAAGTTCCCATTTTGTCTTGAAATATATATAAACCTGTATTCCTCATCTTCGTATCGATAGTTTCTACCTAGTTTCACTATTGTGTACGTTCATATTCTTACGGTCAACGTTGTATCTTAAAGTGTTGTTTCAGCTTCAGTGATATATAAAGATCATAGCTGAAAATGGTAAAATGAAAGTTAAGAAGTGTAGTTTGTTTTTGTAAACATTTTGCGTTGCAGCTCTGAAATTTGCAATTTTTGGTTGTATCGCGAAGTTAGGCGCGATAGCCACACGAACTTTATTCATACAGGGGCATTCCACGTCAAATCAATCAAGAATTTACATGACCGTCTTCGATTTTGATGAAACTTGGTGTGTACGTTTGTGTTCATGAGTCCATGTTACCAACCAAATTTCAGCTCAATCTGACCTTCCTTTCCAGAGATAGAGGTCATCAAAGTTTGACCTGACCTTGACTACCTCACGACCTTCCTGGTGTTATAACTCTTCTCCTAGGTAACCTAAAGATGTAATGTTGGTGTCATTTTAAAGCTCTGATAAATGTCTACATATGTAGACAATTAAACACCAAAAAAATGTGAAAAACATGTTTTTTGTTTAATATTTGACCTCACCTAGCAAAAATCATGTAACCTCAGATTTTTTTGATTTTTTTTATGTCAAAGCATACATATTTGGCAATAATCATTGAAAGTTTGATCATGCGCATTTCAATACTTTAGGAGTTATAAAATGTTAAATGCAACATCATGTTTTATAGCGTACAAAGAGAGACACTTGTGTCTATCTTTGTATGCTATAAAACACTAAATAATGGGGAAAACATAAAAAAGTGTTACCTTTGACTTGACCTTGCAAAAGTCATGTAACCTCAGATTTTCATGAAATTTTTATATATTGTAGCACACATACCTGGCAATAATTGTTGATAATTTGAACATGCACATTCCAAAAATTTGACAGCGATTCCCTTTTCAAAACCACAAATTGATCATTTGTCTGGGTTATTAACAATTTATTATCTCGCCTTTTCACACACATAATGAATGTGTTGTTTCTCTGTTCTACTGTTGAAGCCGTTCCTCCAGTGCACTAGACACTTGTGCATGTGCTCTTTCTTCAAGGTTCTTCCAGTTGTGATAGGGTGAGCAGTGGTTAGGATGTCCCCCATGCCTACCACCAGGTTATCAGGTCGCTCATGGTAAGTGAATGATCTGGCTGGTCCATGAGGATTGAGAAAGTTAATAGCCACCTCTCTTTCTCTCTGATCCAGGGACGTGACCATACCAAGCCACCACCATCCATCATACTGAACTGTGACGTAATCTTCACCTCTTCAAACCTAATGTCATGTTCTTCAGCTGTCACGGTTTCTTGTTGGGTTTGTGTACTTGTCGAGAATTGACTCACTTTTACTTTGAACAATGACACATGACGGAAGCAATGCAACTGTCGGGTCCCCGGCACTGTCCGCACCTTTGCAAAGCGGCTCTCGAGCAGTTTCCATCAGCTTCCCAATCTCCGACAGTGAAGTATTCAACATTTAAGGAGGGAACATTTTGATTTGCAAACTCGTACAACTGGTGAGGTGTCTGGATCTGATCTTAATAAGGCGTCTGTAGACTAGCCTTTGTTGCCATCCTCTTCAGTAATCCCCCAACACCATCGCACGGCCCTTTCCATGTGAAGTGGCAAAAAATGCCATTCAGCTTCAAATCCAAAGTCCACAGAATGGTGGCACAAGTTCATGAAGTTCTTACAGTTCTTGTATTGACCTGCACAACCATCTGAGAAATAGAACACTTTCTTTGGCTTCTCTCTGAACATCTCCTCAAGGAACAGAAGATGTTGTTGAAACAGATGGACTGTAATGGTGTCATGTGTCAGCAACACATGACACATGCTTTGACACTCAGTTCTCCAACCAGTAACAAACAGATGGGTGGATGGTAGCTTGAGCATTGTTCCAGTGATATGACTGGACCTCATCTTGCATTACAAAAGTGAAGTTCTCGGCAAAATCATCCACAACAAGTACCTCCTTTTCACCCAGCATGTGGTCTCACAGGTCTTGATAGTATGATGTTTGTACTTTCTCAGTGAAATCATGAAGGATGATATGTTGGAGATGTTCAGTGAAACTTTGAATGAATTCATCAACTGACTGATGGATGGTTTTTAACGTTGATCTGTCTGTTGTTGTCCACTTTCGGTTTTTCAATTTCGTCAAATGCATTGATCATTGAGCAGCAGTTCTTGAAAGATATCAACACATGAATGCTGATTGCACTTCTGGAGAAGGCAGTCCAATGTACATGTGATTTACCATAAAAATCAGGTATATAAAATGGTATTTTGATGTCTCTGCTAGCTACAGATCATCATACTATTTATACAGATATTAAGAATACCAACATATACAGATAATTACCTTATGGGCAGAGAATATGCAGAGAACAAAACACAGTACATTCTAGGAAGGCAGCCCCCATTTGCATACTGACAGATCATGTGACTCATTTAGCTCTTACCACATGGCTAGAGTAACGTGAGATGATGGTGCATTTAAAATGCCATAACTCTTAAAGTATTGCAATGCGCATGATAAAACTTTCAGTGATTATTGCCAAATATGTATGATTCAACATAACAAAAATAAAAAAATCTGAGGTTAGTAGTTAGCAGAGGTTTTTGGGACCTCTTATCTTGGGCATCAAAAGATCAAAGGAAAAGGCCTCTAATATCGCCCACCGCTAATGAGTGCGCGCAGCCAATCAGAAAGCAGCACTAGACCTTTGAGCGCCCCCTGGCGGCGGCGGCGGCTGCTGAGCGTGGCGCGCGTGCCGCGCCCCTAGCGACCGGAGGAGGAACGAACAGTGACCTAGTTACGTGTATGTGCCGAAGGGTCGTTGACCCAGTAAGGAGACGAACGCAATCGTACGGTGCACACGTATTTTATTAAATACAACAAAGCGGCAGCAGCAGCAGTACAAACGAGGCGATCGTATGCGATTGGATACAACGAGCCGGGTATGATGATGATGAAGTGGAGGCGACTTGCGAATGGTGACCATCGCGCCAGAGGTCGCGAACTTACGGGTGTCTCCACCGCGCCAGAGGTTCGAGGGCGAGCTTACGGGTGGAGCGACCACCGCGCCAGAGGCTCAGTATGACACGTTATAGTACGGTATACCCTTTTTTAGCAGCCTGATCCAATCGAACACGCGACAATCGTTAGCGACCAGATCGGTGTGGAAAGCATTGACGAAAGTTCTCATAGGAGCGCCGTTACAACGAAGCATGATATAAGTGACGCAATATTGTCCGCAAACGTTAGACAGAGGACTCTGGAGTCTCGTGCTGTTATGAGTCCACTCGGAACAGTGTTTGTTCAAGAAGGTGCGGAACGCCGCGTGACGAGGCGGCAGACCGTACGAACAGAAGTATTCGCCGTGCCCGTCGGAGGACAGGTACAGTGCTATCCAGTGTTCGCCCGGTTCGTCGGCGTCGTCGGTGTTGCACACGAAGGCGATCGGCAGAGCGTCAATTGTTGCAGGCAGTCCATCTCGGGGTACGACGCCACCAAAGACGGATGCGGTCTTCGGATCCATCGCCAGTAGACGGGCGATCTGCAGGGTGTCCATCTCAGTAGTCGTAGATGACGTTGCGGTTCTTGTCGATTTCCAGCACGGACTCGAATTCGGCGTAGGCGACGACGTTCACGGTGGTCTGAAGCGCTGCACGGAAATGAAATTCTAAGCGCAGGTTGCCCTTTTGTACCATATTAAAGCAGGGACCGTCGCACTGGTCGGGGGTCAGGTCGAAACAGAAGTAGGTGTAGCCGTCTCGGTACTCTTCGCGTGTCAGACAGTTCCCCTCGTCCTGCCACACCTTGCCGGTCGAGGTGAACATGCTCGCGTAGCTCCTGGCGAAGAGGTCGTCTGTGAAGTTGGGCTGGAAGGGTTTGGCGGGTATCTGACGACCGTCGACGTACACGGCGACGAAGCTGATGTCGTTGTTCTTGGCGTGAAACGGGTTTGTGGCGTACGTGCCGTTGTAGGCGTCGTTGTCGATGCAGCACAGTACGAGGCGTTTCGGCAGGGAGCCGAGGAACAGGTTCTCGTGCGTGTGCGACAGAGCACCCGTGGGAATGGAGTACACCTTGGTTTCGACGGGTCGTAACGCATACTTGACCGTGGTTCGAGCGAGAGCCAAGATGTGAGCCTTCTGCACGGCCGGAGCGACGGTGGCCTTCTTGACGAACAAGGACGCGTTGACGACGGTTATCAAGTACTCGTTCGCTCCAGCAGCCATCAGCGCAAACTCGGGCTTACTGCGCACCAGGCGTAACTTGACGTCGACGCCGTTGATCAGGAATTTATCCTGCAGAAACATATCCACGTGGAGACGACCTATCATGTCGACCACGCGACTGTTGGATATGTACTCTCGACGAGTCACGAACCCGGGGTTAGGATCGGGTCCGGCGGCTAGCTCTTTGGCGTGCATGCGACTGGCCTTGTCCTTGTACCACAGCTGATTCGTCATCTGCGTCGACTTGGCGTCGGATCCGTAACTCAACAGCGTCTCTATGAAGGCTCGATACGGGTACGCGTTGAAGGACGAAGAGGTCACTTGCGTGTTGTTCAGGGAGAGGTCGACATTGCTGAACAGCGCATGCAACCAGTTGTTCACCGGTCCCACGGGTTCGCCCGCGTCGATAGGGTTACCGTTGGCTCGCGTCACCTTCACCTGCAAGTGTAGCATCGTGTTGGCGAGATCCATGTAATCGTCTCCCGATCCGGGGATGAAGAATTCTATCGGTCCTCCAGAGTCCAGAGAGGCCGTGGGTTGATGTTCCACCACGTGACTCTCGACGATGCAGGTCTGAGTGGGGGGTACGGTAAAGAGATCCAGCTCGGTCTTGACTCCCTCGCACGACTGTCTATGCACGAACGCCATCTTTGTCGTCGGTGTCGAATATGTCGGCAGTGCGTTTCGGGGACGTCCGTTTCTTGCGGCGGCGCTTGACTGCAGTGAATGTCGCCTTTGCGGCCGTTCGTTTTATACGTTTACCAGGAGGGGCTCGAATACTGCCGATGGCGTCGGTGACGCGTCTTTTGGCAGCCGTTTTTATGTTCTGACCCGATAAGACGTCGCCGGCTATGCGAACGCCGGTCTTCAACGCTCCCCTACCCAACGCCACGGCACCTCTCTTGATGAACGGCATGGCGCTGCGCAACAGACTGCCGAACAGACTGCCCAGTCCGTGACCTCGCTGGTATTGCGCACCGGCGAAGTAGGGCAGCGCACCGCCAGCCTGGCGTGCGTAATAATCGTTGTAATTCATCAGAACAGTCCGGGCTTGCGTCGACGAAAATGAAGCGTCACCGTCACTCTACCGTATTCGAATGGCACGCGTCGACCCATGTCGTTCCTTATATCCACCTCTATCGAGTCGAAGTTCGAACGCACCAGCGGTACGTAGTGCACGTTGGTGAAACGAGCGGACACCGTGTCGCCGTTACGTCCGCTGATCGGAACGGCGCGCAACAGAGGTGCGAGAGTGTCGCCCACATTACGCGGCTCCACGACGTCCGTGTAGATGTAGAGGGTGTCGAACCCCTGCGTCAGGTTCACCACATCGTCGGCCTCGATGTGGAAGGGGTACGACGAGTCGGGATGGCGGGTGTCGATGGGGAGGATGGGAGACGACACACCCGACTCCGCCGGGCTGGCTACGGGTCCGCGGAATCCCAACAAGGTCGCCACCGCGCTGTGGTACGGTATGGTGAACGTGGTGTTCGCCGTCATGTGTAACGTCATTTTCTGAGTGACGGTACTATAACTGAGCTGAGCCTGTGTCTCATACGTCCGCATATTGGACAGTCCCTTGTTGACGTGATACAGCAACGTAAACGGATCGTCGTAATACCCACACGGCAACTTCGAACGTATGGACGAGTCCGTAGCATCGATCGTGTTGAGGAAGAACCAGACGTCGGTATCCGTGACGTTGTACCAGGTGTGCGGATACTGGACCTCGGCCAACCCACACTCCCACTCGCCGGTAAGATCGATGCGTTGGGGCAAGGCCGTGACGTAATGGGTCAAGGTGTTGTCGGGGTGCATCTTCATGGAAGCGTTGCTAGGCAGCGTCATGTAGAAATCAGTCGCCATTGCGTCTCAACGTGGGATTGGGCAGTAGGTAACCCAACGAACTACTCAACAGAGCCGTCCACAGATTAGAATCGCCGCGACCTGTCGTCAGGTTGTAAATGCTGATCAGAATGACCGTGTACAGGACGACGACCTGACACAGAAACACGATCTCCTCTTTGGGACACGCGGTACCGAAAATATGCCAGGGAGTGCTGTCTGGCTCGTTCGGTGCAGCGTCAGTACAATCCTCCGTCTCCTCCTCGTCTATGGTGGTGAGGCAGGTCGGTGGTGATGGTGATGGTGTCGCGTCGTGTGTCATTCCTCGAATGCAGTGTCGTCGTGTACGCGGCTAGTCTTTATAGTTGACGAGTCCCTTGGCATCGATCCAGCTGTTGAAGTAGGGGCCATGGCCGAACCATTTCACCAAAGCTTCCTTACGTTTACCAACCGTACGGCGTTTCAGTACCGCTTCAACACGGTACACTTTATCAAAGGGTACCGTCACCTTCTGCAGCTCCAGTTCGTAGAAGGTACCCTCCAGCACTTCGCCGAGATCGTCCCGCAAAAGATACACGGGTGGGTCGGAGGGGTGAACCTCGTGTACCGTGAACAACTCTTCGCTCCAGTTCGTCTCGTAGCCCTTTTCGAACGTGCGTTTGTACTTGCTGACACGCACGCGATCCGACACGTGCAACTTGGGCACGCCCTTACCGTCGTGACCGTACAGACGTTGCCACACCTCTTCTTGGTTCTGTGCATTCACCTGTGACGGAGCCATACCGATCATGCGATGGCGGGCGTTGTTATACGATCGCATCAAGGCCGGAAGGACGTCGACGTACCGCCACGTCTGGCGTTTCGTGAAGTAGCGCCACATGCGCGTCTTCAACGTTCGGTTGAACCGTTCCACGACGGCTGCCTTCGTCTCCGCGTTGTGCGTGGAGAAGTGATGGATGTCGTAAGCCCGCAATATAGACTGAACGGATTTGTTCCGAAATTCTCTGCCGTCATCCGTCTGCAACGTCTGTGGCCACGAACCGTCGATGAACGTGGATTGCAGCGCTTTTACCAACGACGCCGCGGACTTGTTCTTCATGGGAACACACCAGGCCACTTTCGAGAAGACGTCGATCACCGTGAGGAGAAAGGTCATACCGTTGTTGAAGCGTTTGAACTTCGACATGTCCACGAGATCGGCCTGCCACTGCTGATGCATACCACCCACGATGACTTGTCGTCTCTTGAAATGACGTCTCGCTGGTTTGTGTAAGGTGTAGGTGTCCTGTGCCGACAACCATGCCTTGACGGTCTTCTGTGGCAGACGCGTGACGCGTCGCAAGCCAGCGACGCCACCATAACTGCCTACCTTCGTGGGATCGAAGTAGACCTCGCTCATGGAGCGTTCTTCTCCCCTCTGAGCCATCAAAAGAGGTGGAGGGTCGATGTGTTGACGGGGGCGGTGACGTTGACTTCGGATTCCCACTGCTGACGAATGACGAGGAGCACGCCGACGTGTATTAGGACGCATACTATGGCACCCACAATGACAGCGGTGGAACAACAACGAGCTAGCGGAGTAACCATAGTCGGAATAACAGCTGTTGTAGAAGAATGTCGGCTGCAACGTCTCCCAGCACGGTAAGTCCTTCGAACAATAGCGCAGCGACGATGGATCGGTACGTGTCCTGTGGATCTATGAGCATGACTGCTACGGAGACGCGTCGTACCACCTTATACGTTCTTCCATCCAACCAATGACGACGACGGCGAAGCCTTGCGTGATGCGGGGGGAGGTTGGGTGGGTGGACGAGGAATGGTCCATTCGTCGAGCGATGGAGGTTCGAATAACGCCTGTTGCATAAAACTTTGGAGTATACCGTGAGCCATCATGTAAAGTCCACTGATAAATATCGCACCGACGATGGAACGGTACACGAGGTCCTGTGGATCGGGCGACATGACGAACACTGTGCTACGGACACGCATCGTACCATCCTATAGATCGTCCCAACCAGCCAATGACGTCAAAGCCTTGCGTCTTTCGGGGGGTGGGGTGGGCATGGAATGTTCCATTCGACGGCTCTTACGGCCGAGGGGTGTCCAACTTAGCGATCTGCGTGCACTACCTGCAGCAGCAGCACGCAGAGGAGTACGTGACCGACGAGAGGGAGTGACCGGCGGCTCCGGACGTATGTAGGCTCTTCTGGCGACGTTACCGACCAACGTCATGGGTAGGTTGATGGCACGGAGTAGTCGTGCGAATGGCAGCCAACCCGTCGGAGCGGTCTGTCTCTTACGCAACAGATCGTTAACGAGATCCACCACGTTACTTCCGACAACCGGCACGCCCTCGTGTATCAGTTCGCCGCGAGCGGTCCACTCGACATCTCTCTTGAGATGCTCCATCAAACGGCTGGCTTTGGCCTGCATGGTCTTGGGAACGGTGGCCAAGACGGTGGCTTCCAGTCCGCTAATAGGAGCTGGTGCTGTACCCGCCGACCCCGACTCCGACGCCACCTCCGACTCGTTCACCGTGACCACGCGTAGCGGTTCCTTGATGCGTTTATCGACCAAGACGTTGTAACGCTGCAACACCTGATTATACAGGGTCACCTTGGTCCAGTCGTCTAGGTCCGTTCTATCCAGGATGGTCTTCATCTCGTCATCGAGGGCTTGCACCTTCTTGCCTAAGGTGTCGGTCGCGGGTGGGGGTGACCGAAGCGTGTCCAACAGTCGCGGGTCCACCAAGGCCATCTTGCGTGCGTGCTCCATGTATCTACCTCCTTTTGTTCAGCACCTCTCGGAGCAAGGGTAGCAAGACCGAACTGGCCAACGGTGCTAGGAAGGCCGATAGGAAACCGCCGCTCTGTCCCTCGCCAACCTGTGGTTGCAGCAGTAGACGTCTTCTCCTGGCAGCTGGCGTTCGTCTATTAGCCAACGCGCGTAACCTCGTCCTGTATTTATTCAATCGTTGCCTCTGTAAAGGGGACAATGGAATGTTCTTTGTTAGTATGTTGTATGCACACTCGGCTAGTGCACACAGCAGATCGGAGTCGGCGTTGGCGATGATGGCCTTTTTAATTTTGTTGTTCTTGACTCTGGCCAGAGCCTGTATGCACACGATGTGTCTCTTCACCCTGGCGGACATGATGCGAATGAAGAGACTATCCACACTCGGTCGTTTTATACCTTCGGCAGGTACACGTACTGAACACCGTCGTCTGGAAAGATGGCCGTGCGCAGACGCATGTCCTCGGGCGTGTCCTGTTTGAGATCGACCAACAGATAACCGTACGGTACCGCCGTGGCGTCTTTAAACGCCTCTTGCACGAACTTGCCGCGTCCCGGATACATCTGCCGCGCCAAGGTCGACATCTGCGATGCGTCACGTGGATTCTTGAACACCACCATGTACTGCGAATTCAGACTGATGGTGCGACTCTCCTTGTTTTTAGGGAACAGGTTCTGTACGAGATACAGCACGGACGTGTTCCTGTGGTGACTTTTTTTAGTGAACAGGGCCGTGACCCGTTCGTCCGTTTCTGCCATGAGATCGTCTATGACGATGAGGTTCCTCGTTGTCGGATCGAACATGGCCGCCGTCGGTAACCCTTCCTCGAATCGCACGTGACCCAATTCCGTCGTTGCGTAAGCCTCTTGCCATTCTCCGTAACACCACGTGATCTGCTGGGGCGGTGGATCGATCATCGCAGCGGCGTGACGCAACATACGCGTCACGAAAGTACTCTTGCCGCACCCCGTCGGTCCGGCGACGATGCACGTGAAGGGGTGTTTCCATCGCGCATCCATGAATGCGTGTGCAACGAATGCAGCGTGCATCGCCTTTTCTACTATACGTCCACCGGACCCGTGGTCACCCCGTCCTCGTGCACCACGCGTTTGGCGTAAAAGAAGGTGAGTGCATCCCGATTCTGCACGTACGTCATGACGGTGGAGTTATGCACCCGGAAACCCCGGTTCGAACCGCCTCCGCTCCGACGGTTGGTGAGCACCTCCAGGAACGCGTCCTTGTCTATGGTGTTGTGCCGTTTGCTGAGACCTTTGGTGCTGTACTTGTCGGTGGCACCGAAACAGTAGTACGTCTTGCTACACAACCCCACGAACCCCGCACCGGACCACTCGACCTTGAACAGACCCGGCGTCCTCTTGTCGAACGCTCTGCGCGCCTTGCAGCACGCCTCGTCGCCGACCCACAGTCTATTGGCGAGACGACAGCGCACGTAGTCGTTCCGATGGTCGTCGCAACATTCGGACGGCAGCCATTCCGACCGATGGCGGAAATAATGGTCTCGCAGTGTCGGGGTCACGAGGTCGTCGACGGACTCGGCGGCCAAGGCTAAATAGGCACTATCCGTATCCATCTCGCAGTACTCGAACAGAGGACGCTCCACGTACCTGACGATGAAATCGTAATAGAACTGCAACATGCGCAACTTGGCGTACTGCAGAACGAAGAATCCCACGTGTACGGGTAGGGTGTACTTGACGGTCTTCTTGTTCAGTTCTATCTCGTACGCGTCGTCGACGACCATGTCGAGTTGACGGAATCGTTTATCGTTGACGAGGAGCGATGCCGCCTTCTCCGTGCAGTAGCTGACGTCGCGATGTCGGTCGACGTTGGTGATGGTCTTTCCGTAGCCCGAGTTCCCCAGCAACTTCATGGTGTCCGCGATGATGGTCCTGTCTCGGTGAACGTCGCCCTCGCGTCGGGCCTTGGACACTGCATCGCCGAACCGCCGGAAACACGGAACGGGATCGTATTCGACGACCTGGTACACGTGCAGCACCTCGAGACCGTGGTCCAGATACCATCGCAGCAGTGGCGTTGCGAGCAGTATCTTGTCGCCGCAATAACTACCCACGAGCATGCGACGCGGAGTCTTCATTATGTCGTGCTCTTCGGCGTATCGGCGCATGAACGGACCGAGATCCTCCCGTTGCATACCGATGTTCTTGAACACGGGCTGCATCTCGGCAAAGTGCGCGCGCAACGCTTCCGGTACGCGTACGTCGCACTCGATCATGCCGAACACGGTTCCGGCACGCACTCCGTTCAGGATCTGTTGTGACGTCATCGTCCATTGCACGTGTCGACGTCGGGGAAATGCTGCATCCACACACTTGCGTACGGCCGGTGTTCGTCTCATCTCCTTCCACTCGCATTCCCACAACTCGACGACCGTGACAAAGTGTCGTAGGTAGGCGGTGGTCTTTCGGGTCTCGGCGAGCAGTTGCGCCATGGGTTTCCCGTTGACGGCGTTCACCTCCTCTCGGTTGCACGAGCAACCGTGAAAGAAGCAACCTTGGAACTGATAAGCCGTCTTCGTCTCGCTGCACCATCCGTCCACCCGATGTTTGCCTATGCGCTTCTCTCGGCCGTTGATCTGATGCCGTATGGACCGTCCCGTGCGTTCGGATTCCCACGTCAACCATTCTCCGGCCATCTGTCCGTACAGCTGCGCCGATTCGGGGCGGAAGTCCTTCTCCGCTCGTCGTCGCGTGTACCATCCCATAGGCATGTCCTGCATGAGCGACCACAGGTACAGTGCGTTCGCATCGTATCCGACGATCGCTCGACAGGGACGAGCCGCCTCTCCGTACTCGTTCCGACGTAGCGTGGTGACCCCTGTCTCGTGATAGCGATGAAAGATGATCGAAGGCCCGCCTACAATATTCTCTTTGACGAGGTCGTGCAGGTCTTTGTTCTTCTCGTTGAAGATGGTAAAGTAGGTCTTCTCTGGCAGGTCGTTGAACAGGTACAGCAGGGTCAGACCGGGTACGCTGATACCTTGCTTGAACATGTCTATTCCCCGTTGTCGATAGAACGCGAACTGTCTGTCGATGGCCTGTAGAAAGGGAACCACGTCCCTGTTGTTGTACCAGACGAGAAAGTCGCGCAACGTCGTCATGCCATTGACGCGCCAGGCCTCCTGACAACTGGCGTAATCCTCGTCTGAAATCCCTTCGTTCTTCAGTCGACTGAAGAAGGCCTCTTTCGGTGGAAGTGCGGTGTCGTCGAGTCTCTCCAGCCTGTCCATGTACTCGTACGGGAAATGACCTTTCGTCACCTCGCATCCGTACGCTTTCAGATACTTGTCGTAGCTGAATCCGGGGGCTATGTAGTTGATCATGTCTACGAATTTCAGCTGATCCGTCGAAAGACACATGAAAGTGTTGTTGCGTTTGATTACGAACATTGACCCGATGCCGTCGGTCTCGACTTTCCCGTTGCCCTCCTGCTCCCTCTCGTCCGCGGCCTCGTCCTGTTCCACGTCGGTCTTTGAAGTCGTCAGGAAGTACGGTATGAGGAACTGTTTGATGGCATTGAGATCATACTTCCCCGAATTGAACCCGACGACGGGTAACTGACGCATCCATCCATACATTTGTCCCATCAGCGTTTTGTACGGATTGGTTGCCGCTCGCCCTTTCTTCTCGCCGGCCTCCCGTGCAGCTGCGTCCCGTGCAGCCTCCTCCCGTGCGTCCCATTTCGACATCTCTTCTGCGAGTTGTTCCAGCACATGATCGTACGAGCCTTTGATCTTGTCGTACGCGGCCTCACTCATCGTTTGCAGGACAGTCATCATGGTGCTCACCAACTTGTTGACGTCTCCGTCCGTGACGATGCATGTCACCTGTTCGTGTCCGGGTACGTTGGATGCCACGCTGACGCTCAACGGGACGTGACGCGCAACCCAGTGAACCCGGGCACTGTCCTCCGGAAGGTGTTCGGTGTCGAACCAACACTCGAAGTCGAAGGTGGCTCGGTACGGATAGTACTGCAACGCTTCGACCACTCGGATGTTCTCGTCTGCCAGACGTTCGAACACCGACGGAGTCGAATGGTACACGCCACCAGGATAGACTCGGCGCACACCCCCCGTACACGTGCTCTCGTGGTTGCGTAGATGCCATGCGTCTTTCCACAACGAGTCACCGCACTTCCGACATCTGTACGAGTGACAGTACTTGCGTCTATCCTGGATGTAGGAATAATGCGTCCCGTGCAGATTGAGGTAATATCATGCTTCGTTGTAACGGCGCTCCTATGAGAACTTTCGTCAATGCTTTCCACACCGATCTGGTCGCTAACGATTGTCGCGTGTTCGATTGGATCAGGCTGCTAAAAAAGGGTATACCGTACTATAACGTGTCATACTGAGCCTCTGGCGCGGTGGTCGCTCCACCCGTAAGCTCGCCCTCGAACCTCTGGCGCGGTGGAGACACCCGTAAGTTCGCGACCTCTGGCGCGATGGTCACCATTCGCAAGTCGCCTCCACTTCATCATCATCATACCCGGCTCGTTGTATCCAATCGCATACGATCGCCTCGTTTGTACTGCTGCTGCTGCCGCTTTGTTGTATTTAATAAAATACGTGTGCACCGTACGATTGCGTTCGTCTCCTTACTGGGTCAACGACCCTTCGGCACATACACGTAACTAGGTCACTGTTCGTTCCTCCTCCGGTCGCTAGGGGCGCGGCACGCGCATGCGCGCCACGCTCAGCAGCCGCCGCCGCCGCCAGGGGGCGCTCAAAGGTCTAGTGCTGCTTTCTGATTGGCTGCGCGCACTCATTAGCGGTGGGCGATATTAGAGGCCTTTTCCTTTGATCTTTTGATGCCCAAGATAAGAGGTCCCAAAAACCTCTGCTAACTACTGAGGTTACATGATTTTTGCTAGGTCAGGTCGAAGGTCAAACATTAAAAGCACACCATGTTTTTAATATTTTTGTTTGTGTTTTATTGTCCAAACAGATAGACATTTATCAGAGCTTTAAAATGACACCAACATCACATCTGTAGGTTACCTAGGAAAGGAGTTGTAACACCTGGAAGGTCGTGAGGTCAAGGTCAGGTCAAACTTTGATGACCTCTATCTCTGGAAAGGAAGGTCACATTGACCTGAAATTCGGGTGGGAACATTGACTCATGAACATAAACTAACACACAACATTTCATCAAAATTGAAGGTGGTCATGTAAACTTCACCCTGTTTTTGATTGATTTGGCATGGAATGCCCCTACAGACAATGCATTGGCAGATGCCCGTCGAATTGCTTCTGTTTAACGCACGCACGCACGCACGCACGCACGCACGCACGCACACAAGGCGGCAGCCTATGGTGATGATTGCAAAATATGTCCGACTCGACACAATTAAGCGGGCGGTAATTAAGATATAGCGGGTACAGCGAGGTTGTATCGCGCATTTTAAAGACAAACGATCCTCAAAGTTGCAGCATTAGATCGGTTTGAACCGTCACCACAATATAGATGCTGTCCATATAAATCGATTTAAAAAAGAAAAATAGGGTTGATGTTTAAGAGCTATTAATTTAAAGCGTTTGTTTAAAAAAAATCGTCCTTACTATTTTTCAGCTTTGCAAAGTTCACCAGATTTCATCAGAAATATAACTTCGTCGATGATACGTCATATAATATTAACAATATTGAGGTTAACGTTTAAATTGTTAAGCTGTGACAATTCAAAATGTGAAAATTGCACACACGGACAGGCACACGCACACACGCACACATACACACATTTTCCTAACTATTTTTTAATATTGATAACTTCACCAGATTTCATCAGTACCCAGAGGTGCTACGTCATATAACATAAAACAAAAATTATCTACAAATCCCCTTGTTTGTTTTTATTTTATTTAAAACATGGACCACCCAAATTTACCCTATGGCGTTTATGCTAACGTTTATAAGTTTTGTTTCAAAAATCAAAGGATACAACGGATGTCAAACAACGATAGTCTATGCAGCATTATTCCTGATTAGTTTCACAAGGAAGAATAATTATTTAATCCGCTCAAGCATCTGTGGCGCAATAGCAGCGAACTGTTCTCGTGTGGCCACCTTGGCCTGTGTGCGACGGTGCTCGCTGCCTCACACAGTGACACTCCCCAGTGTGCAACCCGCGGTTGTTTGTCGGGTCAATAATGTCACCTGTGGTGTTGTGGTGTGTCCACAGTCCTTCGTTCACCGTTGGTGTGGTTTGGGCAAATGGGTCCAGTCTGGCAATGCCGTCGCTGACGTCATCTCCTATGACAACCGGCGTGTATTTCTACAGTGGCGACGCAGAAAGGAGAAACACATTTTCAGTTGGCGTATTTATACATGTTAGCAAGGCCAATAACACACACGCATGAACACACCTGCTTGGCCGTGTGTATTAACGGTCTTCTCAAACAATCATGGCGTTATAGACAGGCTAATTGATATTAATGTCCTAGCCGTTGCACATAGCGATACTAATAATTCACCCGCAAATAATTTTTTTCACATTACCTTTCTATGCGACGGCCCAACTGCGAGTAATACTGAGTATATAGCTGGAGTACACACCTTTGTATGCGATGGTCCAACTGTGTAGGCCATATAGCTTGAGTATATACATTTGTATGCGACGATCCAACTGTGATTAATACTGGGCATAGGCCATATAGCTTGAGTATAGACCTTTGTAGGCGATGGTCCAACTGTGATTAATACTGTGTGTAGGCCATATAGCTTGAGTATAGACCTTTGTAGGCGATGGTCTAACTGTGATTAATACTGTGTGTAGGCCATATAGCTTGAGTATAGACCTTTGTAGGCGAAGGTATAACTGCGAGTAATACTGGATACATAGCTTGACTATATAACTTGCGCAGATATCTAGGCAAAGTCAATCGCCCTACAATGTTTTTCTATCTGGCTGTTGCTGTAGTAGGGCGAAGATCTCGCTAGGCCGAAACATAAGTATTTTCATGAAACGTGAAACCTTACAAAAACGCCATAAACAAAGCAATAAACACGTCTTTCGTGTATGTATGCATTCTTATATGTATATCACTAAAGTTACCTGACAATAACCATGTAAAAGTGTGAAATTATTACCTTTTTGTCAGAACGCACGTGCTTGTCAACATTTGTATATAACCGGATGCTGTTGTGAGCGAGAATACCAACCGGGAATCCCGTGGATCTATATAAGGTTACGCTAAGAATTGCCGTCTGCTGGCCATGGAGTTATATCATTAATCATGCCCCTATAAACTACTAACTTACTAACGGGTGTTTTATTTATGTCTGTGCTGCTGGCCCATTCTGGCCTCATTCTACACGAAATCGCGTTTGATCATGTGACCCAAAGGCAACATCACGTGCACAGTATGGCGGCTAATTGTGAAATGTTTTCTATGTCACCGATAAAAGTACTCATAAGTAATTATTTGGAGCACATTTCTTCAGTTTCTTGACGCCCAATTGTCGGTTGTATGTCACAGAATACACATGTGAAACGGTTAGTGCGTATTGGTTTTAAAACTTAAGTTATTAGTTCCGTAGCCATTTGGCTACGGAACTGCCAAAATGATGCTTTAGCAAATGCCAGTCTGGACTTTCGCCCCAGAGACGAAGAGTGGGGCGGACAATTTTGCCTAGCAGATATCATGTTCAGTTACCCTACCCTGAGAACGCAAGGTGATTAATATAAATGGAAAACAGTCAATGTATTGCCTTTTGGAGAACTTCTAATTAAGTATTCACTGCTAACTGTCGTTAAATAGTTTATTATATATGTGCATATACCTGGCAAGCCCCGTTAACGCAATGTCCATGTGTCGCATCACTCGAGACGTTTCCGCAGGTCGGTGATTCCTCCCAGACGTGTGCCGTCACCTGTTGACCAACGCCAATACTACAAGACGCTGTTTGAGTCTGCCACCAGTTGTCATGTTCTGCTACCATTCTTCGCAGTTGGTGGATGTATTGTGTAGCAAGTACCAGGGTATTTTCTTTGCTAAGTCGAACATTATTTTGCGTCTTATGCGGTAGAAGTCTCCTCAGTCGCGAGAATTCGGAGTTCATCGTTTTCACTCGTATTCGTTCACGCGTGTTTCGCCTAACCACCGCCATTGGCGTTTGCTGTCCGTGTGGAATATGCACGCGCCGTTTCTGTTGTGGATTTGCTCGTTTCGTTCTCACGTCGTATAACTCTGACTCTGTTGGTTCATATGAATGTTTCGTTTCCATCTGCAAATTGTACACATTGCTGCTGTTTTCAGGAGGTTTACATGCGCGTGATATCAACGCTGACATTGAGTGGAATTCCTCCATTATGCCAGTGGTTTTCGCCATTAAACAAAGCAAACGTAATTTCTCTTTTTCAAATTAATGTTTAACTAATTTGACCGTCGGGTCCGAAACACTGCGTCGTAATGTGTATATTGCGATTTATCGTCGTGTGGGTTATATACATTTAACGCAGCTATTCCCACGGGTATACGAACTGTGTGATTGGACGCGCAAACTGTCAGCGCTGTTTGGCGCGAAATGTTTGATTGACGTGATGGACAACAAGCGTTTACCTTTGATGCTGTTTTACTAGTTTTCTGTGTGTCTGGCAGCGCCACTGCAAATAGTAATTTCTGTGCATACAACAACAATGATACGTGACGATATTCTACGTTTCGTGGTGTCTTAATGAGGACCCGACAGACGAAAACAATACTAATAAAACTTCCACAGCGCCTAAATCCCCGGGGATACGAACTCGGACCCGTAACAAGCCAGGCACGTTAAGCAATATATCATGAATAGTTTAAATAAAAAAGCATAATAGATATGTTTGCAGAAGGTTGCTAACGTTTTGAATGATTTAAGGGTTCGTTCCAGATCTTGGGCGCAGCTACTGAGAAAACGCGCTTACCCAGATTGAACTTAGTTTTAGGAAGAACAAGCTGCTGTAAGATGATCTGAGCTGACATGACTTTCTGAAGCCGAGGAAATATTCTCCCATCGTCGATTCAACTAGGTTATAATGCAAATATTTCCTTGCAGTTGCTTTTATTTTTCAAAACCGGCACATTTTTGCACAGTTTTATTTTAAATACATTTTAAACCCGGTGTACAAATGCATGTTATGCATGTTATGCATGTTATGCATGCAGGCATTAATCTGCTACTGTACGCATTTATTCATTGGGCTTGTTGTGTGTGTAGTGTATGTACTTTGTATTTACTGCAGGCTATGGACGAACCTGTTGAAGCGGGGTTTATGTAGTGCACATAGATGTCAAGATACCAGCTTGTTCTTCGTGGTTGAGAACCGCAGGGTAACCACTGGTTGAATGGTAGCATCAGGAACTGGTCATTTCAACTGTTGTCGAATGTTTGGACGCGTGGTCAATTAGTGTGGTGTCCCACGGGTGTCCGTACGCTCGCTATTTCGACAGTCGTCACAGCAAGACGCGTGTCTCTGTGCGCTCAATTCGCCCATCATAATAGACGACGGCTGGACTTGGCGCCGCTGACCATTTATGGCCACTGGTCAACACCGTAATCTAGTCGTCTGCCCGGCGTCAGCAGGTGTTTGTTGGCAGGATTCGCGCCGTTGAGTCTCGTCCGAGACATCGGCTGCGGCCCACCTGCTGTCCGTAGTTTGACGACAGTACGGTTTAGCTTTGCGAAACAGTTTTACAAAGGAATGTTACAAGACAGATTCCAGTAATTTCATCATTTTTATTCTTTTAACGGCGAATGGAAAACACGCGTTAAAGACGTCGTCACGACACGTATTTTAAATTAAACGGTGACCTCTTGGAAAGCTACTGACGCCTGACGCTGTTTTTGTTGTTTTGTTAGTGCGCTTAGCTCATTTAGCATATCTTTATTAGCGTGCAGTGGTTGACAACTACTGTTGTTGTTGTTGTTTTGTTAGTGCGCTTAGCTCATTTAGCATATCTTTATTGGCGTGCAGTGGTTGACATCTACTGTTGTTGTTGTTTTGTTAGTGCGCTTAGCTCATTTAGCATATCTTTATTGGCGTGCAGTGGTTGACATCTACTGTTGTTGTTGTTTTGTTAGTGCGCTTAGCTCATTTAGCATATCTTTATTAGCGTGCAGTGGTTGACATCTACTGTTGTTGTTGTTTTGTTAGTGCGCTTAGCTCATTTAGCATATCTTTATTAGCGTGCAGTGGTTGACATCTACTGTAGTTGTTGTTTTGTTAGTGCGCTTAGCTCATTTAGCATATCTTTATTGGCGTGCAGTGGTTGACATCTACTGTTGTTGTTGTTTTGTTAGTGCGCTTAGCTCATTTAGCATATCTTTATTGGCGTGCAGTGGTTGACATCTACTGTTGTTGTTGTTTTGTTAGTGCGCTTAGCTCATTTAGTATATCTTTATTGGCGTGCAGTGGTTGACATCTACTGTTGTTGTTGTTTTGTTAGTGCGCTTAGCTCATTTAGCATATCTTTATTAGCGTGCAGTGGTTGACATCTACTGTTTTTGTTGTTTTGTTAGTGCGCTTAGCTCATTTAGCATATCTTTATTGGCGTGCAGTGGTTGACATCTACTGTAGTTGTGAAATTGCCAGTTTTTATGTGTCAAAACAAATTGAACACCGAGTGCTATAATGTGTGTTTACACTGCTTGGCTTTCTATGTGTCCACATGGATTCAGCCTCCTGTTACGTTTCCCATAGGCGACCATATTTACGTTTTGCACGATTATAAGAAAACGGAACCATCAGAAATTTTTAAACTTCTTTCCTGCCGTTGTCATCATCTCATTGACATGCTGGTCGAGTTATGTCAAAATCACATATTTCTAATTCTTTTAAAATGGCTGAACGAGCCATGCCCGTCAATGTTTACCAATTTCTGCATAAATTACTACGCACACGTGCCATGTGGCGAAACATTGCCAAAAATCCTTCCACCTATTGAAATCATCTAAAAATGCACGGTTACACTGCAAACATGTTCTACCAGCAAACTTGCCAATGTGTCTGCTCAAATTCAGTCATGTCAGATGATATGATTTTTTTAAATTACACATCTAAAATTACTGTGCCCTACATTCGTAACACACCAGGAAGTCTAACTGAGGCATGATCCCTCTTGTTCCCTAAACCGCCAGTAAACCGTCATTTTATATGATATCGTCCTGGCTGCTTCACCAAGCGTCGGTGGTAAGTATTTGAGTATGGAGTGAACGGTCATAGCTGCACGGCTCGGTGGGGCCTGCTTGATACCACAGCCACACGTGGTGTATTGTAATTTAGTATGTATTTAATGACAAGTGTATGGCATTAAAGTCAATAAGGTGTGATATATAACAATAGCTACAGCAACAAACAACCGACAACGTTATTAGTAGCTACAGCCTAGCGCTGGTCATTAAGTTAATCTTAGGTTGCGGTCAAGTAGCTGGACAGTGGCGCCATCGCACGGCTAAACTGAATGTCGCGCTTCGCCGCACATTTAAACCTGCGTTCACGCCTGAGCGCGGTTGTCATGGCTGCATCGTAACGATCGGTCGCCGTGAATTTCTCGCAGCCAAGACACGACACTGGAATTGAAGCCTACTGCGAGCGAATGTTGACAAGACATCGACGCATACGTATAAAAGGTAAGTGGTATTATTACCGTGCGTGTTATGTATGAGATTATACTGTGTTTTTCCCCGGGGGTCGTTGAGAACCTAAGCCCGAGGGGGGTGGCGGTTCGTCAACCTGGCGTTGCTGTCGCTGTGTGCGCAAGGCCAGTGGGCCAGGATAGCAAGGCTTTGTTTGATCAGTTGTCTGACACAACAGGATCAGCTCTGTGCTGTGCCTTTTGGCGGAACCGGCGGTACATGTTGTGTCACGTAACTGTCTGAGATAACGGTAGCCGCACATGCACTGCTGCGAGCCTTGTAGTGGCGTATATAGGATCTCGGAAGGAGGACCAAGCTTAGTCACCCATTAGTTTTCCATGCTACCATGTAGTGGCGCAACAGGTTATTCACGAAGCAGATCTTGTCCCAAAGCCACTGGTTCCTTGTCACGTCGCGTAGCACAACACACTGGTAGTTAGTCACGCGTCTAACGTGGCAGTGCCGCTTTACAGAGTAGCCAGGACATATTTTACATACAAATTCGGGGCACTAATTGCCTCCAGCCCTTTCAATTGCCCCACCCCCGCAGTTAGACCAATTTGCCCCAAGCATGTCCCCACCGGTCCATTCTGTTGTCCCAACATTACCATTCAGTGATAAATATGGCACAATGTTTTAAAAAGTCACATTTTA
>OY759266.1:5186025-5303525 GCA_963662155.1 Lamellibrachia columna | reverse complement strand
TTGATAGTTTACTACGATTTTAAAGCAATGTCTATTCAGCGACCGACAGCAGATACACCCGTCGTGACATGTCAAAGTTCAATTCGGGATTGGCGCGAGTTGCTATGTGGCCCGACAAATCGGAGCAAACATCGCTCGTGTAAACCGGTCTTTATGGTGGCTCTACTCCCCAGTTTACTTACAATTTTGGGCGGGTGCTGACATCAGACACCTAGGAAGACATTGACTTCTTTCTTGACATGTTGTATCTCCCTTACTGTAACGATTACCTCTGGGAATTCATTGCAGAGGCAGTCGGCGGTGGCTAGCAGTATGTTGACGTTGCCTGTGATTTCAATTCAGAATATTTGTGACATAAGCTAAATTATGATGTTATGTCAGTTTGCAATTTACCTGTATGGTAAGACACGATGTCACAAATTCATATGCATGAAGATTTTAGCATGTACAGGTGGTTGTTCTTCATACAAGTTCGTGCTTTACGGCGTATTAACTAAATATGACAAACTGTATCACAAGAATGGTCTGCGCGCAAGATGCAAGACACTATTCTTCTTCTATTTTACTGATAATCAATCGAAACGACAGCCATTTTGACACTGGTTGCCTGACGTCAGTTAACACCGAGTAACTATTCCAACGCCAACGTATGTGTAAGCTCGTGTGTGGCTCTTGACTGGCAGAAACAAGAGAAGAGATCTCAGCGGAAGCCGGATGTGCACAGTCGAAGTTTCACTCCTCGGTCGATGGATCTCTACGAGAAAACTAACGCGGTAAGCGCAGCAGTCGCTCTGACCAATCTGAGAGTGATCATTCGAATCTGAAAGTTCGTTGCTAGTATTGATGCTCTAGTACTGATACTCTAGTAACATTCACGGGTACATTCAATGCAAGCGATGTTCAAACAATATGGACACTTCATTTCTTGGCGATGTAATTATTAGTATGGTTACCGTTTCTGGGAAAAGGCTACACATAGTTTTTTTAAACATTTGTCCGATACACCCGAATTTCCCTACATTCATATACTAAATCCTATCGCTTTTGGGCTAGGAGCACGCCACGTGTTCTACCTTGTTTACTGTAAACAACTTGAATGTGCTTATTTATCGTGTCTACTCTAACTAGGGCAAGGGCATCAATGGAGAAGAAATAATCGATAGGGAGTTGTTTTTCGACCTGGCTGTGGGCACTGGAGGTAAAATTCCCTTAAAAAATATACTGCCGCCGATCGTAAGACCCCAGGTGGCGCAACCTGTGGCGGCAGTTCGCCCAAGTCGTCGACGAGTGGCGCCACACGACGCAAGACGTCACACTGACCGAGAGTCGCAGTCAAGGTATGCTGGCAAGACAACATCCAGTGCACTGTATAACTAGTTTCATGGTCTATTTCGAATTCATCATTCATCATTCGTCATTCATCGTTCGTTCGTTCGTTCGTTCGTTCGTTCGTTCGTTCGTTCGTTCGTTCGTTCGTTCGCTCGCTCTCCAATATAATGTTGATTATGTTGATGCCTATAATGTATGTATTTCAGCTTTCGGTCCCCACCAGTTCAGCTACGTCCGTTAAAAGTTCCCGTTAAACATGACCCGATGTGATAACGGAAGTGAGTTATGCTTCGTGTCCAGCAGCGGTTGGAATCGCGGCAACCGGCCACAGGAGGCTGACCACAGACGCCCGGCAAGACCGCCCGGACAGGCTGCCGACGACGACGACGACGTTGACTGGGTGCCTGACTTCCTGGAGGACATGTTCGAGAACTCTGACCGCCACGCCGTCGGTCTGGGGCTGCTCGAGTACGTGTTCGGCAGCAGCGAGCGGTCACAGGCCGCCAAGAAAGAACGCACCAGGCGAGTCGCTCTTTGAATAACACCGTGCTCGGCAAGACCGGTGTCGTGTGAACAAGTTTTGACACGATTTATTACATGATATTTTGGTCAGCTTCAAATGATCAAACCATGACATTTTGACCCGGCCCAAGAATTATGGACCGGGTGTAAATATTTATATTAAGTAATAGTACGTAGTAGTCTTAGTTGTATGTAGTTTTTGTCCACGAGACTTTCGTAAAGCTAGGATATTTTAAGGGTTCCTCCCCAATTCGATTTTTTCGCTACTCTCATTTCAAATTCATTTTGCGAAAAATCACACCTTCATCGTACACACGGCAACATGTTATCTCGTTTGTGCAAGTGTTGTGTGTAGTTTTGTGAAATCATCCGACAAACTATCACATTATCAAGTGATCGGCGAGAGGATAAAAGTCGCGCCCATGATCGGCATTGACCCGCGCAGTGTTTACTGTTTTGGATACGCACTATTTTGAGCGTTACCAGATCTAATGACTAAAGTAAATTTTTTCGATGATTTGAACGAAATATGCTTTTTTATTCAATCGACTGCGGATGTTACATAAAATATTCACACACTATTTGGACAACAACGAATCGAATTTGTGACAAGCTGAATCAATTGAGGATGGGTTTTATATTGACTATTGGTTTCTTAATACGATAGATGTCTTCGGTTTGGATATCTTCTCATGGTTCATATATACGCTGCAGCAGATATAATAGGTGTCACGAGATATGAATAAAGCAATTTTTTTATTAACATATGGCTTACATAGCATGGGAGGGGAAGGTCAAAATATCAATTTCGCCATGAAAATATCACTCCGGGTCAAGATATCATCTCACACCGGCAAACTGTGCCAGGAAATGCTAGTTGTATTCCGTCTGTGCAGTTGCAACTATCAATACGGATTATTGTTTGTTACAGACGTCCATACTTCACGTTCTGGGTCACGTTCATCCAGGTTGTTATTTTCATCGTCACCGTCAGCACGTACGGTTTCGCCCCCGTCGGTCTGGACGTGAAGGAAGTCACTGCCGAGGTAGACGCCGCCTATCGCACTCCATCGTTGCATCTCCACAAAATGTTGGCTCAATTTGTTGATGTAGTTTTCTTTAATACAAATTAAATACAACTAAGTAAGCGACATCATTAAGACATACATTCTAATTGCATATTATCTGAACGAAAATGTATATTCCTACGACGCTATTTAATTATGAAACTTGTTCTTCACTAACCGGGAAATATCCATCCATGTTGTTATTTAAGATTCATTTTGAAAACGAAAAACAGAAAAGTGTGCGTTGTGAATAAACTTAGATGGCTGCGCTCGCGGTGATGTTAGTTTCAAGTTGGCGAATTCTTGCAACGCCTCATTATTCAACCACTCAATGACTAGCATCGACAATAGTTAATTTCTACATATTACGAAAATAAATTAAATTAAGTTATACAAACAACTGTTTTAAGTTAAATATTAGACACGTTTTTTGATTGTCTCGTGTTTGGTTTAATTTAGCGAACAACCAAACCTATCTATCATTCACTGCGACATGTTGTCTCTAGTATCCACTACGACATGCTGTCTCGTTTGTGCAAATGTGTTATTTAGTTTTGATGAAATCGACAGACAGACTATTACATTATTTTAGCGACCGATTAACCACACTACAAGTGGTACAGTCATACACCCCCGCCCTCCGCCACACCCCCCCCCCGCCCGCTCACACAAAAACGGACCAGAAGTTGTAATTATTTTCTTTCAGATGCATTCTTCCAAAACGCGTTAGTGTAAAAATGTCACGTAACTCGACTCTGTGTTCCAGGTACGGATGACCAGTTTGTCCATAGAGCAGGTGTCAATCACCGAGAAAAGAAATATGTGGGTCGGCCCGAGACAGGTACAGCAGGCTACCGGTTGTATCTATGAGACCTGTCGCGTGAACTAATTATCCGCTTCACCTTTAAATGTCTAATTGTTTTCTACGTCTATTATTTCGTTGTCTTAACAGCTCTGCTTTTACTACGCTCGTCGTTCTTCACATTTGGTGTCGATCGGCAGAAAGTCCTTTTGCTTATCTCACTCAACATGTTGGTTTCCTCTCCGTAATTAGCAACGCTGCCGTTTTGAATATCAACATAACCTAAGTTATAATGATGCAAATTTGCGTTGAATTGCTTAAAGAATAATGATATTGATATTCAATACCGATTTTAAAGTACGGTTCTCAGTGTCTCAATGTGTATGTGGCACAAGAAAATTTATCAAGTTTTCGACCATAGCTCTTATCCAGAGACCACCTAAAACACAATTCCTCCACATCAACAGGAAACATAGCAACAATAGAACAATATATTGACAATGAAGATGTGCGCCTACCTGCACACCTCACCTGCACACCTCACCTGCACACCTCTTCCTCCGCTCCGGGTGCCTCTACACCTCGCTGCATTGGGCAGGTCGGATTCGGCAGTCGGTTTCGATGAAACGATCTAACGTGTTGACAGAGCGATCTGATACACCTGGGCGCCAAGTACACGCCGTGCATGCGGTTCGACCCGAGTCTCGAGGCAGCCCTGGCCGCTGACAGCGCTCTCGAGAGACAGACTGCCTGCTGCGTCTACAACGACAACTCTGGCTGTGTACAAACACTCGAGAAGGACTGCTCGGTGAGTGTCGCAGGCAGCCTGTGTTGTCTGAACCGCTCAATCTCAGGCCCCGCTGTTTCATCATTCAATTGAAAGATGGTTTATTATAGTAATCGTGATACATGGACAAAACAGAACACGTTAAATATCACAATTACTATAAAGAGGGTGTATATAACAACAGGTGGCTTGTTTTCCCTCCACAGTACATCCACATGCTACATTTTAGTCCATCGTCACTGCACATCATGGCATACCGTTATTCCCGCATGCAGACACGTAGCTATTTACTTGGACACTGGCCATAACGATAAAAAGCTAAACATGGTTATAACTGGTCAGTCCATGGATTGGTTGGTTGGTTGTTTTTTATTAGTTGCTTGGTTGGTAGTTGCTGAATTGGTTGGTTGTTTGCTCGCTCACTCGCTCACTCGATTGGTTGGTCGATTGGTTGGTTGGTCGGTTGGTTGGTTGGTTGGTTGGATGGATGGATGGATGGATGGTTGGTTGGTTGGTTGTTTGGTTGGTTGGTTGGTTGGTTGGTTGGTTGGTTGGTTGGTTGGTTGGTTGGTTGGTTGGTTGGTTGGTTGGTTGGTTGGTTGGTTGGTTGGTTGGTTGGTTGACCGGTTCACCGGTTCACCGGTTATGCGATCATGATCTGTCATAGTGATTTAACTCATTGATATGTGCGTGCGTGCGTGCGTGCGTGCGTGCGTGCGTGCGTGCGAGCGTGAGTGCGTGCGTTCAGTAGATATGGGTTTGTCTGCATAATCTGACGCGAAGTTGGCACGTGTGTGTGTGTGTGACAGCCGACGCTATCGACATGGTTGAAGTGGACGCCGGCCAGCCTCGGCTACCAGAACCGCACTTCCGGTTCCGATTGGTTGGTCGGTCGGTCGGTCGGTCGGTCGGATGGATGGATGGTTGGTTGGTTGGTTGGTTGGTTGGTTGGTTGGTTGGTTGGTTGGTTGGTTGGTTGGTTGGTTGGTTGGTTGGTTGGTTGGTTGGTTGGTTGGTTGGTTGGTTGGTTGGTTGGTTGGTTGGTTGGTTGGTTGACCGGTTCACCGGTTCACCGGTTCACCGGTTATGCGATCATGATCTGTCATAGTGATTTAACTCATTGATATGTGCGTGCGTGCGTGCGTGCGTGCGTGCGTGCGTGCGTGCGTGCGTGCGTGCGTGCGAGCGTGCGTGCGTGCGAGCGTGAGTGCGTGCGTTCAGTAGATATGGGTTTGTCTGCATAATCTGACGCGAAGTTGGCACGTGTGTGTGTGTGTGACAGCCGACGCTATCGACATGGTTGAAGTGGACGCCGGCCAGCCTCGGCTACCAGAACCGCACTTCCGGTTCCGTGTGTGGCGAAGACCCTAAGTGAGTGGCTTGTCTTCTAGTGTCTTTCGTAGGCAACACTGCTTTCGTCGTTTTCGTTGTATTCGTGAACGTCGTTGTTATAATATCAAGATTTAGTACAGTCATCAAGGCCACCGTCACCACCAATCAGCGTCATCACCACTCACTGTCACCACCACTAAGCGTCATCACCTCTCAGCGTCATCACCACTCAGCGTCATCACCACACAGCGTCATCACCACTCAGCGTCACCACCAACTAGCGTCACCACCACTCAGCGTCATCACCACTCAGCGTCACCACCACTCACCATCACCACCACTCAGCGTCACCACCACTCAGCGCCATCACCACTCAGTGTCATCACCACTCAGTGTCATCACCACTCAGTGTCATCACCACTCAGCGTCACAACCACTCAGCGTCATCACCACTCAGTGTCATCACCACTCAGTGTCATCACCACTCAGTGTCATCACCTCTCAGCGTCATCACCACTCAGCGTCATCACCACTCAGTGTCATCACCACTCAGTGTCATCACCACTCAGTGTCATCACCACTCAGTGTCATCACCACTCAGCGTCACAACCACTCAGCGTCATCACCACTCAGTGTCATCACCACTCAGCGTCATCACCTCTCAGCGTCATCACCACTCAGTGTCATCACCACTCAGTGTCATCACCACTCAGTGTCATCACCACTCAGTGTCATCACCACTCAGTGTCATCACCACTCAGTGTCATCACCACTCAGTGGCATCACCACTCAGTGTCATCGTCAACATGTGTGTCAACGTTGTCCTCACCACTAAGGTAAATATCAACATCGCCGAAATCAGTGACATTGTTAGTATTGTTGATCTGAAGTGGTGCGTCGGAATATTACAGCGTCGTTGATCTGATCCTCGGTTCGTGTCAGTTTTAGAAGCACACGTAGGGCAACGTATAATATGTCTCACGCCCCACACCGGGAATGTACTTTGCACAACGTTTTGAAATGTAGGTTTACGTTTGATTGATGCAGTTTATTACAATGTTAATCACTTGAACACCTGTTGATTTTATTTGTACACCATGGAGATCATTTTCTTCCGTCCGTCTGCAGGTACTGCGCCAGTCCCGCCTCCACGGGCTCGTTTATATGGAAGGATGATATCACGGAGTGGCCGGTAGGTTTACAAGTCCAAGATATTTGATGGAAGTTCATCTTGGAACGGATCCCGTTGTGAAATGGAATTGAAGCGTTCTAGCAAAACTAACAACGGGAGTTTTATAAGAGTGGGTTTAATCAATTCAATTCCTAATGTTTTTTCCGTAAAATGTGGCTACAACTGGGACTCGGCGGATTCGATAGAATCCTTGAATCACATCTATCCAACAGTATGTGTACCAGCGTGCATCAGTGCATCAGTGCATCAGTGCATCAGTGCATGCCTGTAAGTGTATTTTTTGTCGTTTGAGTTGTTTCTTATCTCGCATCTGGCGCATACCTGTTGGAGCAATTCACTAGTCATGATAATAATGTCCGTGTCAACAATAATATCTATTACATTTAAACTATTTAACTTTAGTTTGTCTTGCTGCCAGCCTTATGACAGTCAGAACGTGACATTATGTCCTGCCTCCAACTCTGTGATACACTTCTGAAAGTTACTTTCTGGGGTCTCTCCTCCAGTTCTGCGACATACATCTGAATGCGACATCCTGTCCCGTCCCCAACGACACACATATGAACGTGACATTCTGTCCATTCTCCAACTCTGTGACACGCATCTGAACGTGACCTTCTGTCCTGTCTCCAGGTCTGCGACACGGCGCTGAACGTGACGGCGAGTGACGACAACCACCATATGACGTGCGAAGTGGTGGGGCGGCCATGTTGCGTCGGCATCCAGGGGGAGTGTATCGTCAGTACGAGAGAGTACTGTCAGTTCAGGAGAGGTTATTTCCACGAGGAAGCTTCGCTTTGTTCACAGGTTGGCATGACAGACATGATAGACATGTTAGTCGCGGCGACAAAGATAGACATGTAAGTCGCGGCGACAAAGATAGACATGTTAGTCGCGGCGACAAAGATAGACATGTTAGTCGCGGCGACAAAGATAGACATGTTAGTCGCGGCGACAAAGATAGACATGTTAGTCGCGGCGACAAAGATAGACATGTTAGTCGCGGCGACAAAGATAGACATGTAAGTCGCGGCGACAAAGATAGACATGTTAGTCGCGGCGACAAAGATAGACATGTTAGTCGCGGCGACAAAGATAGACATGTTAGTCACGGCGACAAAGATAGACATGTTAGTCGCGGCGACAAAGATAGACATGTTAGTCGCGGCGACAAAGCCAGCGTAATTTGAAATACACAATACGTTTTGAAATAAGCTTTTATTGACTTAAAACCCCTCTGAAATATTGACGTTGTAACACATTTTTTTCTTGGCACCAGAAATTGACATTCTAGTGTTTGATATTTTCCCAAGTCAGTCATTGCAGCATTAAAATGCATTGCAATGTGTTGTAATTAATTATTTAAGCATACAGGAAAAACATAATATAATATTATATTATTATAGAAGCATATATTATTTACAACTTTCTTATTATAGATATGTAATGCTGTATGCACGATGTTTCTGTAAACGAACATTGTAAATGATGTTTGTGTGTGTGTGTGTGTGTGTGTGTGTGTGTGTGTGTGTGTGTGTGTGTGTGTGTGTGTGTGTGTGTGTGTGTGTGTGTGTGTGTGTGTGTGTGTGTGTGTGTGTGTGTGTGTGTGTGTGTGTGTGTGTGTGTGTGTGTGTGTGTGTGTGTGTGTGTGTGTGTGTGTGTGTGTGTGTGTGTGTGTGTGTGTGTGTGTGTGTGTGTGTGTGTGTGTGTGTGTGTGTGTGTGTGTTTGTACGTTTGTTTGTTTGTTTGTTGCAGGTGTACTGCATGAATGACGTTTGCGGGATGATGGCCTTCAGCGAACCGACGAAACCCGACCAGTTTTACCGACTCTTCTTCTCTCTCTTTCTGCATGCGGGGTGAGTTGAGTGGTGCTATTAGCACAAGAACGACCACAACACGTTATTGTATTATTATTATTAATGTTTGGATGTTTGGCAACGTGTGTAGCAATACGTTGCACTGCGTGTGACCCGACGTGTGTGGCAGTCTGTTGCAGCTGCGTGTGACCCGGCGTGTGTGACATTTTGTTGCAGCTGCGTATGACCCGGCGTGTGCGGCAATTGATTGCAACTTGCGTTTGACCCGGCGTGTGTGGCAGTCTGCTGCAGCTGCGTGTGACCCAGCGTGTGTGGCAATCTGTTGCAGCTGTGTGTGAACCGGCGTGTGTGGCAGTTTGTTGCAGCTGCGTGTGACCCAGTTTGGGTGGCAGTCTGTTGCAGCTGTGTGTGACCCGGCGTGTGTGGCAGTCTGTTGCAGCTGCGTGTGACCCGACGTGTGTGGCAGTCTGTTGCAGCTGTGTGTGACCCGGCGTGTGTGGCAGTCTGTTGCAGCTCGCCATCACGGTTTTCCTCCAGATGACAGTGATGCGGGACTTCGAGAAGCTGACGGGCTGGTGGTTCATGGCCATCGTCTACCTGGTGGGCGGCGTCGCCGGAAGTCTCGCCAGCGCCATCTTCATTCCCTACCACGTCGAGGTAACATCGCTACACACCTAAGCGAAATATCACGTAAAGTATTGTTGATGTTTAACATGTAGTGAAAGTTGTGAAAGAAATCATAGGACAAATGTTCTAAGGGACTCGGCAAACGCCACAATGGCCACAAATGTAAAAACGCATCGTGGTTTCACCCCGATTACAACGTACCGATAACACGAGGCACGAACATGAAATTACGTGTTTCGTGCGAGAGAATCTCCGCAGTCACATGACTAACGATCGAAATAAACAATGTTCAGACTTGTCCACGTGATAAATAAACGTGTGTTTTACTGTTGTTGTATCATTCTAGTCAGTGTAGTCTGTATCGCGATATGTATCGCATCGTGACCTCTGTATCGCGATACATATCGTAACGTGAAGTAGTGTATTGTTCCGGCCGTACGATGGAGTAATGCGCAATGAGATGGAATGATGCCCATCGCTCCATCGCATCGCATCGCGCATCGCTCCATCGCATCGCGCATCGCTCCATCGCATAGCGCATCGCTCCATCGCATAGCACATCGCTCCAACGCATCGTGCATCGCTCCATCGCATAGCACATCGCTCCATCGCATCGTGCATCGCTCCATCGCATAGCGCATCGCTCCATCGCATAGCACATCGCTCCATCGCATAGCACATCGCTCCATCGCATAGCACATCGCTCCGTCGCGTTGCCAAATTCACCACACAACAGCGATGGCCCTTCTCGGCCATCATACCTAAGTAATCGATGTGCAAAGAGTGTTGTTGTTGTGTGTCCTAGGCCGGTCCGTCCGGGTCCCAGTTCGCCGTCCTCGCCGTCATATTCGTCGAGGTGTTGCGCTGGGAAAAGGACCGCTCCCCGGGCGTGACAATCGCCAAGCTGTTCATTGTGTTCGGCATACTCTTCTTCCTCGGCATGGTGTTTTCCGACGTCGACAACTTCGCCCATCTGTTCGGCTTGCTATTCGGGATACTCGTGACCTTCGGTTTCCGCCCCTACCTGAAAGTTTGTGGCTCGGTTGTTTCCGACGCCGCTCGGTTCGTAGGGATCGCTGTGTGTCTGCTGCTCGCTGTCGTCCTGTTCGTCATCTTGGTGATGGTGTTCTACTTGGCGCCCGTCACCAACTGCCACAACTGCATGTACTTCAACTGCATTCCGTTCACGTCGACCTACTGCGACGACCAAGAGGTAGCGATACGCAATGCCACCGAGGCGTAGTGGTAAACACTCATCCGGGTCCTTCCAATGGGTATTGGTCATACGTATGTCCGCTAATTTAATACTTCTTCGTATCATACAAACGAGTGCGTTTTGATCAGTCAATAGGTCTTTTGTTGACGATTTTTTTTTACTTTCCCCATACATACGCAACCACACGGTCGATATACACGCGAACGCGCGCACATGCCCATTATAAACCAACGTCGAATTGAACGGCGATTGCACAACCGCTCATGTCTGTAGGCACTACTAGACAATCGTATGACATAAAATAAGCGACACATAACATTGAGTGTTGCTGACTCACAGTTAATATGTTGTTGAATAAATACAAATAATGCCAGTACCTTACATTTCGTTATAATAGAATGTATACTTTATGCATCATGCTTTCTAGTGCGCATGCATTCACACAATAGTGTTTGTCCCCAGTAGAGATCAAGCTTGAACATCCGTGGCATGTAATTATTTGTTTTTATTCTTGTTTAATTTCCACCCCACATACATTATACAACGTCAACATTTCCAGGGTGTCATCAAAGTTCTCGCCATTTGACCATCGGTTCTAGTCTAAGCCCATGACCAGCAGTATCACTCAGGTTAAACATTGACCAGTGCATCATATACAGTTATTACGTTATTGAACGTCTATTCTATAAAGTAGTTTGTGGCTCTTCCCTCGTATCTCCGTCAGTTTAACATACATGTGAGGCGCTAAGCTTTTTTATGCCTACCTGGGGGCCTGGGGACCCATGGGGGTGGTTAGTAAAGAAATGTCAAAATGCCAAGGGGTTGGGGATAATAGGAAGTAACCTGTGTAGGCGTTTGATGTAGATTACCTAACAACTCAGAACACTGGCAGTTCGTAGGTACGTACAGTTGTTAGCAATGTTATGTGTGTTTTATACAATTGTTCCGAGTTACGTGATCTACGTCAAACCGTTGTTAATCGTGTTGTAACAATTTACAAAGCCCAAACACTTAAAGTTGCCTCCTCAATTCAATGTTTTTGCTCGTCTATTTTCAAATTCATTAAGCGAAAATTCAAACCTACCTAGTATCCACTATGATATGCTACCTCGTTTGGCAACTATTTTATGTATTTTTTTTGTGTGAAATCATCAGACAAAATTTATATTATATTATTTATTGAAGTGAAAATGGAAACGCTGAAAACTCACGAATTTCACCCTTGGTGAAATTTCATAACTTTATCATGTGATCATTGAGAGTCACGCCTACGATCGGCCTTGACCCCACAAAGTGTTTACGGTTTTGGATATCCACTATTTTGAGCCAGATCTAACGATCAGTTGAGGATGCAGTTTTCAAGTAACACATATACCTTACACATAGGAACTCTGCATGAAATTGGCAGCTGTACATGATTTTGGAAGCGTGACGTTGGCACTGCCCTACCGAAACTTGTCTGGGTAGTGCAAGGAACTCTTGCAGTGGCTGCGTTTTCTCCCGTGCAAAGCCGGATAACAAGATTACTTTCTAATACAAATGTATATTTACTGTTTATTTGATTGCATAGTTATTCCATACGTGTAAGTATCATTATCGATGTAATTTGCATTTAAATGGCTTGCTAGTTGTGCTTATTCACATTATGTTGCTAATGAGACCGTATGTACATTAACTAAGCTACCATTGTGTGAAACTGGGCAGTCTCTGTCATTGGCATCACTTTTCTCGATGAATCAACACCGATTTACTTTCATATTTGGAGCAACTGTCGGGACGACTACTCTGTTTGGTAGTCTCTTTGAGTACTGAACTTCCCGGTTGGTGCAATGACATTGATGTTGTATTTGTGATTGTTCTGCTGACTAGAATCTTGTGCCAAACTAACCATCATTTTAAAGTTGCAGTGATCTTCTGCTATTGCAGTATTGAATATGTTTTTTGAAGTTAAACTACGTGTATTTTAGTTCTCAAAACGCTCATTCGAGCAAAGAAGGCTTGTCATATCTTTGTATTCGATTTATACGTTTTTTCAATTAAATATTATGTACAATCTATAATGTTGTTTTGTCTGGTTGGGTCTAATTATTCGCAAATATGCATTGGTTCTTGTCTGGTGGCAACGTTTTTATTTAAAGAAGATTAAGATGAATATCTAAAAATAATAACACATTTTAAATGTACTTTTTTATTTGCGTGTTCGAAGGGTAAGTTGCTAGCATCGTGGTAGATTTAACGCTTGGCGAGGTAAATTAACACATAAAACAGTCAGGTACCTAATAGTCCACGAGCCAGACAAAATTTTATTCTCAAATTGAGGGAATAATTCCCACTATGATTTTCAGTTACACCAATGTCTGAGGTGTCCGAAAATGGGTGATGGATATTTCATAAGCGTAGCTTAATATCTTTTCTGCCTACGAATATAAGTTCAGTAAAATATGTAAATCAATGCATATGATTAACGATTGATTACCCCTATTCACGTAATATGTTTTCAAACGTGTGGCCCTAGAACATGTCCTAATAATACCCTTAGCGGTATAATCCGTTGCCGCAGTAATCGATTGTAACTGCACTTTACTTTAGCATGTGTTTCCGTCCAACTGTTACACGAGGTAACAAGGCGTAACTTGTAGTTAACTAAAATACATTCCAAGATATCTTTGTACGCAAAATACGTTACGTATAATACCGTGAGGCAGAGATAATGATAGTTCGAACTGACAAACTTATAAAGTCGCGCGGAAATTGGCGCCAACTAGAGATAAAATGTGAAATGACAGAATCTGGTGTAAACGTTAAACGGAGAAAGGTAGAACATGGAAGAGCAACTTGTATATTTTGCAGCAAAACATCAAACATACCTGAGCTAAGCAAACCAAACCATTCTGATTCATGGTTTTGCAGCTAGCGCAGGAAAACCCGAATGAACTTTTGGATATTCAAATCCACTACCACAAAGCATGCAAATCAGAATCCACGCACAAAAAGTCGTTAGCAAAATGTAAAGAGCAGTGGAGCATGGAGCCGGGTTTATTTGTCAGACCGTGCGCACAGACGATCGGCAAGAGATGAGTCATCGTGTAACAAGGGACGGGTTTATAACCAAAAGTGCATGTTTCGTCTGCGTGTAACAAAATACCCGAAGGGGCCGCACACTCTGGAAGCCTCTAATCCTGCGGCTGACCTTCGTGCTGACAAAACAGTGAGGGATATAGCAACAGCTCGCATGGAAGAGAAAGTGTTGGCTGTGACTGCGCGATATATTGTTGCAGGTGAAACGGTGTGAGCAAGACGTTCATTGCAAGACGTTCACTGCAATGTGAATGAAAAGTCTTCATTAAGAATCTGGTTTCAATGCATCAGAAACGATGTATTTTCCAATTCGCGGATAGTGCCACTTGTTGATCTGACAAGCAAGTTAGTGTCTTCAGTGGCGTCAGCGGGAACAAGCGAGGTCAATAGATTTAACAAGATTTGCCATCCAAGCCAAAGGCCCAGATGGCAAGTGGACAAGGAAGCCATTGGCTTATCGAGAGTCCAACAATGTTCATCTACTTATAACCCGCCCTCCTGAGATATGTGTCAACCTTGTTTTTAAACATATTCACGCTGCTAACAGTTACACAATCTGTAGACAATTTGTTCCATTCATTTATTATCCTCTGTGATAACGAGTGCTTCCTGATGTCCAATCTACATTGATCCTTTACTAATTTTACCTCATGTCCTCTAGTTCTGCTATCCTTCTTGAGTGAGAAAAACATATCAATATTTTCATACCCATTCAATATCTTAAAAACTTCAATCTGATCTCCTCTTAACCTCCTTGTCTCTAGAGTTGTTAAACCACATTCTTTCAGGCGTTCTTCATAACTAAGGTCTCTAAGTTCTGGAATCATTTTAGTTGCTCTCCTTTGTATGCGTTCAAGCGTATCTATATCCTTCTTACGATATGGTCTCCATGCTTGTATACAGTATTCTAAATGAGGTCTAACTATTGCTTTATAAAGAGGTATAATTAACTTTTTTCCCTTGTATGTTATGTTTCTTCTAATCAATCCAAGAATTTGATTACCCTTTGAAGCTGCAATACCACACTGCTCTGAAACTAAATAAATCAACAAAGAAAAATCTTCGGCGGGAATTAGAGACCGAGTTTGGGTGACTCGTTGATTTTTTTCGCAGATAATCGTCGCGTGTATCTGAGTCTAGACAATCTGTTAAAATACATATTATGTGCAGACTGTATACGTGTGAAGTCAAAGCTGGAAGAAGCAGTTGAAAAAACCGACAACCACAACATCATTGTCCAAGCTGCCACCAGAGTACGAGAGCAGATCAAAGGTACTCCGTGCAAGAACAAGTGGCCCCCTCAACCAAACGAACTCACCGCTGATTACGTTACTCTACAGACAGTTGTACGGGTCTTACTCGGTGCAAGTTTGGGCGGTTCTACTCGCGTCAACAGGTCGGCATGGTCAATAGCCCAGGATGTTATCACTGCTGTGAGTGTTGGTGTTGTGAAAACACCTAAACACGTTTTTTTTCCCGTGGGTTATCAACACTCTCACAGGTAACGTTGAGGTAATAAAAATCTTGAATCGTCTCGAGCATGGGTGCTCTTATTCGGCTCTGGAAGAAATTGACACAGCGCTATGCATTGACAAAATATGAAGTGTTGGCAGTGATGATGTTCAACTTCCTTCCAATGTACATCATTCCGTCCCAACAGTGTTGACGTTCGACAACATCGACAGGCAACAGGAATCGCTGACTGGAGGAGGAACACCACATCGAGTTAATGGCATCATTGTCCAAGCAAAGTGGTTGACGTGCGCGCCGCCTCAGACAACTTCTACTACTGCTAAAACAGACAAGAGGCGATCAATCCAGCCATCCGAGAAATTGCTTCCAGTATACAGCGTTGGGAAAAGAAAAGGCCCGCCTACAGTCAAATCAGCTGATTTGTCTGGAACTCTTGCAGATGCAGCATCAACAGCACAGCGGAGCAACCACTTGTGGGTGTTGACTCGTTTACTGGAACCGTATGATCAGAAAATCAGCCCTAGGAAGGCATTCAATATAATCACAAGGGATCACGTTGATATGGAGGAAGATGTTGTGGGCTACTTACCCACTATCAATGCACCTGCGACAGAAATGTCCACTGTCCAAGAAATTCTACGCAACACCTTGAACATAATGTCCTCCCTTCAGCTTGAACACGTTGCAGTTCTGTTTGATCAAGCTCTGTTCGCAAAGGCGACTGAATAGCATGGAAGCATCCCAACCAGTACGGGAGAATTGTGCTCAAGATGGGCAATGCTCACACCATATGCAACTTCATGTCCAGCATTGGGAAAATGTTCGTAGACGCGGGACTTCGTGATCTGGCGGTAGATTCTGGTGTTATTGCCGAGGGCACATCAACAAGGTCTTGCAAGGCAAACCATACAACCGCGCTGTTCGTCTCCACAAGCTGGCATATGAAGCTTTGATGTGGCTCGCATGGAAAGGATTCCAGGCATGGATGGAGTCGGGTCATCCTGACGATTGTCTCAAGCTTAACAGCACCACTACTTACTGCAGCGTATTCGTGCGAACACCTGTCACGAAATTGTTGTTGCTGTCGTGACCAATGATTCATGCACAAAGATCCTGGACTTTCTTGGCCTATCTGGATGTTCCGCGCAACATCGTGACCAGCTGGCACGGTTCTGGATGACGTGCATCGACATGGTGGATATCCTGCTTGGGTTGTTGCGAAGTGACAGGGAGGACAACTGGAATCTTCACTTGGCATGCATACAAAGAGTGACCCCCTGGTGCTTTGCTTTGGGCAAGGTGAACTGCGCGAGGTACCTACCTGTATACTATGCACAGATGAGAAAGCTTGAACAAGAGTGTCCTGCAATGTACCAGCATTTCCAACGAGGCTACATCTTCGTGCAATTCAGACGAGGCAACCAATTCGGCCGAATCGCAAGTGGACCAAACAACAGAAGAAACGAACAACAAGGACACACAAACTGCAGGATGGACAAAAGGCTTCAGCCTCCGGCCTGGGGCAGTGTCGGACTACTAATTGACAGCAGAACACCGTGCTGTTGCCACGAGGCATGAGACAATCCTTGTCCAGGACCCGACACAGTTTAAACATCCTGAGCTTGGAAGTACTCGCATACCGAAAGACGAATCAGATGTCGAAGCAATTGTTGATTTACTGGAGAACGACTGGACAAATCCGTTTGGGCAAGACCCTTTCCGATCTTGTCAGTATTTTGACAGGTGCCGCTGCCACACTTGACGTCTCCGGTGACCTCCTACACACACTGCGGAAAGGGGAATAAGCGTACCAGAAGTTTCAGGAACAACGCCTTCAGGAAGGCAAAGGTTTCTTAGCCCCCGTTTCTATGGCCATATCAAGAACATGAACTTGAAAACGTTTGGTGAAGGTATGAAGAAATGTGTGATGGGCTCAAACAAAGATATCATCTTGAAGGTTGCCAGGAGGCTGTTCGGTACTGATTGCAAAATCAGGAAGCTTGGCATGCACGCTGTGTTTTCCCATCCTCTTGGAATGTCCACCAAGGTAGCTGGCAAGCCTTGGTGGAACTATGAAGAAAACCAACAAAGCTGCTCTGGCGCAGCATCTGGAAAGTATAGTGGACCCAGCTGACGTTCCCGGGCGACGTGCTACATTGATTGATGCAATGGCTCTCACACAGAAACTACACGGAGAAAATCGCACTTTTGAAGAGTTATCTGACTACATCTTTGAATCATCGCTGCACGCTGGTCAAGGAAGTGATCGCATTGATGTGATATTCGCTGTGTACATGGACCAGTCGATTAAATCTGCTGAGTGTGTGAGCCGCGGATCACAGGAAGGTGTCACATTCAAGAAAATAAGACCAGGCCACAAAATTAAAAAAAAATTGGAAACGTGCAGTGAAAAAAACAAGCTCACAAAATTTCTAGCGGAGTCATTGAAAGAGGAATCGAAAAGGGAGAAGATGGGTAGCTGAACAATGTCCGTCACATGTGAAGAGAAATGCTTCAAGCTTATTCAAGAGACGTGTGAGGAGCTCCAGACCCTCAGATCCAGCCACGAGGAAGACGACACTCGTCTGCTCCTACATGCACATCATGCTGCAGTGAATGATCATCTGTCTTAGTCGAAGCTACGCAATCAACAGCAACATCTTCATTAGGCGCGGGACAAAGTCTCGCATCAGGATGATTGATATCACCAATGTGGCTGCTGCATTTGGAAGTGAAGTGTGCTCAGCCAGGACTTCACTCTTGGGCCGGATGCGACTCTGCCCTTGCAAGACAAGGAAAGATCAAAGCTCTGAAAATTGTGCAACAGAATCAAACATTTCGAGAAGCGGTCATCGCTCTTGGGACTTCGTGGACAATGTCACATTTATTGTTCAGACAAATCCAAGGGTTCACGTGTCAGCTCTACTCTAAGAACACGAAGATAGCTGTGATCAAAGGTCTTCGCTATCAGATGTTCTGTACAAAGAAGAGTGACATCGAATGAGGACAACTCCCACTATGCGAGGACGCGCTGTTGCACCACACACATCGTACACATTAACAAGCTGCCATCTGGAGGCGCGGCCTGTAGAGATCCCTGCTCATTCCCGATCCATCAGCAGGGCTGGGAATTAAACGACAAAGGAGACCTAACAATCCAGTGGATGACGGGTCTGCCAGCTCTAAATTGTTGGTTGCTATTATTAAAAAAAATTCTTGGTGGGATCAACTATTTAAACCGACTTCTGTCGTTGCGGCTGTTGTTGAGCGTGTCTTTACAAAGCCCCAACACTGCTCGTCTATTTTCAAATTAATTTTGCGAAAATTCAAACCAACCTAGTATCCTCTACGACATGCTAGCTCGTTTGTGCAACTGTTGTATGTAATTTTTTTTAAATCATCAGGCAAACTATTAAATTATTTAATTCTGCATGCAGAATTTATTGAAGTGAAAATGGAAACGCTGAAAACTTATGAATTTCGCCCTTGGAAAACGTCATAATTTTGTCATGTGTTCGGCGAGAGGATGGAAGTCACGTCCATGATAAGCCTTGACTCCGTAAAATGTTTACCGTTTTGGATATCCACTATTTTGAGTCTTACCAGACCTAACGACTAAAGTCAATCCTTTCGATGATTTGAACAAAAATACGCATTTTATTATTAAATCGACTGCGGATATTCAAATGCTACATATTGGGACATCAATGAACCGGATTCGCGATAGGCTAAATCAGTTGAGGATGCAGTTTTAAAGCACATATATATTACACGCGATGGTTAATTAGAAAACAACAAAATACACACAACCGTTGATTGGCTCACTTTAATTTTAAAACAAACGTAAGTACGGCTGTTTTTGCTAAACAGTCTTACTGCGGTCCCTTGGAACACAAGCGTTAGTGATGTCGACGGATGTGCATGAGTGCCCGTCCTTCTTCGTCTTGCGAGCGTCAGTGGAAATGGCTATCGTTTTTTAGCGTCTTTTCCGTGTGCATCTTGTGACATTCAGTGGCAGCATTTAATAATATCTATTAGCGTCCGTGTGCGTCTTGCGAGCGCTGGTGGCAGCATTTAAAGTATCTTGGTATCAGGGTTGAAAAAAATCATGATTAAAAAAAAAAATTCAAACAAATCGGATTTTTTTATTTAAATCGGATTTTTTTTTTTTTTTTTTTTTTTTTTTTTTTTTTAATCTGGTATATAGATATTTATATAGATGTTTAAATTTGTAAACTCTTTCAAACATATTATATTCAAATCAATTTCGGTTCTTGTCTTAACAGAGGGTACATGATTTTTGCTTATATAAAGACATTAGACAATGTCCACAAGGCCTCACCCCCTGTAGTTGCATAATCTGTCTTGAAAAGGAAAGCATGCTGTGTGTCTGTGGCTGTAGCAGTGGTAATTATTGTTTGCCTATAGGGTGGATTAGCACCTGTCCAGGGCTCTGTGTAATCTAAGGGTCTCTAACCAGAACACAAACTAGTACAGTACAACTGAGTCAACATACTGAATTGGTAACAACTAGCACAAGCTATAAGTTGACTTTAACTCAGGGCTTCTGTGTTGAAAAGATACTTCCTCTGGAAGACAAGTTTGTGTGGCTTCACTGCATTCAGAAAGGGAATAGCTCAAACATACACAATGTCATAAAATATTTTACTATCAGGCTATCTGGTGACAATACAGCTACACAAGTGTGCGCACTTTGTGTTTTGTTTTAAAAACATACAAAACTTTGTTGATCTCGATGCTTGTAAACAATTATTTGTGTTAAATTCATATAAATCAGCGATTAAAAAAACCGGAAGTCAAAAAAATCGTAAATCAATAATTTTTTTGATTTTTTGGAGCGATTTAAATCATGATTTAAATCAATGATTTAAATCAAACGATTTAAATCAAACAACCCTGCTTGGTATCCCTCCACTGTTTGTCCTGCGCGGACCGAACGCGTCGATAATCGACTGCTCTAGACGTTTGATTATTATGTCAGCCTTTCCTCCGCAGTTCGTCTGGTTGACCAACGCCATGCGCCGCTTGAGTGGCTGCAGAAGAAACTTGTGCGGATCTTTACCCAGGGTGTACTGAAACAACAACCACCGTTAAAAGGAACTTATGTGGATCTTTACCCAGAGCGTACTGAAACAACAACCACCGTTAAAAGGAACTTATGTGGATCTTTACCCAGGGTGTAATGAAACAACAACCACCGTTAAAAGAAACTTATGTGGATCTTTACCAAGGGCGTACTGAAACAACAACCACCGTTAAAAGGAACTTATGTGGATCTTTACCCAGGGCGTACTGAAACAACAACCACCGTTAAAAGGAACTTACGTGGATCTTTACCCAGGGTGTACTGAAACAACAACCACCGTTAAAAGGAACTTACGTGGACCTTTACCCAGGGCGTACTGAAACAACAACCACCGTTAAAAGGAACTTACGTGGATCTTTACCCAGGGTGTACTGAAACAACAACCACCGTTAAAAGGAACTTACATGGATCTTTACCCAGGGTGTACTGAAACAACAACCACCGTTAAAAGGAACTTATGTGGATCTTTACCCAGGGCGTACTGAAACAACAACCACCGTTAAAAGGAACTTATGTGGATCTTTACCCAGGGCGTACTCAAACAACAACCACCGTTAAAAGGAACTTATGTCGATCTTTACCCAGGGCGTACTAAAACAACAACCACCGTTAAAAGGAACTTATGTCGATCTTTACCCAGGGCGTACTCAAACAACAACCACCGTTAAAAGGAACTTATGTCGATCTTTACCCAGGGCGTACTCAAACAACAACCACCGTTAAAAGGAACTTATGTGGATCTTTACCCAGGGCGTACTCAAACAACAACCACCATTAAAAGGAACTTATGTGGATCTTTACCCAGGGCGTACTGAAACAACAACCACCGTTAAAAGAAACTCTTGTGGATCTTTACCCAGAGCGTACTCAACAACAACAACAACAACAACAACAACACACACACACACACACACACACACACACACACACACACACACACACACACACACACACACACCTCCCTCCAGACGTCAGACACTGCCTTGAAGACGGGCTCCGTGTCGAGGACAAACACCCAATCGCTGCCGTGCAGTAGCGACACGCCCCGGTCGTCGGCCTCAGCGCACGGCCCTACGTACTTGCCGCTCGCCTCTCGCAGCATGCAGTGCTCGTACTTGTAGTTCCACTCGCAGCTCAGAGGCCGCACCATTTCTGCAATGAAATATGTAACGGCAAGTCAACCTCCGGTATTTCATTAGCCTTCATTTGCTTTCACAAGCTCTCTTTGCTCAGGTTCATTGTCGTATTGTGTCGACCCATTCTTTTCATGTGTTTCTTTGTACCGATCTCCTCCTGTAATGCCGCCCCCGTTTTCATTTATTAAAACACGGTTTATGCCTACCACAAGTCTAGTGACACGCGATCCAAAATACGGCCATTGAATTACGAAACTTCTCGGAAAGCACGTACGGCACATGAAAAGCAATCACAAAAAGACATCAGGATAAAAATGTGCTAGCCGGAAAAATCTGCGGGCATCAAACATCGACCAACTGTTGGTAGTTGAGGGGGGGACGCACCTGACGGATTCGTCGCAAGTATAACGTTGATGATATCTTGATCCGCCAGGGGGAGGTTCCGGAAGCCGTACTTGTGGTAGACCCGCATCACGTGTTCTTCCCACTTCAACTGACGCATCCTGGAGGCGTTGATGAGCATCACACCTGCATTAACACCTGTCGAGGAAGAGACAGGGTAAACTATACTGAATGTACAGGCTGCATTTTGAAAGAAAAACAAAATGTAACCCCCCAAACAAACAACGGGAATTTGACGGGTGAGAATTTTTGGGTGGGCGGGTGGGTGTGTTACTTCCAAATAAAGATCAAAATAAACGCAAACTTGTCATCTCATATCCTACGCCTAGCTTTGCGGAGTTAGGGTGGGTGGGTGGGTGGGTGGGTGGGTGGGTGGGTGGGTGGGTGGGTGGGTGGGTGGGTGGGTGGGTGGGTGGGTGGGTGGGTGGGTGGGTGGGTTACTTCCAAATAAAGATCAAAATAAACGCAAACTTGTCATCTCATATCCTACGCCTAGCTTTGCGGAGTTAGGCGTAGAAGCTTTTGTTTTTGTAATTTTTTATCATTATATGGAAGTAAGAGTAATGTTTGACAACGTGACATGTGTATATTCATGGTAAATAGATGAAGAGAAGTTTGGCGGCTCTAGGTGGTCCTTTTCATGGTTAGGTCAGAAAGTAAACATCGCAATAGCAAGGGTAGCGCTGACGGCTGGTGGTAATTTCGGCCCGCGGAGAATTCGGCCCAACTGGCATATTGTTTCGGCTTGGTGATTTCGGTGACTGATCTACTCGGTTCTAGTTAGTCATTGATTAACCTTCACTTGAAGGGTTTGTTATTCCTGTACTTGTGATCAAAGGGACGCCAAGTTTAACTAGATACTTTTGAAATACAATGTTTCGTCTGTTTCGTACAGTGAGCAGGTGTGTATAAAAGACCATGCTTCACATTCAAAATGATCTGACGAAAAACACTGTTTAGATTAAAGATCATATGGAGATGGCTCCGTTGTATCCACAATACAATAATCGTTTATCGCTGTTATTGCTCTGCATTTTAATTAAAAACAAAAACTGGGGAGAATTTCCCCTGATGAGGGAAACGCATGAAAATCTGAAATATATAAACAAGATATTATTATAATTGTGATTTAATTTATTTATATTATCAAACTGTATATAATATTATAGCTTTTTGTTTAATAGTAATATATTATATGATATGAATTTTAATGAAACAACGAACTGTATAAGTTTTATGATCGTCTCGTTGACTGCGTGTTAAAATAAAAAAAATAGCGCTGTATTGTATGCGAAAAGGAAACGAAAGCTATAAAAGCAGTTACAAAGTAACACTTTCGGATTAATGTGTAAATAAATCAATTAACAAATGAGAGAATACACACAATGCTTTGTTCGCAGTAAGACACACATTAAACTTCATGCGCTCGCTACACTATAGTTTGGCCCGAAATCACTGCCCGTTGTGCTCTGAGGCCGAAGTTACCGGAATTGCGGGACGAACTCTCCAAAGAATGCTGTCCGAATTCACCGCGAGCCGACATCACCTGTATCCGCGCTGACAGCTCACTGACAGCTCACTTCGATCCTAGGTGGACCTCTTCCAAAGAGATTTTATAACCCAGGACTGCACCTTCTCTGGTCCAGATCGCAGTCGAAACAAGTTTGCTCGAAGCGAGCAAAGCCGGTTGTGCGTCGTAGGCTTCACGTTTGCGTTTTTTAATAAAGTTAGCTCCGTAGGGAACTTAAACCAACTACATGTTACTTTGTTCTAACTACTGTTTGCATTACAATCAAATGCCTCACAATAAACCATTATGACGCTCGCTTCTAAACAACCGGTATCGCTGTCAACAATACTGTGAATGAAAGGAAAGTCCCAGTCTCGTAGCACTTCCTTGTGATCAGTGACGTCACGTCGCAGTTAGCTGATAAGCGCGGGAAAACTATGCATACTCGAGGCAGGCTGGTAGAACAGAGTATTATTTGGAATTATTAATTAATGGAATTCTAAAGAATGTTTTGGTGTTGTGGAAATGGAAATATACGTGTAATACAATGTGATTTCCAGCAATCGTTGTTGTAATTCCCTTTAATGGAAAATACGACTCTGTGCCCACTTATAATAATGATGATGATAATGATAATAATTTTTTTTTCTTTGAAAACAATAAGATTGAATAAAAGTACAACAGGTAAACAATTTGTAAAAGTGTGATAGTCACAGTCAGTAAAGACAGTCACAGCAAGTAGCGCCTTCTGAATTCAGCGTAAAAGAACATGTTGAATATAGTATGGAAACATGTTCTATTCGTTTATTCCAAGGATTTATGTTTGCACCTGCACAGTGAAATCCCACAATATCCGTGGAATCACCGAGAGTAATACACCTTTACCATGTTAAGTTTCGGTAATTCCACGAGATCTACCAGTAGCTTCATAAATTCTTGCGTTCTGTCGTTTACACTGTAGTTTACACTGCATTTTCGTTTTTTAGCAACATTTTACCGGTTTTGCCGTAAAAAGGCAGGTCGACGTCGTAACGAAACTTTTTCTTCCATTCGTTAAGTACTCTCACGCTCTCGCATCTTTGTGCAGCCGAGATCATGTGACTCTCGTTGAACGAGTCGAACTGCAGCCACAGCGCCTCTAGTGGGCGGAAGAGTAGAATGTCGATGTCAGCGTAGATAAACGCGTCTACTTCCGGTAGCAGGTACTGAAAGTAACCATGGAGTTTACTGATTGAAGGTTGTGTCTGACTTCAAGTGGGTTACATGAATTCGACTCTTGACGTGTCTAATGTTGTATTCTACGCAAACACTCGCCTCGTGGGATGATCATGGATATGTCTAGGCACCTCGTTTATTTATACATTCACTAGTGTACTAATACTAATTATATATATATATATATATATATATATATATATATATATATATATATATATATATATATATATATATATATATATATATATATATATTAAACGCATACTGGTTGACAGCATCATAAATATATTAAAATCATGGAAATATAAATTACAGGATTACGCATGTGTAGTTTGTGCACGCAGAAATGAAAGGACGACATTGTGAGATTCCGGTGACATGATGGAGATAACTAACCGTGGGTAAGAAGAGCCTGAGATTTGTACAGAGGCGGTTCCGGAAAATCCACTCCTGCTCGTTAATAAACGACGGGAATCTGACACTCTTCGTGACGATGTGCAACTTCCGCCGGTAGATGTCAGGCCAGAGCTTCAGCTACAACGAAGGTTCAAACAGAAAAGCTAGATCGTAATTCAACTTAGTCATGATTATCTTACGTTGTATAATACTTTACCAATATTACTAAATTGAGGTACACGCTGACAATGGACGTATATAATATCTAACTCCAAGAGCAAGTCAGGAGAAAATAGCAGGTGGAGGGAGAGAACTAAAACTTCGGGTTCAACTGATCCTACGACCTTGTCCTTCCTCATCAAGTTGAATGCTGGTCGTATTACGTCATTATTGGGATGTTCGTTGTTGCTTTAGAAAATATGTGGGTTGATGTGGATTTTAACAAAACTGCCAGTGAATGCAATACTGCAGCAATGGATATCAAACACTTATAACCAGTCAGTTCACAATCGCCAACAAATATTATGTTAATTGTCTGTAGGAATATAATAGTGATATGAGGACAGGTATGTATGTTTACCATTGGTTAGCTTTCAATAAGATAGTTAAATAAAATTATATTTAGCTGAATGTTCAATGTGTTTCGTTGCTGTAACAGTGCAGCGTGGAATGTAAGCATTATAATATATTTATCTGTAATGTGTTAATCACTGCAACATAATTATCAGCGTCGCCATGCGTGGCACGTGTATTATGTGAACGTTATCAATTCGTCGACTAAGGTAATTTTGTTCACAGCTGTTCTGTGATTAACAAGTTATCTCTCAATAACAAGTATTCCCAACAACAAAGGAACATCAGAACACTGCAGTTTCGGTTAACGTTGAAAATAGATACTCAGTACCATTGGATGGATGACGAAATAATTGTTATATGTTTGTCCCATTTAACGTGTAAGAGAAGTTGTCCTGCCAGTTATCTGAGAGTGCGTCTATTGACGTTCATTTGAACACGCAATGTAACACAGTTGATGTTTTGTTATTCTTTATTCAAATTGTGTTAGCTTTCTCCACGCATTATCGACGACGCTTACATTGTTCAATCAATCACACAGTATGCGCAATACTGATCGTTTGTTAACAACTAAATGTTTTGTATTTTATGAGAAATATAATGTTTACATGTTACTTAACTGCTAGTGAAGAACATTTTGTTTAACACAAGAACTCCATGTGTTGTTGGTAAAGTCGTTCATGAAGCGGGAATTGTCCACGCGAACATCCCAACCTAGCATAGGACAGTCGCTCCATTGCCTTACTGTCCACCACTGCCCCCTTATTGCCCTGCTCACCCCCTGTGACGTCAGCTACGAACCATGTTGAAGATGCCGTGGGCTGCGTTGTCGTCCATGAACGCATGCACCTCGATGTCGCTGGTTGTGAACATGACGGCTGATTTGAGGAAGTTGATGTACTCTTCATAACGGTCGCCGCAGATCACTGACGCGACGACTATTCTCTTCCGAGACGTCAGCCTGCTCAAACTTTGGCTTACACAAACATCACCGAAGCGGGCATCCGGGATCCCACATGTGAAAAGCAAAATGTTCCTTGACATTTGTATAATATTTGTATAATTCTAAAGCTACACTGGTCAGAAAGTTCAATATTTCTATTAAAGCATGTATATGTCGTTTAAAGGCTCATCAAATCGTAGCGTGGTAATTAATTATTGTGGTCGACAATATGACTGCCCGTATGTCTATGATCTATTGACAATGACAACGCTTTACAACTAAGCAGCGAACGAAAATATTGTTTTTACATGTACAGTTTGTTGTCTTATATGGAAAGTTCATGCCCATTAATTTTGTAAATATATTCATCTTGGAAAAGAAACATTTCAGATTTAGCAAAAGTTATGCAGGCGTCAAGCACAATTATGTTTTGTATCGTGTTCAAGGTTCGATGAACAAGCAGCACTTCACTACTGATCGTGACCGATGAACAAGCAGCACTTCACTACTGATCGTGACCGATGAACAAGCAGCACTTCACTATTGGGCGTGACCGATGCACCGTGAAGACAGCCGTGCTGATTAGCTGCTGCCTGATTAGCTGCTGCCTCGCAGAATCGAAAGTTCATGACAGGAGCATTTACATTGATTTTCTCGAGTTCAGTAAATGTGCAGTGCCTCTTGCCAGCCGACTACCATTTACACTTGAAACACTCTGTAAATGTTATATTGTCTGCTACGTGAAATTATTTGCTCAATGTTATATAAGCATGCCATTAATCGCTAAATGTTAAATGAAAAAGTGAAAAAAAATAATCCTAAAGATGACGTGGACTTCCCATTTAAGGGTTACTGGGTGGTGGGCTCAACGACATATTGTAGACATGCAATACGTGAATGCGGCCATGTCGAGCTGCATTCGTAAGATGCTCAAACTACTGGTAAGAAATCTGAAACGTGGTTTTACCGTAGTTCGCGAGGCACATTGGCAGGTCCACTGAAGTAGATCAGCGAAACAAAGGCCAGAATCCACACGAATGACATCCACAAATGTCGTAGACGCAGGCATGTTGTAAACCACCGACTGCAGCGCCAGTGGCGGGAGAGCGAAGTAGCTGTGTTCGACTTGACATTGCGCCGTGGCTGAAGGAAAACAAGTATGAGTTATGTTACATCACTTGACGACCGCTAACCGATTGCTGTGCCTTTCGGCGTAGTGAACGTGTTCTATATTCGTTGTGATGCTGCATTAGGTGCTATCGAGACTGTAGTTCAACGATTATTTTCAAATCCGTTCGTGTCCCAATTTTATCCAGAGTCAAATGGAGCAAAAAATTTATGACTGAATCCGTATTCGCTTATGGCTGTCAGCATTATTGTTCTGGCCTGTTCTCTTTCTTTAACCAGATCTACTGAGTAACCCCAACCAGCTTACCAACTTTTAATGTGTACTTTATACGCATCATATCCATTCATTCCTTTTCGGAAATGTCAAGTATCAGGGTATCACTTACCAAGTGACATTTTCGCAACCATTTTTGCAGAAGAGTCAACACCTGTTCCATCCTGGCAGATATAGAACATATTGTGTTACGGCGAGAAGGCACCGTGACAGGGGACGATGACAAACGACACCAGTGGTTGATCGGTCTGTTTGTGAGACAGATGCTGTTACTGCCTGGTACTGCAGCACAGAGCAACCATGAAGTAATCGATATCGCCATACAACGGCCGTAAACCCGCCCATGTTGCTGACAGCATAATTATGTACACTTAATTTAACCAGTAACATTAAGTAACCACAGAATCTCAGTTTCATAGGATTCTTGCTTTGGGCGCCGAACACTGTCACCTTATACACAAGAGGGCACTTGTGGTTGTAGCAGCTGCTTCTTATCCTAGTCAGCTGGATCATTCCCTAGTTAGATGGGACTGGGGGCAGGTCCTAATGCTTCCAGTCATTGCTCTCCGGTGCTTCTCTGGACACCAGCGTTGGAATACCAGATTGTGTAGTAGTTCGGCACGCGAGTTCCATCACACATAAAAACCTTGCGCAGACGTGAAGGAGCGGTCACGTAACAGTCGTGAAGGAACGGTCACGTAACAGACGTGAAGGAACAGTCACGTAACAGTCGTGAAGGAACGGTCACGTAACAGACGTGAAGGAGCGGTCACGTAACAGTCGTGAAGGAACGGTCACGTAACAGACGTGAAGGAGCGGTCACGTAACAGTCGTGAAGGAACGGTCACGTAACAGACGTGAAGGAGCGGTCACGTAACAGTCGTGAAGGAACGGTCACGTAACAGACGTGAAGGAGCGGTCACGTAACAGTCGTGAAGGAGCGGTCACGTAACAGACGTGAAGGAGCGGTCACGTAACAGTCGTGAAGGAGCGGTCACGTAACAGACGTGAAGGAACGGTCACGTAACAGACGTGAAGGAACGGTCACGTAACAGACGTGAAGGAGCGGTCACGTAACAGTCGTGAAGGAACGGTCACGTAACAGACGTGAAGGAGCGGTCACGTAACAGTCGTGAAGGAGCGGTCACGTAACAGACGTGAAGGAGCGGTCACGTAACAGTCGTGAAGGAGCGGTCACGTAACAGACGTGAAGGAGCGGTCACGTAACAGACGTGAAGGAACGGTCACGTAACAGACGTGAAGGAGCGGTCACGTAACATACGTGAAGGAACGGTCACGTAACAGTCGTGAAGGAGCGGTCACGTAACAGACGTGAAGGAGCGGTCACGTAACAGACGTGAAGGAGCGGTCACGTAACAGTCGTGAAGGAGCGGTCACGTAACAGACGTGAAGGAACGGTCACGTAACAGACGTGAAGGAACGGTCACGTAACAGACGTGAAGGAGCGGTCACGTAACAGACGTGAAGGAGCGGTCACGTAACAGACGTGAAGGAGCGGTCACGTAACAGTCGTGAAGGAGCGGTCACGTAACAGACGTGAAGGAGCGGTCACGTAATAGACGTGAAGGAGCGGTCACGTAACAGTCGTGAAGGAGCGGTCACGTAACAGACGTGAAGGAGCGGTCACGTAACAGTCGTGAAGGAACGGTCACGTAACAGACGTGAAGGAGCGGTCACGTAACAGACGTGAAGGAGCGGTCACGTAACAGACGTGAAGGAACGGTCACGTAACAGACGTGAAGGAGCGGTCACGTAACAGTCGTGAAGGAACGGTCACGTAACAGACGTGAAGGAGCGGTCACGTAACAGACGTGAAGGAGCGGTCACGTAACAGACGTGAAGGAACGGTCACGTAACAGACGTGAAGGAGCGGTCACGTAACAGTCGTGAAGGAACGGTCACGTAACAGACGTGAAGGAGCGGTCACGTAACAGACGTGAAGGAGCGGTCACGTAACAGACGTGAAGGAACGGTCACGTAACAGACGTGAAGGAGCGGTCACGTAACAGTCGTGAAGGAACGGTCACGTAACAGACGTGAAGGAGCGGTCACATAACAGTCGTCGTTATGCTGATCCGTGTAGACATTCTGCGAGATTTGTTGAGACTTGTTTTTATGTTGACTGTTTGAATTAATATAAAGGTGCACATTGACGTATAAGTTCTTTGAAGCTGACATTGAATCATTGTGTACGTAAGTCTCGTGACCTAGCGTTAGCTCAACAACAGTCCACTGGCTATTTCGGCTGTTTTGATGCCTGTGTAAAGAATAGGATAATATTTTTTTGTACTCATAGAACTGACACCAAACGGTGTGAATTTTTCTGGTTTCAGACTGATGAAAACATTTTAAAGGTGTGTGAGAAGATTTATGTATACGAATGTTCACGGTAATCGTTTGAAAGTTTTACAAGAGACCACCATTATTAGAGTCCACAGTATATTATAGCATCAAAGACAATGAACAAAAAATAATATATAGTTTCAATGGTGTTTACTGTAAATTATGTAACATGCTCTGCAAAAAGGTAATGATATCTTTCACATTGACTAGAACACAATAAATTGTAATAAGTATACCTTCCACACTATTAAATATGTAATCACTTATAAGGTATGTGTGCGTGCGTGTGTGCGCTCGCGCGCGCCCGCGCACACACACCACGAACTAAACATATCAAGACTGCCCATTCATAAAATACATATATACAATTTATTACAAAGCTATTGATTCATTTAAGTAACATGTTAAATCACATAATACTGTGTAAAGGGGTTGAAGATTGTTATTTTTCGATGCATTCTCATTTGTTTTTATATTATATGCATAGATGACACAGCACAATAGTATATATCGCACCCCAAATTGTGTCAGTGTTTCTGTAAGCACATATTAATAATGATTGATTGAATATTCTTGATGCTGCTCTTCACTTCCATAATGGAAATTTGTTTTAAGGACTACTATGCAGGCTCTAAAGTTGTAATTTCAAGACCAGATTTTATTGAAGTTCTGCATAGGCTGCAGGGATTTGGACTTCTCTGAGCAGTTTGATGTTAGTAGAGCCACCATCTCAAATATGCTTCACATTTTATAGTGTATATGAACACTGTATGAACTATTTGAAATAATTGTGTCTCATGGGTTTTTACAGTAAAAATACAGGTTCAATTAACTTCATTGCCAAAATCGATTCATTGCCAAAATCGAGGTAGAGAAAGATGTGTGCATAAAAATTACAATGTAAGTGATTCAACATTTAACAGTGTGGAAGGAATAGTTATTACAATTTATTGTGTACTAGTCAATGGGAATGACTTTTGCAGAACATGGTACATAATTTACAGAAAACAGCATTGAAACTATAAATTTAATTATTTTCTATTCACTGTCTTTGATGCTATAATGGTGGTCTCCATCTGTAGCAATAACCCACCAGATTAAGTCACAGCGGAAACATCATAATTACTTAATGCAACTGTTTCAGTATTAATTTTAATATAATTGTAAATAATGACAGAGTAAAATATATAATATATAATAAGTTTCTACACCCTCAGTACACATATAGAATACATGATCACTGCACCATCAGTACACATCTAGAATACATAGTCACTACACTCTCAGTACACAGTTACAATTCAAAATAGCCACCCTATCCCCAGTACACAGGTACATAGTCATTACAACTCCAGTACACAGTTAGAATACATAGTCAGTACAACACAAGTACTCAGTTAGAAAGTAGTTACTGCACAGCACAAAGCTAGAATATATGGTAACTACATCCTCAGTACACAACTAGAATACATAGCCACTGTTTCTACAGTACACATCTAGAACACATAGTCACTGTTCCCACAGTATACATCCAGAATACATAGTCACAGCACTCTTAGTACACATCTCGAATATATATAGTCACTACACCCTCAGTACACAGCTATAATACATGGTCACTACATCCTTAGTACACAGCTAGAATACATGGTCACTACATCCTTAGTACACAGCTAGAATACGTGGTCACTACATCCTTAGTAGCTAGAATACATACAGTGTAATCAGTGTTTCCACAGTACACAACTAGAATACATAGTCACTGTACCTGCAACACTCTGCTAGAATACATATTCACTGCACCCCAAGTACACAACTAGAAAACACGGTACACTTCTAGAATACATAGTCACTGCTCTCCCAGCACAGCTAGAATACAGTCATTGTTCCCACAGTACATATCTAAAATACATAGTCACTGTTCCCACATTATACATCCAGAATACATAGTCATTGTACCCGCAGTCATCTAGAATACATAGTCACTGTTCCTACAGTATACATCCAGAATACATAGTCATTGTACCTACAGTACACATCTAGAATACATAGTCACTGCACCCTCTGTACACATTTAGAATAAATAGTCACTACACCCTCAGCACACAGCTAGAATACATGGTCACTACATCCTCAGTACACAACTACAACGCATAGTCACTCTTCCCTCAGTACACATCTGCTACAACTCAAATACACACTTAGAATGCATAGTTACTGCAAACCCAGCACAAAGCTAGAATACATGATTACTACACCCTCAGTACACACCTAGAATACATAGCCGTTGTTCCCAGAGTATACACCTAAAATACATACTCACTACAAAGGCGGATCCAGAAGGGGGTCCAGGGGGTCCGGACCCCCATTTTTTGAGTACCACAAAATCCATTGCAATTGCATGTCAACTGGGGACAAAGGCATTGCCAGGAAACAACACAAGGCAAACATTGCCACTTTCTACGTACGAAGTCTTTTGTAGCAGTCCGACGTTTACAGACACTGATCTAGCACAGGCGATATACATGGCGTCCAGGGGATCCCCAAAGTTATTCTTAGTATTGTCGGTCACTGCACACGGTCACCGCACTCACGTGTACAGCCTACTGTTACGTTTCCCATTGGTGACCATGTTAACATTTTGCACGATTATAAGAAAACGAGACCATCAAAAATTATGAAACTTCTTACTTGCCGTTGTCATCATCTCATTGACATGCTGGTCGAGTTTAGTAAAAATGACGTATTTCTAACTCTTTTAAAATGCCTGAACGTGCTATACCCGTCAATGTTTACACATTTCTGCATTAATTACTACGCACACGCGCCTTGTGGCGAAAAAATTGCCAAAAATCCTTCCACCTATTGAAATCATATAACAATCCACATTTACACTGCCAACATGTTCTACCAGCAAACTTGCCAATGTGTCTGCTCAAATGCAGTTATGTCAGATGATATGATTTTTTTTTAAATTGCACATATCTAAAATTACTGTGGCCTACATTCGTGTGAAACACACTAGAATGTCTAACTGAGGCATGATCCCTGGGCGCAGTTGCTGGATCTTGGCAATATGCAGATTGGGCTCAATTGCGCTGCGCAATCCTCGGATACTCGAAAATCTGCAGATTGCGCACCCATCAGATTGCGCAGATCCGGCAAATGCGCCCAAACAGACGCGTTGGTCGTTTGGTGGAAATCGTCTACATCAATTCTTCGGACCGGACTTTCAAGATAACAATTGGCATTTTTACAGGTAAAAATTTAAACTATCCTATCGTATCATCAACGTATTTGAATATCTTAATCATTATAACAAGTAATACACGTTTTAAAATTACGTTTCGCTGTCAGTGAGCTCATTTTAACACAAAACCAAGAGGAGTGATGTATTTTTTTAATGACACGATTAGGCTTAGCTATTTCCAAAATGGCCCATCGGCCGTACTTCAAGAATCTGTGTTGTCTGGTTGGTATTATGGCACTAGCCCTTACTAAATATTTCATTTAAGCAAGACTTATGCTTAGAAGGAAAGCAAGCCCCATGAGCTTAGTTCATTAATTCATTAATTGATTGAGCCAGTCCAATCAGAAGATGTACAAGAAAAGCGTTCACGTCCTGAAGAGCATTGTAGAAACAGTTGTATTTTGTGGAAAACAACACTTGCCACTTCGAGGCCACATGGATGATCGGTCAAGTGCATCGTCCAAAAGGGGAAACTTTTGGACATTTATGGAGATGATGGCCAACGGCGACGACACACTCCGAGAACATCTTGAGGCCGGAAGGAAGAATTCGCAGTATACACCAGGAATCATCCAGAATGAAGTGATTGATGTAGATTTAACAAGATTTAACAAGATTTGCCATCCAAGCCAAAGGCCCAGATGGCAAGTGGACAAGGAAGCCATTGGCTTATCGAGAGTCCAACAATGTTCACCTACTTATAACCCGCCCTCCTGAGATATGTGTCAACCTTGTTTTTAAACATATTCACGCTGCTAGCAGTTACACAATCTGTAGACAATTTGTTCCATTCATTTATTGTCCTCTGTGAGAACGAGTGCTTCCTGATGTCCAATCTACATTGATCCTTTACTAATTTTACCTCATGTCCTCTAGTTCTGCTATCCTTCTTGAGTGCGAAAAACATATTTCTATCAATATTTTCATACCCATTCAATATCTTAAAAACTTCAATCTGATCTCCTCTTAACCTCCTTGCCTCTAGAGTTGTTAAACCACATTCTTTCAGGCGTTCTTCATAACTAAGGTCTCTCAGTTCTGGAATCATTTTAGTTGCTCTCCTTTGTATGCGTTCAAGCGTATCTATATCCTTCTTACGATATGGTCTCCATGCTTGTATACAGTATTCTAAATGAGGTCTAACTATTGCTTTATAAAGAGGTATAATTAACTTTTTTCCCTTGTATGTTATGTTTCTTCTAATCAATCCAAGAATTTGATTACCCTTTGAAGCTGCAATACCACACTGCTCTGAAACTTTCATATCAGCGCTTATTGTAACTCCTAAGTCCTTTTCTTTTACAGTAGTACACATAGATTGGTGGCTGCAACCGCTGCACGGCCAGTGTCACGGAGAATACTGCCCAGCGAGGCTGGACTAACATTGTACCACCAGTGCTTTCTGTATACACCATCCCCTGTCGATGGACCATCCCCTGGCGATGCACCATACACTAATGTGGGGATGTTTCTTTGCCAATTCTTGTGTTTATCGGGACGGACGGACGGACGGACGGACGGACGGACGGACGGACGGACGGACGGACGGACGGACGGACGGACGGACGGACGGACGGACGGACGGACGGACGGACGGACGGACGGACGGACGGACGGACGGACGGACGGACGGACGGACGGACGGACGGACGGACGGACGGACGGACGGACGGACGGACGGACGGACGGACGGACGGACGGACGGACGGACGGATCATGTATATATGAATGTGTGTTTGCCTGCACTATTGTTAATGAGAAGATGTGGTTGCCTTCAGACGTTCTACGCCCAGCAGCGTCCGTGGAACGGCTACAGCGGCAGTCAGTGGTCCGGCGAGTTCTACCGCGAAGACTTCGCCTGCAGCAACACGTCGTCATGTGACTCGCTCTACCCCAGCATCACGGACATCCCGACCTTCCACTGGTCTCACTGGCCTTCCAAGGTGTGAATAGAGAGCATGCACGCACGCACACACGCACACACGCACACACGCACACATGCATACACGCACACACGCACACACGCACGCACGCACGCACGCACGCACGCACGCACGCACGCACACACACACACACACACACACACACACACACACACATATGGAATGTGTGGTGGGGTTTCAAATACATAGCGCGTTCAACATTACATTTATGCAAGAGACAGTTGTAATAGTTGTAATAGTTTTGAGTTATTATATTATTTTATTGTGCATTTTTATGTATGTATTATGTTATTGGAAAGCGCATTGATCTATGTACAGGAGTATACGCTACATAAGAACTAAATTATTATTACTATAATTAAAGTTGTCAATACTTGTGACATACACATATGAATTTACAATCTACTTTATTAATTAGCTATAACGATAACGATAACGATAACGTCTCTTTTTCTAGTAACGTTTTCGTTTTCATATCGTAGATTTTCTACATTCACTCGTGACATTATGTTAAGGAATTTAATTCGATTTTTATCGACGACAGATTTCTGCCGATTTCAGTTAATGAATTTACTGCTTTCTTATACGACTAACCAGTTCCTCGTCTACTGCCAAATCGGCCAGTGGTTGAAACTTTTAAAGTTAGGAAAAAACGGTATAGAGAAATTCATTATTGAACTCGCATTTGAGCTAGAGACTGTATTTTCCAACAAATCAAACAAACGATTGGATATTTCAATTGTGGTCTCTCCTCAGGTAATGGATAGTGTCACGGCGACCGCACTCGGTCTGCACGCGCTCATAGCTGACCACTGTCCAGATCATAAAGGCAACCGCACGGTGCTGAAGGACTGCGCCAATGGGCCGCAGCTTCTGAGCTACATCCGCAACGTGTCGTTTGAAGGCTACTCGGCCAAGACTGTCTCGTTTGATGACAAAGGGGACCTCATCGGTGGCTACGTCATCAAACAGGTCCGCCTGGCTGACAACGGCGAGTACACGCATGACGTGATCGGTGAGTCGTCGCCCCACAATAGTTGGTGTATTCGGTGGGTGACGCTCGCTTGCTGCTTAGTTTTTACACAGTCTTTCTAAATAAGTTACCCTATGTCCCTCGTGTCACCACGGCGGTGACACACATGTAAGCAAAGCGGCGTCACAAAGGGCTGTCATAAAATATGAACTCTCAGGTTTATTTCTAGAATAATGATTCTACGGCATGGTTTTGTAGGGAGATGGAATCGAAACTCGGCCGGTGTGGAGCTGAACGTGTCACAGATTCAGTGGAACGCCAAGACGACAAGTGACAACTCAAGTGTCATCCCGGAGTCTGTCTGTGCCAAACCGTGCGCAGTCGGCGAATACTACATTCAGGTTGGCGTTATAGATAGTCTATGTTGCTTCCGCTGGTGCTGTTATGTTGACGTCAGTAAATTTTGCTACCGCTGCCTCTGGTGATGTTAGGTTGGCGTCAGATAGTCTATGTTTCTTCCGCTGGTGCTGTTAGGTTGGCGTCAGACAGTATATGTTGACACCGCTGTCTCTGGTGTTGCTAACTTGGCGTCAGACAGTATATGTTGATACCGCTGTCGCTGGTGTTGCTAACTTGGCGTCAGACAGTCTATGTTTATACCACTGTCGCTGGTGTTGTTAGGTTGGTATCAGACAGTCTATGTTGATACCGCTGTCGCTGGTGTTGCTAACTTGGCGTCAGACAGTATATGTTGATACCGCTGTCGCTGGTGTTGCTAACTTGGCGTCAGACAGTCTATGTTTATACCACTGTCGCTGGTGTTGTTAGGTTGGTATCAGACAGTCTATGTTGATACCGCTGTCGCTGGTGTTGCTAACTTGGCGTCAGACAGTCTATGTTGATACCGCTGTCGCTGGTGTTGCTAACTTGGCGTCAGACAGTCTATGTTGATACCGCTGTCGCTGGTTGGCGTCAGACAGTCTATGTTGATACTGCTGCTGTTGACACCGTGTGATATTGCACATTATGACATCGCTTCTCCGTGTTTGCAGCGGGAACTCAAGTGTTGCTGGGACTGTCGGAGATGTCGCAGCAACGAACGACTGAACGCCGCCATAACAGGCTGCGTCACGTGCGACCTGCTCACGTGGCCAGATGACGTCAATCACACGACATGCGTGCGCATCGAGCCCACCTACTTGCAGTGGGACGACATGATCGGTATCGGTCTGGCCATCCTTGGCTGTGTTGGCATTCTCTCAACTCTTGTAGTCACCGTACTGTTCGTGATGCACCGGAACCGCAAGGTGATCAAAGGATCGAGCAAAGAGCTGTGCGGCATCATCATCGTCGGTCTGTTTGTCGCCTACTTGACCGTTCTGGCCTTCATCTATGAGCCGACCACGTGGTCTTGCTACGTCAACTACTTTGGATTCAACATCAGCATCGCCGCCATCTTTGCGCCGCTCTTCCTCAAAACAAATCGCATGTACCGTCTGTTCGCTGCGGCCGAGCGATGTCAGTTGCGAGTGAAACTCATTAGCACCGGTTCTCAGATGGTCATCGCCACGATAGCTGTCACTGTGCAGGTGAGCCCCAGGCCGTTACAGCGCTGTTTCATCTCATATTATTACATTTGGTTTTCGTTTTTATTTCCAACTAGTTATACGTCCACGACTTTTATGGACGCCCTTTCCAGAAACGACCAAATCCACATTCTCAAGCACAACAACGAAGTCTTGCATCTTGGGAAATCTTGAGGAGAACACGGGATTGAATTTGGTGGATTTTATATTTGTCTAAAGCGTGGAATATTGATCGGATAAGTATTATTATTGCGTGTATATTAAACATAAACTTACAAGAGTCCTTGTTTACTCAATAGTTGCTGTTAAAATTTAGCTATAGAAGTAATTTAGGGTAGTTTATATCGTAGGTCTCCGAGGACTCGGTAGCGCGAGCGATAATTAAGGGTTGTTGTTTTCAGTTGATTGGGTACATAATACGAGACATAATATTATTGTAAATAATTTAGTACATATTAAATATTGAAAACCTGAATATTTTGTTTTAGCAACATTTATTGTTAAAAGTTAGCCGTAGGTAGTAATTCAGTGTTATTTAAATAAGGTCACTGAAATTTCGATAGCGCGAGCGATATTACGTTTTGTTAGTCAGCTGTTACATAGAAAGTAAGTTGCAAGGCAGTAGCTGTAAATTTAATTAAGACATAAGTAACATACTATAAAGTGTGTATTACAACACAAAAACAGTCTTTGTGAAGACTACCTAGTATAAATTGATTATAAACGGATTATAAACAAATACCAATTTACTTTCTAACATGGCGCCGTGCAAACGCCAAGTAAAGGCAAAACGTAATTTGATATGTTCTAGCTGCGACAGCTGGATAGACTATGCAAAGTCCGGGTGTGTAAATTCGTGGGCGGAGGTGCAGGCGGATGATTTCCATTTCGTGTGTAGGGGGTGTACTACAGTGAAATGTCTGCAGGAGCAGGTGATTGAGCTAAGGCGTATGATTTTGATGATGACAGAGCAGGGTGAGACAGAAGTGAACAGAGGTGGTGAGAATGATGAGAGCAGAGGTGGTGAGACCGAGGAGAGCAGAGGTGGTGAGACCGAGGAGAGCAGAGGTGGTGAGACCGAGGAGAGCAGAGGTGGTATGACCGAGGAGAACAAGGAGAGCAGTGGCAATGTGAGGGAGAAAGCTGGTAAGAAGAAGAAAGATGACAGAAGGCAAAGAATGCAACAAAAGAGAGGTAAACGGGTGAGTGGAGAGGGATTGCCAGGTGGTAAGACGGTAAAGGTTGATGATAGGAGAGAAAGGGGGCATACTAGTAGTGCGCAACAGGAAAGGAGCTTTGCCGATGTAGTATCACAGGGGAAAGCGAGGAAAGCCCGGGTATTTATGGGGGATTCCATCATTAGGAAAGTGGATAAAATTGTAAATAGAGGAGATGACATAACAGTATGCCTACCAGGGGCAAAAGTAGAGGATATAGCAGAGAAGGCAGGACAGGTCATGGGTGGTGGCACGGGAGGTGCTGTTCTCGTGCATGTGGGAACGAACAATGCAGATAAGGAGGGAACGTCAGCCATCATTGGTAAGTACAGGAGGTTGATCAAGACACTTAAAGAGGCAAGAGTTGGGCAGATCGTATTGTCGGGGATATTACCAACAATGGGAGGCAGGGGTGAGGAATATAGGAACTGTAGAAGGATGGCGATCAACACACAGGTACAGAAGGTATGTATGGAGGAGGGAGTAGGCTTCGTAGACATGTGGTTAAACTTTGTGGGAAGAGGTGACTTTTTCATGAGAGATGGACTTCATCTGACAGGGAAGGGCGCTGCAGTTCTTGCGTGTGAGTTTGTCAGAGTTGTCGACGAGGGCACAGGTACCATAGATTATTTAAACTAGATGCGCAGGGGGAACTGACAGAGAAAACTCAAAGGAGTACTACTACAAATACACATCCAAAGAAATGTTCACCAATAATTTCAGACAAATAAATGCCAGGAGCATAGTAAATAAAAAAAGTGAGTTAGACATTATGGTAGCAGATATTGATCCTCATGTAATAGGCATCACAGAATCATGGGCAAATGAAGATATAATAGATGCAGAGTTAGCACTGACAGGCTATGTAATGTTTAGGAAGGATAGACGAGAAAGAAGGGGAGGTGGAGTAATTTTGTATATTAAAGAATCTATCCAAGCATATGAAATTACACTGAAAAGTGAAGCAGATAGTGTGGAAGCAATTTGGTGTAACATAGTTACCAGGAACTCAACATTAACAATAGGAGTAGTTTATCGTAGTCCTAACATAGGACAAGAGGAAGATGTAAAATTACAAAAGGCGATAAGGGAGGTGAGCAAGGGAGAATGTGTTATAATGGGTGATTTTAACCATGGCCATATACAATGGGAATCATTAGAGAGTGCTGGAGGTGACGACCATCAGTTTCTACTTCTAACACAGGATTGTTTCCTTACTCAACATGTCTTGGAACCAACCAGAGGTGGGAATGTGTTAGATTTAATTTTGTCTTCTCAAAATGAATTAGTTGACAATGTTAAAGTACACGAACCTTTGGGTTCAAGTGACCATAACCAAATCCATTTTAATATAAAAGTAAAAACAGGGAATACATATAAAAAACAATGGAGGAGGAACTTCAACAAAGGCAGATATAAAGTGATGAGAACATATCTAGCAAATATAGATTGGAATAATTTGCTGAAGAACAAGACAGCAACAGAATGCTGGACTTGTTTAAAATATGAGATTGAGGGCATTATTGAGAAATTTATTCCATTAAGAAAACAAGGGAAAAGATCCAGGAAAAAACACCTGTCAAAAGAAGCTATTAGAAAAATTGCTCACAAACAGATGCTGTGGAAGGTCTATAAACACACTGGAAATGTAGAAGACTACACCAACTACAAAGAGGCACTTAACCTAGCTACTACTGAAATTAGAAAATCTAAAAGAACCTTTGAACAAAAATTGGCAGGTAATATTAAAAATGACAGCAAGAGTTTCTATGCTTATGTAAGGAGTAAACAGAAAGTTCGAGATGAGGTCGGACCACTGGAAAGCAACAGTGAAAACATAATTTCAGATGGGTTCCAAATGGCAGAGGTCCTGAATGAGTATTTCAGCTCAGTTTTTACCACAGAAGATATCAGCTCACTTCCAGTTCCATTGACTAAATTTGAGGGCAATACATCAGAATATTTAGGGCAGTTATTTGTAACTCCTGAAATGATAGCGAAGAAAATTAAGAAGATGAAAGATAATAAATCACCTGGAGTTGATGGGATACCACCAAAACTGCTAAAGGAAATTGTTGATCGAATTAGTACACCACTTGCAAACTTATTTAACTTGTCACTAGAAGAAGGAATAGTTCCTTCAGAATGGAAAGAAGCAAACATTACGCCGTTGTTTAAGAAGGGATCGAGGAAGAAGCCAGAAAATTACAGACCAGTGAGTTTAACATCAGTTGTATGTAAATTACTTGAAACATTAATTAGAGACCACATGGTGGAATTCCTCATAAAACATAAATTAATAAATACATCTCAACATGGATTCCTAAAAGCAAGGTCATGTCTAACCAATCTCTTATGTTTTTTAGAAGAAATTACAAAGTGGGTAGATGACGGGTCACCAGTGGATGTTGTCTACTTAGATTTTCAGAAAGCTTTCGATAAAGTGCCACATCAAAGATTGTTACTTAAACTAAAAGCCCATGGTATAGGCAATGATGTAATCAACTGGATAGAAAAGTGGCTTACACACAGAAGACAGAGAGTAATAGTAGATGGTAAGATTTCAAACTGGAAATCTGTTTTGAGTGGGGTACCACAGGGATCAGTGTTAGGCCCTATACTGTTTTTAATATATATAAATGATTTGGAGGATGACATATCTAGCAAAGTACTCAAATTTGCAGATGACACAAAAGTATTCAGAAGGGTTACTAATGATACAGATAAACAAAGTTTACAGGATGATCTAGACAAATTAGTTAAATGGTCAGAAAAATGGCAAATGTTATTCAATTTTGGGAAGTGTAAATGTATACACATAGGACATGGAAATATGGACGAGGAATATAAAATGGGGGATGCTGTACTAGGTAGAACCACACAAGAAAAGGATTTAGGAGTAACATTTAATGCTGACATGAAAGTTTCAGAGCAATGTGGGATTGCTGCTTCGAAAGGAAATCAAATTCTAGGCCTAATTAGGAGAACTATCACGTATAAGGAGAAACATCTAATTGTACCCCTGTACAAAGCAATAGTTAGACCACATTTGGAATATTGTATTCAAGCATGGAGGCCATATCGTAAAAAAGACATAGATAAGCTAGAAAGAATAAAACGAAGAGCAACTAAGATGATTCCAGAATTAAGAGACCTTAGTTACGAAAGTCGCTTATTACAATGTGGTTTGACAACACTAGAGACCAGGAGACTAAGAGGAGACCAAATAGAAGTGTTTAAAATAGTGAACGGTTATGAGGATGTTGATAGGAATATGTTCTTCAAACTTAAAGAAGGCAGTAGAACCAGAGGACACAAAGCAGCATTAGTTAAGGAGCAGTGTAGGTTGGACATGAGAAAGTACTCATTCTCACAGAGGGTGATAAATGAATGGAACAAACTGCCAAACGATTGTGTTAATGCTAGTAGTGTGAATATGTTTAAAAATAGAATTGACAGATATCTGATAAGGGCGGGCTACACATAGATGAGAAAATTGTTGGACTCTCGATAAGCCAATGGCTTCCTTGTCCACTTGCCATCTGGAACTTGTTGTTCGAGATGGCAATCTTGTTAAATCTTGTCTTGCTCACGGCTTTCAGTTTGTACTTCCAATAGTTATACGTCGACGACTTTTATGGACGGCCTTTCCAGAAACGACCACATCCACATTCTCAAGCACAACAACGAAGTCTTGCTCACGGCTTTCAGTTTGTACTTCCAATAGTTATACGTCGACGACTTTTATGGACGCCCTTTCCAGAAACGACCACATCCACATTCTCAAGCACAACAACGAAGTCTTGCTCACGGCTTTCAGTTTGTACTTCCAATAGTTATACGTCGACGACTTTTATGGACGCCCTTTCCAGAAACGACCACATCCACATTCTCAACAAGCACAACAACAAAGTCTTGCTCACGGCTTTCAGTTTCTCTCAGTTCCAACACGGCGTCCACACGATATGTTTTTGAATGGTTAAAAAGTAAACCGTTTCTAATAACTCATACTAACGATACCGTAAGCGAACTGCAGCAACATTCCAATTGATTTGCAGTGAAATGGCAGTGCGACGAATCAATTGTGAGCAATGTGAGATTGGGAAAAGATGTTATAATTTACACGATGTCATTCCTTGTTATAGGTGGGCCTGTCAGTCGGCACGGCGGTGTTCTTCCCACCGACGGCGCGACTCAACATGCCGGTGGTGACGGAGAACTACGTCGAGCTGCAGTGCGACTTGCAGCTCGAGGCTCTGCTCATTCCGCTCTCCTTCAACATCCTGCTCCTGCTCCTGTGCGCAGTCTTCGGCTTCCTCACACGCCGGCTGCCCGACAACTTCAACGAGTCCTGGTACATCTTCATCTCCGTCGTGACGACCATCTTTATCTGGATCGCCTTCCTGCCTACTTATCTCGCCGCCTTCTATGCCTACCACAAGGCGGCGCTGCTGTCGCTGGCACTTTTACTCAACGCAAGCATGACCTTGTTGTGTCTGTTCGTGCCCAAGTTGTACGCGGTCTATTGGGTAGAGGAGAAAGACATTAAGGTGTCCAATTTCGGCAACCATTTCGAACAAGAGATATCACGGAACTCATCACAAAAGACCACCAACATCTCCATTACCTCCGACTGAAGTTCGAGCAGGAGATGACACAGAACTTTTCGAAAAAAACATACGGACGTGGTCGTGTACGCTGATGAATGTGTGGAATATTGTGAACGTTGTGCAGATCCATATTGATCTGTGTGCACCTTTCATTTATCGTGACCAGCGCCGTCATGTGTTACACGGTTGCCATTCAAGGCAAATCCCAGATGGCAGTTATTTGCTAACTAAGAGTAATTAGTCAAATATATGTTACCAGGCCTTACAGGATATCTATAAATGTTGTGTTTTATTGTTTTCATACGTTTTTACACTGCTAGCATTTACACAATCAGCAAATAATGCGTTCCATTCATGTATCGGCCTGTGTGAAAATGAATAATTTCGGAAATCATAGCTACCATCCTAAAGTGGTAACATATACTTCTATAAATGTTTTCATAAATATTCAATATCGTAGAAAACTCATAGTTGATCTCATATTAATCTCATCGTCTATACTATTGTTAAAACCCATTATTTCATACGTTTCTAATAACGAAAGTTTCGGAATTATTATAATTATTCTAAAACAAATGATAAGGCGCCATACATCTGTGACCAGCCAGTTTATAGCCCGTTACGTATATGCAATAATAAAATAATTAATATAATATTACATATAAAATATATATATATATATATATATATATATATATATATATATATATATATATATATATATATATATATATTAAAAATAGGGTATTCGTTTAATATTAGTAAATATAATAAATAGATAATTATAGTAAATAAATAAATAGATAAAATGCATGTTTATAAAAAGTGTCCTCGCTTACAATTAGTCCTCATCGGAAATACGCACGACTAAATGAAAAGGTTTTTCAATATGTTCTTACATTTACACAGCGTATCTGCTTGTTTTATGTAATCCGGCAAAGCGTACTAGCAGTAGGTCCGTACACCGAGAAAGCCCGTCTGCCGTAGCCCTCCAGTTTGTAGCGCGGCACTACCAGCGGACGCAGATCAGCAGATCGAAGGTTGCTGGTTGGTGCATACGGGGTCCGTAGGTGAGACATGTGACCTGGTGTGAGAAAACAAGGACCAGTAGTTTGTACTGCACCCGCCAGCGACCGGGACCGATAATTCAGTCAGTACCCGTGTTATGTGCTGCTGCTTTTGCTGTCGCACGATCAAACTGGCTGCCGATTTCTGCACCATCTGTAGCTTGGTCATAAGAGTCTCAGTAATGCCACACAACACTGCAATGTTGTAATCCAATCGCGGCGTCACTAGGACGTAGACTAGTGTCTTGCATGCCTCAGTGTCAGACTGACACATGCAAGACACTTGTGACGACATTGTAAAGTCACAATCGATGGTAATGTTAGGGACAGCTTTTCATCCGCACACGTTACCACATGGGATGTCTTATGTTACCAAATATATGTGTGTGTGTGTGTGTGTGTGTGTGTGTGTGTGTGTGTGTGTGTGTGTGTGTGTGTGTGTGTGTGTGTGTGTGTGTGTGTGTGTGTGTGTGTGTGTGTGTGTGTGTGTGTGTGTGTGTGTATATATATGTGTGTGTGTGTGTGTGTGTGTGTGTGTGTGTGTGTGTGTGTGTGTGTGTGTGTGTGTGTGTGTGTGTGTGTGTGTGTGTGTGTGTGTGTGTGTGTGTGTGTGTGTGTGTATATATATATATATATGTGTGTGTGTGTGTGTGTGTGTGTGTGTGTGTGTGTGTGTGTGTGTGTGTGTGTGTGTGTGTGTGTGTGTATATATATATATATGTGTGTGTGTGTGTGTGTGTGTGTGTGTGTGTGTGTGTGTGTGTGTGTGTGTGTGTGTGTGTGTGTGTGTGTGTGTGTGTGTGTGTGTGTGTGTGTATATATATGTGTGTGTGCGTGTGCGTGGGCGCGTGCGCGTGCGCGTGCGCGTGCGCGTGCGCGTGTGCGTGTGTGTACCCTGTATATACAATACAATATAAGCATGCCGATTCAAAATAGGTAAACTACTATTAAGAAGACTGTATTGATTCCGTTGTAGAAAGCGTTATGTTAGAAGAAAACTATTAGTCAACGACGCTTGTAATTAACACACGTTGCTAGGAATACATGTTGTAGCGATTGGTTTGAGAACTTACAAGTAGGATTCTTACAGTTAGGCATGTGTCACATTAAGTTAATAGCTACACAATTGGTTAATAATATATAACAATGTGATGTACTAGCAACGTATAACATTATGATATAAAGCATGTTACTAGCAACGTATAACATTATGATATAAAGCCTGTTACTAGCAACGTATAACATTATGATATAAAGCCTGTTACAATACTTTACGTAACCTAATAAAGGTTTGTTTCTGAAAATATTAAAGTACAACACGTAAAAGGCAATTTTGTTCACGTTCGAGTTTAGCTAAGTCTGTTTTAGCTGTGTTGTATAGAAGACGTTATGTTAGAAAGCAACTATGAGCCAACAACGGTTTGATGCATGAATACATATTGTAGGAAACTTAGACATGTGTCACTCTTCAATTAGGCATGTGTCACTCTTCAATTAGGCATGTGTCACATTAAGCTAATACTTACACAGTTTATTAGTACTAAATATGTACTTGCACTGTTCAACTGTGTTACTTTATTATTATTAATATATAACTGTAGGCAATTGTATGCAAGACTGTAGTATGCTACGTAAACTGATAAATGTTTGTTTTTCAAAACACTAAACCGACTTCTTTCTGATTTGTCACAATGATAAAAGAATGCCAAACAGAATGGTTATCAGCTCAAGCGCCGACGTGGAGTCTAAGTCGCCATTGTGATATATTTTAGTGACGAAACCATACAATGTGTCATACAATGTAAGAGGCGACTTTTTCCATTAAAGGGCTAATTTACCGATACAGCTGTATTGTAATGGTCTGAAGGGGCACTTTAAATTATTAAAAGGGCAAATTGTTCATAAAACGACAGTTTGATTGTCAACGCCCAAACGTGTACTTCCAATGTTTAAACAAAACCAAAATTTTCAATAAAAGCTTGGCTTTCTGGAGGCGAAATCTTAACTGGGTTCTTTCCCTTCCCTGATAACAAGTTACACTATATTCCATAACAAAAAACAGTTCATTGGTGGAAATAAGACCCAACGGGACACTTAGAATTATCAGAAGGGCACAATTGTCCACGAATTATTGATGGGGCACAAAGAGGCAATTCTTGTGGTAAAACACGATTTTCTGGAGGCAAACTCCCAAATCGAACAATGCAATAATAAACAATGGTACTACGTTCCTAAAAACAAAACAATTTACTGTTGGGACTAAAACCCAAACTGGCGTTTTCAATTTAAAAAAAGACACAATGTTCAACAAAATGTAAATTTTCTCGGGCAAGAAAAACACACTAACGAGGAACAGCCACAAGACAGACAACCCTTCTGCCATCATCAATAATGAAGCGTTGGAAGAGGTTCAGGAATATGTTAACAAGATTTAACAAGACTGCCATCCCAAACAACAAGTTCCAGATGGCAAGTGGACAAGGAAGCCACTGGCTTATCGAGAGTCCAACAATTTTATCATCTATGTATTTGACAACACTTTTAGTGTTGTCAAACCATATTCTAATAAGCGGCTTTCATAAACAAGGTCTCTCAATTCTGGAATCATTTTAGTTGCTCTTCGTTTCTGGCTTGTCTGTGTCCTTCTAACGATATGGCCTCCATGTTTGTATACACTATTCCAAATGCGGTCTAACTATTGCTTTGTACAGCTGTATAATTAGCTGTTTCTCCTGATACGTTCTGCTAATTAGCCATAGAATTTGATTTCCATTTGAAGCAGCAGTCTAACATTGCTCTGAAACTTTCATGTCAGCACTAAATGTTACTCCTTGTAAATCCTTTTTTGCGTGGTTCTATTTAGTACAGCATTCACCTTTTTATATTCTTCGTCAATGTTTCCAAGTCGTATGTATATGCATTTACACTTCCCATTGAATAACATTTGCCATTTTTCTGACCATTCAATTCATTTGTCTAGAGTCTCTAGACCATCCTATAAACTTTGTTTATCTGTATCATTTGTAACATTTCTGATGTTTTTGACCCTATACCTGGGAAGAACAATTACAGCGGATGGAAGTCGGAGACGGGGTCGGCTGAAAGAAACATGGAGACGGACAGTTGAAAATGAAACGAAAGAATGCGATGTGATATGGGACACCCTTGCCAGGCGAGCTATTCGCCATATGCAGTGGCGCTCTCTTGTGGACTTATGTGCCACGAAGAGGATTTAGCAAAAAACTCCCCACCAGGGGCACTACTCACCATTTCACCACTGCCACAACTTATATTTGATGTACAGATTATGCATATCTTTATTTTATATGGTAAACTTCTAAATGTTGTCAAGAAATCTTACAGTTTCAGTTGCATGCAATCGTGGATAGTGTTTGTATTGAAAATGTGTATAGAAACACTATAACGTTCGTTTTTGCTTAAACATATAAGTTACGTTTCTCAGGTGCTCTGTTGCTTTGACGTAACAAGTTGTAAACAACAAGGACGTTGCTCAGCCAGCCAATCCTTTCTACCAATCAGCAACTGTTCATTTTGACTTTATAATCAAGTTGTGGCAATGGTGATATGCTGAGTGGCGCCACTGTTAGGGAGTGTGTGAGTGGCGCCACTGTTGTGGAGTGTGTGAGTGGTATCGTGGTATCGTGCCTGGTTTGTTTCTAATATTGTGTTATACAATGTTTAAAAAAGTGTGTCATAGGTGTTGGGCAAAGGTAAGCATGCGACGACAGAAATTAAAGCCCTTTGAGTCTGCGTTGAGAGGTATCTCCTGGCTTAGACGATGTTTATATACGTTTGATGCGGTTGCCGATTGGCGGCAGCATTGTCGGTGGTTCTTGCTAACGTACATAATAATAATAACAATCATAATAATAATAACAATAACAATAACAACAATAAAATGATAACAATAATAATAAAACATACAAACACACACACACACACACACACACACACACACACACACACACACACACACACACACACACACACACACACACACACACACACACACACACACACACACACACACACACACACACACACACACACACACACACACACACACACACACACACACACACACACACACACACACACACACACACACATATATATATATATATATATATATATATATATATATATATATATATATATATTTTTTTTTTACTAACACTATTAAACACGTGAGAGCGATAAATAATGGAAACTTAGGCAACTATTTCACGTTTCAAATGGTTTTCTCTTTTTATCATCGGTGCATGGGACACTATTTGAATGTGGGCACAATTGGCTACTGGTGTTTTTTATTAGATGAAGTGTCTATTTTACATCGATGTATGCCATAGCAAATTAGTATAATATATCAGGATTATCAAATTAGTATAATATGTCAGGATTTTCAAACATACTTCAGCAGCACACTTTCCCGCCATTGCTAAAAATAAGTGGGTGGTGCCTAGAACTGTTGGTTCAACTCCTTCACTATAAATGGTTTGTATTTACACAAACAAGCGCTGATATGTTTCTAAGCAATTATATAACTAAGATGTGTTACAATTTATAAGTAACAATGGTTTTATATATAGTTAAGAGTGCAGGACGACGTAATGTCTCGCAACACATTTTAAAATATAAGTTACGTGTTTCCGTTTAGGCAGAAGCAATTATTCTACACTTTAGCATGCTGAATTTGATGAATAAGATGCCCAGTAAATATAATTTAATATGCCCATGTAATAGATTCTCAGGAGAGAATATTGCAGTAGAAATTATATAAAAACTATTCGGTTGTAGAGTTGAATCGTGGTAACGGATTTGAGAATATGGTTGTGGAATTGATAACTAATGTTCAGATTGCAATAAAAATGTTATATAATATATTACTTTTATAATTATAAGCGTGATGCATTCATCTAAACATATAAAAGAATCGGTTTTTACATTTATTAATCAAAAGCACAAGTGATAATAATAATAATAATAATAATAATAATAATAATAATAATAATAATAATAATAATAATAATAATAATAATAATAATAATAATAATAATAATAACAACTTTACTTAACACCAAATCCAGGGTTAATGCACCGTTCACGGGTGTGGACATAACTACATAAAATAGTATTTTTAAATTACCCATGAAAAGATCAAAATGCAAAAAGAAAGTGCAATACACAAGAACAAATATTAATGGGTCACTACTTTGTAAATACTAATGCTTGGCTTACAATGTATAAAGTTGTAAAAACCGTGAAAACAATAAATAAAAATTTTAAATATATACACTACGTCGTATAAAACATAGAAGTTTAACAAGATTTAACAAGATTTGCCATCCAAGCCAAAGGCCCAGATGGCAAGTGGACAAGGAAGCCATTGGCGTATCGAGAGTCCAACAATGTTCATCTACTTATAGCCCGCCCTCCTGAGATATGTGTCAACCTTGTTTTTAAACATATTCACGCTGCTAGCAGTTACACAATCTGTAGACAATTTGTTCCATTCATTTATTGTCCTCTGTGAGAACGAGTGCTTCCTGATGTCCAATCTACATTGATCCTTTACTAATTTTACCTCATGTCCTCTAGTTCTGCTATCCTTCTTGAGTGAGAAAAACATATTTCTATCAATATTTTCATACCCATTCAATATCTTAAAAACTTCAATCTGATCTCCTCTTAACCTCCTTGTCTCTAGAGTTGTTAAACCACATTCTTTCAGGCGTTCTTCATAACTAAGGTCTCTCAGTTCTGGAATCATTTTAGTTGCTCTCCTTTGTATGCGTTCAAGCGTATCTATATCCTTCTTACGATATGGTCTCCATGCTTGTATACCGTATTCTAAATGAGGTCTAACTATTGCTTTATAAAGAGGTATAATTAACTTGTTTCCCTTGTATGTTATGTTTCTTCTAATCAATCCAAGAATTTGATTACCCTTTGAAGCTGCAATACCACACTGCTCTGAAACTTTCATATCAGCGCTTATTGTAACTCCTAAGTCCTTTTCTTTTACAGTAGTACCCAAAACAGTATCTCCCATTTTATAGTTTACATTCAAGTTCCCATGTCCTGTATGTAGGCATTTACATTTCCCAAAATTGAACAACATCTGCCATTTCTCAGACCATTTCACTAATCTGTCTAGATCGTTTTGTAAATGTTGTTTATCACCGTCAGTATTAACCTTTCTAAACAGTTTTGTGTCATCCGCAAATTTCAGTACGTTACTTGTTATACTGTCGTCCAAGTCATTGATATAAATTAAGAATAATATAGGTCCTAATACTGATCCTTGAGGTACCCCACTCAAAACCGATTTCAAATTTGAAACTTCTCCATCTACTACAACTCGTTGTCTTCTGTCAGTCAGCCATTGTTCTATCCAGTCAGTTATGCTATCCCCGATACCATGGGCTTTTAATTTAAGTAGTAATCTTTGATGTGGCACTTTGTCAAAAGCTTTCTGAAAATCTAAGTAGATAATATCTACTGGCGATCCCACGTCTATCCACTTAGTGATTTCTTCCAAAAAACATAACATATTTGTTAAGCATGACCTCGCTTTAAGGAATCCATGTTGAGATGAATTTAATAATTTATGCTTAACGAGGAATTCCACCATATGGTCTTTAATTAACCTTTCTAATAATTTACAAATCACTGACGTTAAACTCACTGGTCTGTAATTCTCTGACTTATTTCTCGAACCCTTTTTAAATAATGGTATGATGTTTGCTTCTTTCCATTCAAACGGAACAACTCCCTCTTTTAATGACAAGTTGAATACTCTTGCAAAAGTTAGTTTAAAACGTTAACGTACTGTTCGAGGTTGACACGTGGAACGTGCAGAAGTAGATCGCCGACAGAGCGTGGGGGGCGGCGTGACGTATGACGTTGCAGCAGTAAGGCGAGGTACACCGGCGTGCCTTCGTAAAGCGCACAGTGCACAAGGACCAATAGCTTGTCCAGGTACTCCATGCGCTTTGTCACGGGAAGCCAGTGAATTGCCTCAATACCTCAGACATCGATTGTTTATCACCTCGTCGGATCTGGAGGACGATTCGTGCCGCCGACCGCTGCACCATTTGCAGACGGTGTAGGAGACGGTCTGGTACGCCGAATAGCCGTGATCAATGCGTGAAGTTACAAATGCATGAACTAGGCATTTGCATACACTGGTTGTTATCTGTGCAATTCGAGCTAGATGGTGATATGCACTCCGACATGCGTTGGTAACCTGTGACGCCATAGAGAGGTCAGCGCGTTGGTAACCTGTGACGCCATAGAGAGGTCAGCGCGTTGGTAACCTGTGACGCCATAGAGAGGTCAGCGCGTTGGTAACCTGTGACGCCATAGAGAGGTCAGCGATACGAGGGCATAGTTTTGTTTGACATCACTGTTCTTGCCTTACAAGTCGAATATGTCCTTGACAAGTGTCCACGAGGATGGCAACACCTGGAAGACATCACGGCAAAAAATCTGTTTTCACCAATTGATTCCATGACATTGACCTCGATTTGAAAGAAACAGGCTTCAGCGTAGTCGAAGAGCATTCGGTTGGCATCGAATATCTATCTAATTGTATTTCTTTGAGGTTGAAGCCGTGATACATGCCGTGGTTGTCACCACAGAAGCAGCTGAGAATTCTGCATGAAATCCTACTTGGTTCCCCATTGCAGCTCACCTGGTGCAATGTCATTGTGTTGGGGACACTTGGTATGATTTGTGGTAACAGTGCATCACCTCGGGCGATTTCTGTTGTGCGACAGTTCTTCAAACATGGGTCTGGCATTCGGCATGTCTCTTCCGTGTACAACAAGCGAGTCTGCTCGTCTATTCACTGCTGCTCCCACGCCATATGGCGCACCCTCTCTATGCCCAGACTCCCAGAAATGCCAACTGATGCTGCAAAAAACACTGCTAAGTTGGATGGTAGAAAGACAGCAGCAGTTCTTCATTTTCTTGTATTGGTTGACTGATCAATCACTTTGTACAACCAGTCTGTTAATGGCGGGATGAAGTTCTTGCACACGTCGAAGTGCATGCATCATAAGGGCCCATATGGTTGCTGGATCATGACGCATTGAATCAGATATCGTGCATGCTGATAGCGTCTGGTCCTTTGTGTAGTCAACCGCAGTCTACACAGTTACTTGGTTGTGACAGCCTCCAAAATGCATGGCCTGAACTTCTTGGTGGTACTTCTTGGTGGTACTTCTTGGTGGTACTTCTTGGTGGTACTTCTTGATGGTACTTCCACTCTCAATTATCTGAGTAGTTTATATGCTCAATGACTTTGTTATCCAGCAACTTCTCTGTTCACGGAATACTGGTGCCTGGTGTTAAAACAATGTGGACATACTCTGGAGTTGAGACTCTCATTCAGTTGGTTCACCAGACCTTCAACGGTGCCGTCGTCCCACGATTTGTCAGCCTTTTCAATCACCTTTTCGCCATGTGTGTCCTGTTTGTTTTATCAAGACCTCCACCATGTCGTTTTGCTCAAGTCGGTCTCGTGTATATGCACGGTTCTATCGCAACAATGCACATGCTTTGTGTGTTATTGTACAAAATACGCTGTCGTTCGAGGCTTCGACATTCCTGAGATTTGGTGGAATCAACTTCAGTTGACAGAGTTTGTCTGACAGAAACTACCCATTGTCACGTACTTTGCATAAACACGACTGTCTGTCCAGCAGTAATGACACCAGGACATCTGTTTGCTGCATTACGTGGCTCGTTTTCTTCCTTGGCGTCAAGTTATCTCCAGTAGCCTTTCTCTTATTTGCAACAGTCTTTTTCATTTGTTCGCGTCCGCATCATGTTCTCATCTTGTCATATTTGTCTTCTGTTCTTCGAGCTTTAGTTTTACTTTCTTTAGCTCACGGTATAACTACTCTCTATGGCGCTGCACGTTCTTTTGTTCACGTCTTGCATTACCATTCCCATAGTTTGATTATGATTATCTGGTGACACGTCACTGCTATGATTACCTGGTGACACGTCAATGCTATGATTATCTGGTGACACGTGCGCTTGCGAGTTTGGTGTACTTGGTGGTGTTTCGACGTTGCGCATCACGCCAAGCCTTTCGCTTCCTCCTTTCTTCCCTCGTGGATAGATCTTTTCTTACTTCCCCCGACTCGACGCGTGTTCTCCAACTTTGTCGGCCATATCAAGTGGGCGTACCTTTGACGCTGCACACGCACGCACGCACGCACATGCAATCACGCACACGCGCACACACGCTCGCACGCACGCGCATGCACGCGCACACACACATTGTTTTTTCAGCTCCACCTTATAAAATATTTTGAAATTCTAGACATAAGACATAATACGTGTATACTACAATGTCACTTCATTGTCAATATAAAATAATGCATAGTATATAAACAAAATGCGTTAAGCTGCTCTACTGGTCAACTCCGCAACCGAACCTTCAACTCCGCAACAAGCAACTTGCTGGCGCAGTTGACGGTGGCAGAGTTGAGATTGATTAACCTTGGCTGACATTGATTAACCTTGGCTGACATTGATTAACCTTGGCTGACATTGTAAGCTACTTATATTCGCGGGCTTCACGTTTTGCATGCGCGACGTATTGGTCACAATCAACTTTTCATAACACACACATATTTTGACTTGTCACGTTTCATAAATGTAGAAACATGGTGGCAGGGTTGAGGAGCATTAACCATACGCAGCCGATTACTGATATTAGTATACAATTACCTAGTAAATTGCACTTACAGTAACCTTTTACGCGCTTTTGCTCAACATACCAACGAGTGCTTCAACCCTGCGTGCAAGCCGGCAGTCAGCAGTGCGGTAGTTGCTCACCAGGTGTCAGTACGTGTCTGGTATTGGAGTTGAGAGGTAAGTGTGGGACATACAATTCGGTTGGTGGAAGAATCAGTTTTGTTGATCATTTCTGTTAAATATATTGCTTATTGTGTTGCCAACTACGTGTACTACTTATTGTATTGCCAACTACGTGTACTACTTATTGTGTTGCCAACTACGTGTACTACTTATTGTATTGCCAACTACGTGTACTACTTATTGTATTGCCAACTACGTGTACTACTTATTGTGTTGCCAACTACGTGTACTACTTATTGTGTTGCCAACTACGTGTACTACTTATTGTGTTGCCAACTACGTGAACTACTTAATTATAAGGTTTTTTGTTAGGGTGTTTTCTAAGTAAATAAAAAAATAACAATGATGAAAAGAACGATGCTTTGGGACTGCCGTAGTATATCATATAGCTTGCTATATGATATACTACACGTTTTACCTTATTAATAAAACATAAACTAGTCATGCCAAAGTAATAAAAATGTATCAATAGCACATTGTTAATCATTATACATACTGGACGTCTCGCTGCCCCATAAGTGCCCACAATTAAATATTCGCCCATATACGCTTCACGCTATTAGACCCGTGAGAGCGATAAATAGTGATACCTTTGGTGACCATGTCACAGTGGAAATGATTTACTTTACCACTTTATCCGTGCGTACACGTCACGCCATTAAACACCCGTGAGGGCGATGTGAGTGTGGAGAATGTTGGACCATGTACCTCTATGTTGATAGAATGTCCTTTTGAACCATAACATGAAATGTACAAATATAAATAGTGGTACTTTGGCGACCATGTCACATTATCAATGATTTACTGTTTATTCATGCGTACATCGCTTCACACTATTCCACTGTACCACATTAATGAAATACCATTCAAACGTCAACATCTCTCTGATAGATGCATAGGCCACCCTGGGTGGCAAATATTGAACCGTTGGGGGCGCTGTGGACGACGGCCTACTTAAGGCGAAGCGCCGGAGAATCAGGACAGCTGCAACCCCAACGTTGATGACAGAGGCGACAGCAACCGCAAGACCTTCACTTCTGAAGAAGTAAGTGGCGTACACTAGGACACATGTAGTAATTCGCATATTCTTCATAGTATACACAAAGCCGTGTATATCACAACATATTTCTTAGTATAACATAGAGTTTACTTTAAGCAAAACTGTAACATTTACTCGTTATCTTGACGTGAAAAAGACAACTAGCAGTTGCAGAAGCGTCGTAGTGGTGGATGCCCTTCATATGTGTCCGTTTACATGATGAATGTTGCAATAAATCGTAGTTTTAATGAACAAAGATAGAACTACGCCAAAATCGTGAAACAGACAATGCACGAGTTTGACAAAATACCAGTTAATTTATGCTTCGGCTGTTGCCGCGAAGCGTCGTGGGAAGATGTAACCTTCACGCACCGGCAAGGTGGGAGGTCTGGGTTGGTGTGAGCTTGTGTTTTACTAAAGGTGTGAAACATATAGAGAGGTAAATAACGGCACCTTTGGCGTCCAGGTCACATTACAAATTATTTACTTTTTGTTTTCCATCCGTACATACACTTCACGCAATCACACCTTTTAGGGCAGTAAATAGCGGCATTTTAGTCACTTTGCAAATTATTAAATTTTAGTTTTCGCTTTTTATCGGTACATACACTGTGCAATATTAACCGGTGAAATCTATGCGACTGTGGGTAATATTGCACCACTAATTGTTACACGGGCAGCCAACCTACCAGTCAAGTACATGGCCCGGTTTGATTCTGCGGGGCGCTAATTGGGGTATTTCTTTACTGTCAGTCGCTCCACAGAAATGGTGATCAATACTACTGGATGGGTTGATATATCACCGATCATGTGAACATTATAACTTAACACTTTTAACTATTCCCGCCACCTTCGAATTATTGCTTAAGCGTTGGTATATTTTATAAGCATAATCAGTGTGTTCTCGATGATGATTCAATTTGTGTAAATATGTATCTGCGTGACGCTCTCGATATGTATATCTTTGGCATTGATGACTATTACTGCAGTAAATGGTAGTTTTATTGGTTAAGCTATGGTGTTTAGAAATAGTATTAGTCATAGCATAGCATGAATTTGACGACATGCCATTAAAGATCACGTGACTCACTCTCGTACTTCGGATGGTTCGGCCCAGAGGATGAATAATGGGACAAACTGATAAATTCGTTGACAAACTTTGCATGATTGACGACATACAATTAACGACCGCATGAATCATCCGTTTGCATCTGATGGATCACCACTCGTGTAATGCGGGCGGTGAATTCGATGAATACCTTACATGAATGACAAATAGTGGAACCTTTGGCGACCATAAAAGGGTAGCCAAGGTGTACGAGCTGAACTTCTTTGTCGTCTCAAGTTTATGGAGCAAACTACAGCGGTTGCCTCGACATATACATCATTCATCCACCGACTATCACCTTTAATTAAAGGTCACATAGTGGACAGGCATGACAAACACTGTATGGTTAGTTTGACATACGCCTCTGCTGTTGTGATTAATTACGCATTGGCTGAGCGGAGATTGAACATCAACGTTAAACTTACGGCGAATCGTAAGAAGACAAAAGTATTGTTCTTTGAGGCACGACGTGAGTGCGGCCTTTATGGCCACCAACCCTTGGCAAGTTCCACGTGATGACACATATGTTCACGCATTACACAACGACGTTTTATTACAGATAATTCACTGGTCACTCATTGGTGATAGCCCCATGCTTGGTACTTTACATCTGGTAATGTGGACATTCAGATATTTGACGAGGAGTTCCCAGCTTCTGGTCCACGTAAACAGCCTTAGTCGATGAACGCCAGTTGCACGAGGCCGCGATAGAGCCATCAGTGTACATTTAAGTGCACATGCAAATGCTTTTGAATACTTTACTTTTACTTGTGAATACACACTGAATATGCATGGTTTATCAACAACATCAAATACAACTTACACTTTTATGATGTTTCAGATTTATTCATGTTACAGTTGTGCAAAGAACACAATGCAGGAGTTGCCATCACATTCTTTATTACACTGCGTAATGATTTAACTGAAATTCAATATTCGTGGGTACCAAGTTTATTTTTACATTGATGAATTGAAAGTTGGAAATGGTTGATAATGTCCTACATTTCGTCAATTTCAAGATTTCTCTAGCAGCACTATTCGTACTTTATTCGCATTTGAAATGTGCATTTGAACAATAAGATAAATTTGATCCAAATCAAATTACTTTTTATTGAAATACAAATTCGCGCTAAATAATGGCATTGCCTATAAAAGCAAATGCGACATGGAATTGAGCACAAGTGTGGTTGTCTGTTGCCAGGAGTACGAGAGGAGACGATGTCCGACGGCAGATTCCAGACGCTTTTCTTTCTGCTACTGCTCGTGTCCACCACGAAGGCCGTCTTCCAGGTAAATATCACTCGCTATAGCAGATTAATGTAATGTGCTGTAACTGACATTGGCCTTATGCAAGACGGATACCCCAATGCAAGCATATCGAACATGCAAATATAGCTAGTGTACAATAAAATATGATAGACTAAAGTAGGAATAACTTCACTTGACAACCGCTGCCTTAAATCCTATGTTTTTCAAATCTGTTGTTGAAGTTTCATCACAATAATGGGTGGATATACAAACTATATATTTAAAGTTGAGTCTTTGTTCCTGCAGTCCTACGGCTTGCCAGAAGATGACCTGATCAAGGACGGGGACATCATGTTGGGCTTCCTCTTCCCTCTGTCGACGGCCGGACCCGGCCAGACGTGCGGTTTAAGGGTGCGGGGGTTCGCCGTTCAGGGCGCCCAGTCAGCCCTCTATGTCATCGACCAGATCAACGCTGATCCCAATATTCTTCCCGATGTATCCCTAGGCTACGCTCTCCTTAATGACTGCGGTAGCGGCAAGGTTGGTTGGAGATAGCGGACTGTATCATCAGGCTAAGGCTGAGACAGTATATCTCACTGATTACTCTAGTTACGTCTGTCACTACTAGCTGTTGTCATGTCATGAGGCAACCGCTGGCTGATTTGTTCCGCACACATTTATGAGAGATGGTTCAAGGAAGGCATTCCATATTATGAGTCTAGCTAGCCTCGTTTAAAAAAATCCATAAGGTGGCGTCACCGTATATGTGGCTATAGCTAGATTACGGATATTTAAGGTAGGCTCCTAACTTGAAATCAAAGTAATACAACATTGAAACCTATGTACAAATTACATAAAGCATAATATGTCAAATGTGCATTTACAAATGGTAAAATTAACTGCAATTTATTAGGTCATGGACACCACATTTTAGCTCAATTTCGACAATATTTGACCGATAAGGAGAATGTCACAAGTAACACTTGGTCAAACTGTTCATGCATTATTTATCTCTATTAAGTCAAAAAAACTTTGCCGTGCAATTTTTTGAAATGCATGATATAGTAACGTATAGCTCAGCAGCAAAATTAACAAAGCTGTTATCAAAACCCAAATTTTACCCACAAGGAGTAATGTCATTTCAGTAGAAGTTGGTATATATAAATATATATATATATATATATATATATATATATATATATATATATATATATATATATATATATATATATATATATATATATATATATATATATATATATATATGAAAGCAATTAATGAAGTACTAGCAAAATTTACGTCTTGCTATAATAATGACATCACGCGAGTTTCGAAAAAAAAAATTCTGTAACGAATCCACAACATACGTTTTCCGCCAGTAGCGGCTACTTGAATTACGTTTAATTTATAATGTTTTCGGTTCTTATTAATGACTTCTTTTACTTGTGTTATTGATATAAAAAAAATTCTCACTCAAGAAGATATCAGAAGTAGAGGACATGAGGTAAAATTAGTAAAGGATCAATGTAGATTGGACATCAGGAAGCACTTGTTCTCACAGAGGACAATAAATGAATGGAACAAATTATCTACAGATTGTGTAACTGCTAGCAGCGTGAATATGTTTAAAACAAGGTTGACACATATCTCAGGAGGGCGGGTTATAAGTAGATGAACATTGTTGGACTCTCGATAAGCCAATGGCTTCCTTGTCCACTTGCCATCTGGGCCTTTGGTTTGGATGGCAAATCTTGTTAAATCTTGTTATACAACGCGCTGTCAGCTTGATTTCAGGGTAGGCGCCTACCTTAAAGACATGTTTGGAAAGTAACTGCTTATGCAATGTCGTGGGGTAAGAAAAGAGTTGGGGCATGATATAGTGCCACAATCCGGCTCACGTGTAGCTGTTAGATGGTAATTAACAAGTAAACTGGTTCAAAGCACCACTAAAGTTAGTCTACCATACTGGTTTAAATTGCCCTGTGGCATTTTATCGTGCTGTTTTCGTGTGATGGAAATTCACTTGTTGTTAATAAAATATGGAAATTGACTTGGAATGTAAAACCATTACAACTTAAGTGCACTCTCATCTTGGGGTGTAATAGGGCCCTTTCAACATAAATGGCCCAGAACATATCCTGTTACATAAATGATAATGGCACATAGAACGAGTGTGATTTTGCTAGCATTAATGACTGGCGTGCTACGCTACTGGGGTTGTATTATTAAGCTTACAAGTGCTTAAGTGCCCAGTAGTTTGGGTGTTACCTATTTACTGCCCGTATAATTATTTATTAGCTTGATTTCAGGGTAGGTATCTACCTGAAAGCATCGATCTGCTTATCATAGTCGTAACATGAAATCAACACTGTGAAGTTATAAGTCTACTGTCGATTGAAACTACGTCCATAATGCCAACACTAAACACAAATGATCTATTGGTAAAAGAACATTAATAAGAATTGAAACCAGCAAATTAAACGTTGTACAAGTGGTGTCTCTGGCGGATAACTACGCTTGTGGATTCACTACAACAATATTCTTCGGAGTGTGATTTCAAAATAGCTAAGCCTCAATATAGTTCATGAGTTTTTCTATGTTCATAGAAATGAATAATAAATTAACTTTTTGACCAACTTTTACTGAAACAACATACGTATCGTGGGTCAAATTTTAACATATCAAATTGCAATGTTCCTGCAAGTTTAATATAATAATAATAATAAATAAATCTCGTGTTATTACTGATTAGGATCAGAGCACAGTATTTTGCTACAGACATAGCTGTTATTATGTCAGATATTAAAAAAAATTGCACGGAACCCCCAACTTTGTTTCGCCTATTGGGGCTTTTGGGGTCTTATGGATTCCAAAGCAACATTTAAGGTTTCATTACTTTGATTTCAAAGCAGGCGCCTACATTAAACATTTTAAATGGAATGGGAAACGCTGAACAAACTGTTACGGAGCTAAGCTGTTGATCTAAAAGTACATGTACGAATATAACCAGGCTTTCTTTAGTCCACAAGTCGGCCATACCTGCCGGCGGACTGACGCTTCAATGCATCCATAATCTAGCCCAAAATATCTGCGTATTTCAATCTATTCAAGTGGCACACTTTGGCGGATAGTTAAGAGAACACACTGGGCGTTCTGGCCTCAGGTTTTCCCTTATCTGGTCAAATAACTGGGGAACCAGGGTCGCTTCAAAACCGGCTGAGGTCTAATGCGACGCCGATGTGCTTGTTTGTGCAGAATTTAATTAATTGGTTCCGTTGGCTCTCATGCTATCTCATCCAGTAAGCATGTAGGTTATGACTGTACTTTGTCTGTAGGTGGCGTTGACCCAGGCGACCCGTCTCACCCCGGTCATGGAGTGTGTGAGGCAGTCGTGTTCCGGCGGCCCGGCGCCCCGTGCCTTCTATGACGTAGCTGCTGTCGTTGGACCGCACTCGAGCTCCAATTCCATCCTCGTCAGTAGTCTCCTTAGTGCTCACAGAGTCCCCGAGGTGAGTACACAGAAAACCAGATAACCACTGCTGTTAAACTATCCGCCTTTTATATCAATACCGAGGCAAGACACTTTTGGTGAGAAGACATGTTGAAATGTTGATTTCTTAATTATATTCAAGCATTATGTATGCTACTCTTAACACTTCCTTTCTATGAAACATTTGATTAGATAAGTGTTGCACTCTACAGTTACACCATAACAACATTAGAAAAGCTGCAGACGATCATCTAGTCCGGACCAACCAAGAGCTGGTCACTTGATGTGCTACCAACATGGCTACTTAAAAGACCTTACCGGTAACGCGACCCACTCTCGTAAGCACAGTAAATGAGTAATTAAAAACAGGAGTGTTCCCCAAAACATTGAAAACTGCTGTAGCGACATAATTACTGAAAAAACCCTCACACGACTAGAAGGAACTGAAGAACTATCGTCCCATCTCCAACCTCGCTCTCATAGGAAAATTGATGGAGCAATTGTCCTCAAACGCAAATGCACGCGTCGACGAATAAGTTGCGTGACAAAATGTAGTCAGCTTATGGACAACATCATGACTTCCGGCTACTTGGACTTGGTGCAGCGACTTGAATTTGGTGTAGATCATTTCCAGAAAAACGCGGTATATCAAATAGAATAAGTATTACTATTGAATATATAGTATACACAAACGTATTGTAGACATATATTAGGAAACAGGTTTTGTTAATTATTAGTCAGAGGGAGTATTTTAGAGTAAGTTAGTTTCGGATTCTGTCAGGGAATTCAGCGAGCGATAATAGGGTTGTTTAGTATTCGAAAATTGAGATAGCATAGTGAATAGTTTACATTGGCTAATATATATATATATATATATATATATATATATATATATATATATAAGATAAAGTGATATATTTACTTAAATTACATACATAAGGTAATATCTGACATAGTGGTAGTAAACGTTTTCGGTAAAAAGGAATTAACAGCAGGATTTTAGCGTAAATTAGTACACACTGACTTCGTTGTTTTGCTACACAGTGTTCTCCGTATTCGCTAGGTGGCAGGTTTTTTTTTTCTCATGCGAGGTTAATAGAAGACACAATTAGCAAGTATATTAGACTAAAGTGTTCTTTTGATCACAAAAACAGCCTTATTCAAGGCTAACGTAGCAAACTAATTAAAACTAAATTGTATGATGGCGCCGTGCAAACGGCAGTTAAAGGCCACAAGGCACTTAATTTGTGGCAGTTGCAGTAACTGGGTGGACTTCGTCAAGTCTGGGTGCGAGAAGTCCTGGGCTGAGGTCCAGGCAGATAGTTTTAGTTTTGAGTGTAGGGGATGTACGAAGATGAAGGAACTAGAGGTGGAGTTGGAAGAGCTGAGGCTGCTCGTTGTGGCAATGGTGGGAAGGGAACAGGGGGGTTGTGCCAGTAGTTCCGGTGGGGGAACAGTAGATGATAAAGTGGGGAAAGACACAAGAGATGCTAGGGAGAGCTCACCGCAGCCTGGGAGGAAGCTGAGAGGAGGGAAGGTGACAGGTCGTAGGGAGACAGGACGTAAGGAGACGGGAAGGAAAGGAACAGGAGGGAAGACAACCGGAGCGAAGGAGAGGGGAGTAGGGGAGACAGGAGGGAATGAGAAGGGAGTGGGGGAGACAGGAGGGAAGGAGAAGGGAGTGGGGGAGACGGGAGGAAAAACAACCGGAGTGAAGGAGAGGGAAGTGGGAGAGACAAGAGCAAAGGAGTGGGAAGTGGGGGAGACAGGAGCGAAGGAGACAGGAGGGAAAGGGTCAGGACAGAATGTGATGGAGGGGATCGAACGGAAGAGTTATTCTGCAGCAGTGATAGAGGGGGTGAGGAAGAGAGCGAGGGTGTTTGTGGGGGATTCGATAGTTAGGAAGACCGACAGAGTCTTAAACAAGGGAGATGATGTGGTGGTCTGCTTGCCTGGAGCCAAAATAGAGGCGATAACTGAGAGGGTAAAAAACATCGTAGGCTCGGGTAAGGGTGGATCTGTTTTAGTACACGTAGGGACAAATAACGTAGAGAGGGAGGGTACAACTGCCATAGTTAGGAAATATAGGCAGTTGGTCAGAACACTAAAACAGACGCGGGTTGAGCAGGTACTGTCAGGGATTTTACCTGTAATGGGCAGGAGGGGTCACAAATATCGAAATTGTCGGGGGATGGCAATTAACATGTTAGTCCAGAAGTTATGTAGGGAAGAGGAAGTTGGATTTGTGGATTTATGGGGAAGTTTTGTTGGGAGGGCTGATATGTACATGAAGGATGGGCTTCATTTAAGTGGAAAGGGGGCGGCAGTATTCGCGGACAAACTTTCTGCAGCAGTAGATAGTGACTTGGGTACAATGACAAATATTTTTGGAAGTAAACATTCTTTAAACTAGAAGTGCAGGGGGGTTACCTAGAGGTGTCTCAAGCAGAACAAGAGGCCACTAGCACAGATAAACCAATATCAAATCATCCGAAAAACATCTCTGAAAAAGGTTATAGATGCGTATGTTTAAATGCAAGGAGCATAGTAAATAAGAAAAACGAATTAAACATTATGGTAGAAGATATTGACCCTCACATAATTGGTATAACTGAATCATGGGCCAACATAGATATAACAGATGTTGAATTAGGACTGACAGGATATGTAATGTTTAGGAAAGATCGAATAGGAAGAAGGGGCGGGGGAGTTATTTTATATGTTAAAGAATCTATTCAGGCTTATGAAATAAAACTAGAAAGGGAAGCAAATTGCGATGAAGCTGTTTGGTGCAAAATTGTTTCAGGAAATTCAAAATTAACTATTGGATTAGTTTACCGAAGTCCAAACATAAACGAAGAGGACAACACAAAAATAAAAAACACTATAAAGGAAGTTAGTAAAGGGGAATGTATCATAATGGGAGATTTTAACCATGGACACATACTATGGAATTCTCTAGAGAGCACAGGGATTGAGGACCAACAATTTCTATTTTTAATCCAGGATAGCTTTCTTACTCAGCACGTACTAGAACCAACCAGGGGAGAAAATGTATTAGATATAGTTTTGTCATCACAAAAAGAATTAGTGGACAATGTAAAAATATTTGAACCATTGGGTAATAGTGACCATAATCAAATACATTTTGACATCAATGTAAAATCAGAAAGTAAAAATAAGAAAACGTACAAGAGAAACTTCCACAAAGGTAACTACAAAGATATGAGAAAATACTTAGCAAAGCTAGATTGGAATAACATGCTGATGAATAAGAACGCAATTGAATGTTGGAATATTCTAAAATATGAAATTGAGAGTATCATCGATAAATTTGTTCCCTTCCAAAAACAAGGAAAACGGTGTAGAAAGAAACACTTGTCAAAAGAGGCTATTAGAAAAATAATGCTAAAACAAACTATGTGGAGGGTTTATAGGCGTACCAGAAAGGACGAAGACTATGCAAAATACAAAGAGGCACTTAATGCAGCTACAACTAAAATCAGACAATCTAAAAGAAGCTATGAGCAAAAACTAGCATGTAACATAAAAAATGACAGCAAGAGTTTTTATGCATATGTCAGGAGTAAACAAAACGTACAAGACAAGGTTGGACCTCTAGAAGACAGTGCTGGAAATATAATATCACAGGGGTTTTTAATGGCGGAAGACCTAAATGGTTACTTCAGTTCAGTGTTTACCAAAGAAGATATTAGTTCATTACCAGTTGCTGATGCTAAATTTCAGGGGGCTAAATCTGACTATTTAGGTCCGTTAGTTGTAACTCCAGAATTGGTAGCTAAGAAAATAAAGGCAATGAAGGATAACAAATCACCGGGAGTGGATGGGATTCCTCCAAAATTACTAATGGAAACAGTAGAACAAATCAATATACCACTTGCAAGAGTATTCAACTTGTCATTAAAAGAGGGAGTTGTTCCGTTTGAATGGAAAGAAGCAAACATCATACCATTATTTAAAAAGGGTTCGAGAAATAAGTCAGAGAATTACAGACCAGTGAGTATAACGTCAGTGATTTGTAAATTATTAGAAAGGTTAATTAAAGACCATATGGTGGACTTCCTCGTTAAGCATAAATTATTAAATTCATCTCAACATGGATTCCTTAAAGCGAGGTCATGCTTAACAAATATGTTATGTTTTTTGGAAGAAATCACTAAGTGGATAGACGTGGGATCGCCAGTAGATATTATCTACTTAGATTTTCAGAAAGCTTTTGACAAAGTGCCACATCAAAGATTACTACTTAAATTAAAAGCCCATGGTATCGGGGATAGCATAACTGACTGGATAGAACAATGGCTGACTGACAGAAGACAACGAGTTGTAGTAGATGGAGAAGTTTCAAATTGGAAATCGGTTTTGAGTGGGGTACCTCAAGGATCAGTATTAGGACCTATATTATTCTTAATTTATATCAATTAAATTACATACATAAGGTAATATCTGACATAGTGGTAGTAAACGTTTTCGGTAAAAAGGAATTAACAGCAGGACGACAGTATAACAAGTAACGTACTGAAATTTGCGGATGACACAAAACTGTTTAGAAAGGTTAATACTGATGGTGATAAACAACATTTACAAAACGATCTAGACAGATTAGTGAAATGGTCTGAGAAATGGCAGATGTTGTTCAATTTTGGGAAATGTAAATGCCTACATACATGACATAGGAACTTGAATGTAAACTATAAAATGGGAGATACTGTTCTGGGTACTACTGTAAAAGAAAAGGACTTAGGAGTTACAATAAGCGCTGATATGAAAGTTTCAGAGCAGTGTGGTATTGCAGCTTCAAAGGGTAATCAAATTCTTGGATTGATTAGAAGAAGGGAAAAAAGTTAATTATACCTCTTTATAAAGCAATAGTTAGACCTCATTTAGAATACTGTATACAAGCATGGAGACCATATCGTAAGAAGGATATAGATACGCTTGAACGCATACAAAGGAGAGCAACTAAAATGATTCCAGAACTGAGAGACCTTAGTTATGAAGAACGCCTGAAAGAATGTGGTTTAACAACTCTAGAGACAAGGAGGTTAAGAGGAGATCAGATTGAAGTTTTTAAGATATTGAATGGGTATGAAAATATTGATAGAAATATGTTTTTCTCACTCAAGAAGGATAGCGGAACTAGAGGACATGAGGTAAAATTAGTAAAGGATCAATGTAGATTGGACATCAGGAAGCACTCCTTCTCACAGAGGACATTAAATGAATGGAACAAATTGTCTACAGATTGTGTAACTGCTAGCAGCGTGAATATGTTTAAAAACAAGGTTGACACATATCTCAGGAGGGCGGGCTATAAGTAGATGAACATTGTTGGACTCTCGATAAGCCAATGGCTTCCTTGTCCACTTGCCATCTGGGCCTTTGGCTTGGATGGCAAATCTTGTTAAATCTTGTTAAAAATCAATCCACAGAAACAGCTCTGATGAAAGTTCAACACGATATCGTGCGAAACCTTGAGTGTGGACGCAGTGTCATGCTGGTTCTTCTAAACACGAGTGCAGTATTCGACACGATTAACATTGAAAAATTGTTGAGCACTCTGGTCTCACTATTCAACATTGGTGGTACGGCACTTGACTGGTTTAGATCATACTTGACTGGCAGATCCCAACGTGTTGTGATTGGTTCGTCTTCTTCGAACGAAATTCCCATCTACCACGGCGTACCTCAGGGTTCAGTACTTGGACCAGTGACGTTCAACGCATACACGACACCCATTGCTGACATCTGCACGAAAAATCAAGTGCTTTATCATCGATTCGCTGATGACATCTTATGACAGCTATAACACTGCGGTGTCTGATGAACTGGAACACGTTAAACAGCTAGTGATCTAGTGCATCGGCGAGAGTAGAGCCTAGATGCTGATACATAAACTTAAACTCAACAATGGCAAAACCGAATTTATAGCGTTGCAGTCACCACATAATATAAATGTTTACAGCAGCCCCAGCTTGGAACTACCTGGACTTACTTTACAATAAACAGATGCAGCCAGGAATCTGGGCTGCTACTTCGACCGACACATGCAGTTAGACCGCCTCGTCTCCAGTTACTGTCTTGTACTGAGCCGCGTTGATTTCTGCAACGCACTGTTTGGTGGATTGAACAATGGACAATTCAACCGCCTCCGAAATGTGTGCGATCTGCAGGAACATTATTGGCTTTTCGGAAAGAAAACATAAAACACATCTATTATGTCTGCTCTACCTGCCTTAAAGCAATCACTTCATTTCGCAAATAAGTGACACTACTTTCTATTTTACAGCATTGATTATTAATTTCATAGCTTGAGACTGTATTTTAACACTCTAAATATTTCATGTTTCAGCTTAATTTATTTAATTTACTGAATATGTTGAGCTTTTAGTCTACAAGTCTACATATAAGCGACATTGCTTTCTATCTTACAGCCTTGATATTAATTTTCATTATTATTTTGAATCTGTATTTTAACACTCTAAATAGTTGATGTTTTAGCTTAATTTAATTGATTGAATATTTTGAGCATTTAGTCCACACGTAATTTTATTATCTGATGCGCTTTGACTGGTAATCATTTACCTAAAAGCGCTATATGAAGAACCTGTATTATTATTATTATTATTATTATTATTAACAAATATGAAACTACGAGAACCAAAAATGAAAAAATATATTTATATATATATATATATATATACTTTTTGGTTCTCGTAGTTTCATATTTGTATAGCATCCCCAACGCAAAGGCGACATTGTTATCTCGATACACACACACACACACACACACACACACACACACACACACACACACACACACACACACACACACACACATATATATATACATGTATATATATATATATATATATATATATATATATATATATATATATATATATATATATATATATATATATATATATATATATACATATACATATATATCACCTTTGCGTTAGGGATACTATACATTTGCCAGAATATATTCAAGAATGTATTTGGGTTTCATTTCCTATAGGGAGATTATGACTGTTGTCTTAATGTTAATGCTATATATATATATATATATACATATATATATATATATATATATATATATATATATATATATATATATATATATATATATATATATATATATATATATATATATATATATATATATATATATATATATATATATATATATATATATATATATATATATATCACCTTTGCGTTGGGGATGCTATACATTTGCCAGAATATATTCAAGAATGTATTTGGGTTTCATTTCCTATAGGGAGATTATGACTGTTGTCTTAATGTTAATGATTTTTTCATGAAATAGAAAATCATACAACAAAATACTAAACGTATGTACTGAATACTTAATTTTGTACATTAAGACATGTTTTGGGGGGTTTGCAACTCGTCCACGTTTTAGTGAAAATATTAAAAAACACATTGAACAAGGTCAAATTGTTAACTTATTTATCATGAAGTGGCTCACATTTGGGTAGATGCTTACTAATGCATACCGAGTCCAGTTCACAGTGCAATTGTTTGTTTCTGTCACGCGGCTGTGTCCCAGGTGAGCTACACAGCGAGCAGCGATTCGCTCAGTGACAAGACCAAGTATGATTACTTCTCCCGAGTCGTGCCGCCAGACAAGTACCAGGTACGTTGTAAAACGTGCACCAATTGGCTGGCTGTCGTTGGCGCGTATGTGAAACGTACTTCGATTGGTTCGTAACGAATGTTATGATACGTACATGACAACATGCGTTAGTAAGTTTACAACTTTACATCGAGCAAAAGTTATATTGTTCTGGTGAACATTCAGCACTGCTTCTACTCTTTTCAACCGCAGGTGAAACTGGGAAATGTCATAAAGATTTTACAAAATGTTTGAGACCGAGCAACATGTGTCCTTCGTGTTGTCACATCGTCATCTAGTTGTCCTGTGACGGGTTCCATGATAGCTGTTCACCGTACGGTTCCATTGGTGTTTGTCCTGCATAACACCCAGATTCCTTCCGAAAACGGCGATACAAAATGTTGGAGTTTCATACTCAAAGAAACACTCCACAACGTCTTAATACAGCTAAAAATCAATCTATTTTTTCCGTCAATTAGCATCGTGTATTCTCACAAGGGCTACCAACCAGCATTTTTCTAAATCACTTACGCTTACTGTATTTAATGATAAAAGTTGTTGTAGTTGTTGTCGCTGTTAATACTCCGCTGCAGTTGCAAATTCTCACTAAGCGATACTTTCCCATAATAGAACATATGTTCCAAACACATTTTGAAGCCATGACAGTATGTGAATAGAATTACTTGCCAAGCTCATAACGGAAACAATTCCACTATCCAAACGTCTTCCGCAACATCCCAGTTTTTCCCTCTTTCATTTTCATCCACTTTCTGCGATCCATCAGACGGAGGCGATGATAGAGTTGGTGGACTTCTACGAGTGGTCGTGCATCTCGACGCTACACACGGAGGGTGACTACGGCGCCACGGCCATCCGCAACATCAATATGAACGCAGCAAAGAGGAATATCACTATTGCATACGCAAAGGAGGTGAGAAGACGGGAGGTGGAAGATTCTTCCGTGTGCCGTAACTTTTAATTAATTATCACGGTAAATAGATTTGAAAGATGTATTAAGAAAATATATCAGTGGTATGAATCATCTAAAGGTGGTTGTTATTTATCAACATATCTTGTGTTGTGTTTTTTTCCAAGAAACACATTATAATATAATAAGAACAACTACTCTTGTATGTTGTTCCACTCTAGGAAACACGAAGACAACATAGATATCCTCTTGATTTGTTGATTAAATGTTTTTAATGTTGTCTTACACCCAAGCTATGCACATGTTATGCATTTACGCTTTCATTTACTTACAGGAATACATTTAACCAGATTTAGCAAGCATTAATCAACCTTCACTGCAGGTGCCGCGAGATTCGACGGAGGATGACTTTGATGAGATCGTACGCGCTCTGCAAGGCAAGGCTCGAGTTGTCGTGCTCTTCCTCGGTTCGTTCCATGTAACTAGCCTCCTAGCGGCCATCACGCGCAATAACGCAATTGGACAGTTCATATGGATCGGGAGCGAATCCTTCACGAGGGAATCTTTCGTAGGCCTCGAGCCGGCCGCTCTCGGTGGCTTCTCCATGGAGGTCCCGTCTGCACGCGTTCCTGGCTTCGAGGTTCGCCATACGAGTTTTAGTATTGATCAATAATTGACTGGTAGATATGCTGAAAATATAAAAGGCTAGCTTCTTCGTAGAATTAGGCAGTACAACGCAGTGGATACGTGTATACGGATGGTTGCAGACACTGCAACGCCAGTGTCTCAGGGAATACTGAGCCATCCTCATATCACCAATGGTTTCTCTCTACATCAAACCCTACCGATACACCAGACATATGTGTTGTTTCTTAAATCATAATAAAAACGGTTAAACTTGATATTAGTTTGACATACGTTTCGCCAATGTACACGACTTGCAGTCAACTGTTATGTAGGATTGATGGATATGATGTATTATAGTAGTTTAACACAGATATTCCGTGAGCGCGCGTGCGTGCGTATGTATGTGTGTGTGCGCGCGCGCGCGCGTGCGTGCGTGTGTGTGTGCTTGCCTGCCTGCGCAGTTGCCTGTTGTTGACGAGAAGATGTGGTTGCCTTCAGTCGTTCTACGCCCAGCAGCGCCCGTGGAACGGCTACAGCGGAAGTCCGTGGTCCGGTGAGTTCTACCGCGAAGACTTCGCCTGCAGCAACACGTCGTCATGTGACTCGCTGTACCCCAGCATCACGGACATCCCGACCTTCCACTGGTCTCACTGGCCCTCCAAGGTGTGTATAGACAGCACGCACGGGGATTTTTTTTAAATATCGCAATTTGTTATTGGGGGGGGCTACAAAGATATTTGTGATAATTTTGAATTAAATAAATGTTGTCATTGTGTGGTTCCCACATGTGACCTACGAACACGAAGCTGTTGTATCAGCTAGATCTAACTCTAGCGTTTATTGTTTAATCACGTTTTAGTTTTTATATTGTATAATTTCTAATTCCTTTAAAAAAAATTATTGTAATTCTTTACAACAAATACAATAAAAAAAATTATTATGTTAATGGAATAATATTATATTAATGGAATTAAACACGATTTCGTCGACGGCATATATTTGTCGATTTCGATTAATCAAGTTATTGCTTTCTTATACGATGACGATACTTGGCAGTTCCTCTTTTAATGTGTAATTGCCCAGTGATGTCTTAGTTGAATTTGTTTGGTTATTGAGGATAGTCAGGCTGTGAAACGCTTTAATTACAGTCAGTATCGGAATCGCATTTAAAGCAGACACTGTTTTATATAAAAAAAACTATAAAAAATATGAATGTAAATTGTGGTCTCCCTCCAGGTTATGGACAGTGTCAAGGCTATCGCACTCAGTCTGGACGCACTTATAGCTGTCCACTGTCCAGATCATAACGGCAACCGCACGGTGCTGAAGGAATGCATCAATGGACCGCAGCTTCTGAACTACATCCGCGCCGTATCGTTCGAGGGCTACTCGGCCAAGACTGTCTCGTTCGACGACAACGGGGACCTCATCGGTAGCTACGTCATCAAACAGGTCCGCTTGGCTGACAACGGCGAGTACACGCATGACGTCATCGGTGAGTCATATTCTCCTACAAACCAATGTATAGAAAATGTTTTGATTTTGAATGTTTAAATTAATGTTTAGTTCTTCTGCAAACTATGCTACTGTACTACTTTTAACGATTATCACCACATGTATAACTATATTACATTAAATTTATAATTAACATTTTGTTGAATCGTTGAATCTTTATTTCATGCGAACAATGATTTAAACATGTATAGCTTCTGTGTTACCATATATCACCCATGTTAACATGGCGGTGTCACATCTGTCAGCAAGGCGGTGTTGAACATGTCAACATGGCGGTGTCACACTTGTCAGCAAGGCGGTGTTGAACATGTCAACATGGCGGTGTCACACCTGTCAGCAAGGAGGTGTTGAACATGTCAACATGGCGGTGTCACACCTGTCAGCAAGACGGTGTTGAACTTGTCAACATGGCGGTGTCGCACAGGTGAACATGGAGGGGTCATCAAGGAACTGCCATAAAATATGAACTCTCGGGTTATTGTGTTGCAGGGAAGTGGAATGGCGACTCGGTCGGTCTCGAGCTGAACGTGTCGCAGATTCAGTGGCACACGAATGACAGTTCAAGCGGCATCCCGACGTCTGACTGTGCTAACCCGAGCGACGGAGATGGCGACTGTCCCCCTCAGGTTGGCGTGAGGCAGTCTCAGTTGTTATTGGTACTTCTACCGCTACCGCTACTAGTACTGCTACTGCTACTGCTACTTCTACCGCTACCGCTACCGCTACTACTACTTCTACCGCTACTGCTACTTCTACCGCTACTGCTACTTCTACCGCTACTGCTACTGCTACTGCTACTGCTACTGCTACTGCTACTGCTACTGCTACTGCTACTGCTACTTCTACCGCTACCGCTACCGCTACTGCTACTTCCACCGATACTGCTACTGCTACTGCTACCGCTACTGCTACTGCTACTGCTACTTCTACCGCTACTTCTACCGCTACTTCTACCGCTACTGCTACTTCTACCGCTATTGCTACTTCTACCGCTACTGCTACTTCTACCGCTACTGCTACTGCTACTTCTACCGCTACTGCTACTGCTACTTCTACCGCTACCGCTACCGCTACCGCTACTACTACTGCTACTGCTACTGCTACTGCTACCGCTACTTCTACCGCTACCGCTACTGCTACTGCTACTTCCACCGCTACTGCAACTGCTACTTCTACCGCTACCGCTACTGCTACTGCTATTGCTACTTCTACCGCTACTGCGACTGCTACTTCTACCGCTACTGTTATTGTTACTGCTGTTGCTGGTGTTACTGCTGCTAGTTTACTAGTCCTAATATATATATATATATATATATATATATATATATATATATATATATATATATATATATATATATATATATATATATATATATATATATATAAATTATATATATATATATATATATATATATATATATATATATATATATATATATATATATATATATATACGGTGTGTACTCTCAGTCTCTCACTCTCTCCGCATGCACGCACACACGCACGCACACACGCACGCACGCATTCATGCACGCGACAGAAAGATCGGTAACAGTTATTTGAATCACCATAACATTCGTCACCAATGTCATAACATTCGTCACCAATGTCATAACCGCCACCACGACCGTACTCAGTATTGCCAACCGCAATCGTCACTGTCACCAATACTGATACGCACACTATACGTTTGCCGACAGTGCATCTGTTATCGCCGACAGTGCCGCTGTGGTCGCCGACAGTGCCGTTGTGATCGTCGACAGTGCCGCTGTAATCGCCACAAGTGTCGCTGCGATCGCCGACACTGTCGCTGTGGACGTCCGATGGTGAATCCTCCGGCCGAGCTCTGTGGCGGACACCCATTCACTCAGCACTTGCAAATCTGCTGCTCCGACCGTGTCTACCCGGCGAATATCTACATGTGCTGCAACGGTCAAGCTCAGGTGAGTGTGGCCCGTCACATACCTCATACTTAATGTACTGTACTGCTGTACTGTACTGCGATAAATATTTCGGAACAAGAAAACAGTTGCATCAAGTGATATGTGTTGTGCAGGATAAGTTGAGGAATTAAGTTATTGTGTATTATAACTCAAATTTTACTCTTCTTATTTGTGCGTCTTTTGTATGCTTATTAACATTATTACCATTCATTGACGACAGCAAATATATCAATATTAAAACATCATCGTCATCATTGTCAAGACATCCGGTCAACTGATCTAGCATGGCAGACACACCACGCATAAACAAACGCACTGTGCTTTCAGCTCATAGTAGGATTTAATACCGATAAACTAATGCAGCATACAAATGCTTTTTAGCTCTCTTTTATCCCGAGATCAAGGTTCAAGAACATATCATGTTTCCAGGGTGATAGCATCTTCCTTGCTTAGCAGCCAACATCATATACCAGTCATCACCAATACCAGCACTGTTTATATGTTCATCATAACGAATGTGCGACTTGCTACAGGCTCGACCGAGGATGCCGGCTTGCTGCGGCATCCTGGCCTACAGTCAACCGGCGTTCGAGTGTTGCGGCGGCAGACTGCTCGCTAAAAGGCCCACTGAGCGCTGCTGCAACGACAAGGTGTTCAACCGCAGGGAGTCAGCTTGCTGCGGGGGCAGGGTCGTTCCAAGAGATTCACTCTGTGGCCATATGCCGCCGCAGTAAGCTGATTGATCCGGAGTCACAAACTTGCTGGTAAAACGCAATTAAACAAATTCAAACCATTCAAAGTATTGGCTGCAACAGCCGTGAGATTTTGCAATGACATACAAACGATGTATGTGTGGAATAAACGTGCAATGCCGACGAGCTAAACACTTGATGTTATTAAATATTCCCAATACCTCATACATAAATTATTACGCAAACTTATATATAATCAATAGCAACAAAATCATCTTGTGCGTTAAACAGAAACGTCTGACATAACAAAATAATAACCATTGTAACAACAAAATATATTGATTTGTCAGTGTTAATCAATAGGGAGAAGCAATTGTCTCCAGAACGTAACAACTTTCTATTGTGATGTTAAGAATTGGATAACAAAAAATTCGTGCAGTGTGTTTATTGTATATATATATAAGTTTATATATATATATATATATATATATATATATATATATATATATATATATATATATATATATATATATATATATATATATATATATAATATACAATATACATAGATGTATGTATATATACACATATAAATATATATATATATATATATATATATATATATATATATATATATATATATATATATATATGTAGATATATATATATATATATATATATATATATATATATATATATATATATATATATATATATATATATATATATATATATATATTATATATATATATATATATATATATATATATATATATATATATACACACACATATGCAATTCTTGTTTAATTATTACAGCGATGGCGAGGTGACAAGGCAAGCGGTGTTCCCATTTCCCCACACGGTGATTATGATGATATTGACGATGACAACGACGACGATGATGATATTGACGATGGTGGCGATGAAGACTCAATGAATAGTACAGTCAAAGAGGATGGTGAAAGCGAAAGATCGGACGACGGGGTATCATCATTATTTGGTGAATCCTCGAATCGAATCTCTTTCCGCAGCATTTAGAAAGAAAGGCTGCTTTTAATATACTTATTCTGCGAGCTTAAGTTTGTCCGTATATTTCATATTTATGATACCGCAAACCTTTCTAAGGGAAGGTAGGAGCTTCGTATTCCGGGTATGTAGCACGATGTACTGCGTGGCAATAGGCCGTGCTGTTTCTGGATGTTGTTACTTTTGATGCCTCTCTTTCTTTTCTGGACAGTGCTGCTAGTTGCAGTCTGTTCAAGCGAGTGTCCTCCCGTCCTCTGTTGTGCACAACTGACCCATGTCTGTCTAAAACAATACCCGTTTTGATGTCAGATAAAGCAGATAATCATAAATGTGTACATACTTGCTGTATGTTAAACATGTTTTACGTGTAATTTTCGTATATGCTAATATATGTCTAAGTTCAGAAATCACATCTACTATTTACTGTTATTGAATGACACCGTTATTACTATTGCAATAACGATCCAGTAACGTTCTTTCAATTGGCCTTCGCAGTCATTCTTATGCATACATAACATATATAGTTGTATTGTTATATTGCCGAATATGTATGATCAAACATGGATCATACTCTGCCGACGAGGATATTGACAAACAGCACATTTGCTTATTTACTTATTAACATAGTATTACGGGCTGTTAGCTTTCACGAATGCAAATACAAATGCAGCCCATTAGCTTTAACGAGTCAATATGTGCCAATGTATGGTGTCACTGCTCTGACAATGTGTGGTGTCACTGCTCTGACAATGTGTGGTGTCACTGCTCTGACAATGTGTGGTGTCACTGCTCTGACAATGTGTGGTGTCACTGCTCTGACAATGTATGGTGTCACTGCTCTGACAATGTGTGGTGTCACTGCTCTGACAATGTGTGGTGTCACTGCTCTGACAATGTGTGGTGTCACTGCTCTGACAATGTGTGGTGTCACTGCTCTGACAATGTGTGGTGTCACTGCTCTGACAATGTGTGGTGTCACTGCTCTGACAATGTGTGGTGTCACTGCTCTGACAATGTGTGGTGTCACTGCTCTGACAATGTGTGGTGTCACTGCTCTGACAATGTGTGGTGTCACTGCTCTGACAATGTGTGGTGTCACTGCTCTGACAATGTGTGGTGTCACTGCTCTGACAATGTGTGGTGTCACTGCTCTGACAATGTGTGGTGTCACTGCTCTGACAATGAGTGGTGTCACTGCTCTTCACGCACATATTTATCTAAATTTCGGGTAGGATTGTGGTTCTCAAATATACGCATTGCTTAAAACCTCTTGCTACACATGCGTTTATTGCCAGTGTGAAATACAAATAAAAGCAATACCAAATATTTGATTTTGGTTAACTTTTTTTAATCGCATGAGTTTATGCCGATATAGCCCGTGATTTGTGTACGAATTTATTGTGGGAATAATTTCATATTGGGGAATAATCATATAAGTAGTGAAGATAATAATAACATAACAATTTATTAACATTTATTTGTCAACATTTGCAGGTCCATGATTATGTAAATATTACGATGGTTGCATAATCCAGATTATTCTATTTTGTGCAAAGAAAACGATGCACGCTCCACGTCTGTTTATATATTCTGTCTTGATGAGCTGCCAAATCAATATTGTATTGATATAAAACGTCATAAGATGTCCACGCACTGACTGATCTTCCTGATAAATCATGATACACAAAGACATGTTGACTGCGCATTGAACTAAGCACAGCTTAGAGAGAATATCAGTAAATCAAATAGTGTTGTTGTTGGGCGAGAAGTGTAATTGTTGTTGGGCGAGGGGTGTAATTAACAACACACAATAAATCGTTTTTTAAGGGCAATACTAAATATATCTACAATACTTCTTAATACTTAATGCTGTAACCGGTCAGTACTTTGCAACCAAATCCAGCAATAAACAATGTTTAAAATTAGTTTGTTAATATATGAATTAATTTGTTGTTCTACTCAGAAATATAATAATATACAAATAATTCAAATAATAATGAAATCCAAACATTTTATTATGACCTACTTATCTACATAAACACTTATGTCTTGTATATTATCGGAGACACAACTTATCCATGTTCCGAAATGTATGTCATTCGCTGCAAGTAGACAGAAGAACACTTTGTCAGAAGACATACTTGGTACGTGTTGTGAAACACAACGAATACTGTTCTCAACGAAACGGGTCTCATGCTAGAATACACAGAGAGCGACAACACGTATATGGCAGTGTAATGACAGAAAAGGATAAATAAATGACGATGGCAAATGTAGAATCAGAAAGGTCAGGCAACATTTACTAGACAGTGTGGAATATACAGCAACACGAAATAAAATCTGATTTTGTAATACCAATATTGCTGCATGGTTCTGCAACATGGATAATAACACGCAGACAACAACCAGAAAAAAAAACAGTTCTGCAACATGGATAATAACACTCAGACAACAACCAGAAAAAACCATTCATAATCATATGTGTCATACGCATCCATGAAAGTAAATGTCAAGACAAAATACAACATTAGGCAAAATATACAAAAACATTTACTAAGATAGAACACATCATCAGTAGGTAATCTACCAATGTCACGAGACATGTGTGCATTATTTTATTGGAAAGCACATTGATTTGTCAAGTACAGGATATGCGCTATGACCTAAATTATTATTTATTTATTTCGACATGATGTAGAATGGAATTAACAAGGGAAAGAAAACCGGGAAGACCAAAAATACCACCACCAACATCGTCTATTAGGGTATTTTACGCCCCTTTTGTGGTGGTGGTGGTGATGAACATAAGGGATCGTGTCAAAGTCGTATGAATGTGTTGAAGTATAGAAGGGATCGTCTTAATTCATGGTAATTATGAGAAATCCCCCGTGGTAAGTGAGACGATCCCTTATCCAGTATATGCTAGTTAAGCAGTCTCAAGATATGTGCGGGGCCGTCTCAAAAACAATAAGGGGTCGTCCCAAAAACAACAGGGGTTGTCTCAAACACATATAAGGGGTCGTCTCAAAAAAGTTAGAAGTCGTCTCAAAAAAGATCAAAAATTAAAGTGGTCGTCTCAAAATTGTAAGTAGTCGTCTCAGTACACAACTAGAATACATAGTCACTGTTCTCACAGTACACAACTAGAATACATAGTCACAGCTAGAATACATGATCACTACACTCTCAGCACACAGCTAGATTATATAACACTGTTTCAGTAAAGCACACATGTACTCATATGCATGTGCTTGTTCCTTCAGCTAACTATAAAAAGGACTGGATTTTAGTTTCATACGGATCGTGTTACTTACAGACCCCTTATATTTTGATATGTTCCCTAGTACAGTCCTCTTATCTCTTAATACGATAATAATGCTACATAGTCAATACAAATCCAGTACACGGTTAGAATACATAGTTACTGCACTCCGAACACACAGCTAGAATACAGGGTCACTACATCCTCAATACACAACTAGAATACATATCCACTGTTCCCACTGTACACATCTCCTCAATGTAATTCTCACCACTTCAAGATGGCCGCCAGTACCGGTTCCATATGTAGGTGAGCCAGACGAGAGAGACACTTCACACGAGGCAATAACATAAAAGAAGGCATACATTACATGTATACTGAACCGTGAATATGGACTGGATCTAATCCTGGTACTTGCGAGCTGGTTCGTCATTCTATCTTCAACTTAGTGCCATTTTCATAGTCAACCACGCCTTCAGATACAAGACATCTATTTATAGCAAATAGTCAATACGACTTGCCAACACACTCACGAACTTGTCCAGTCTTACGCAACAATGGCACCTAAGCGTAAGCCGAGTTCACAGGAGAGACGGCCACGGGGACTGCTAGCGACGCAGCTTGTGACACCGACCAATTTCACTTAATTATACAAGAACTCTTATGTGACGAGCGAGTGCTATTAAGAATGAAAAAAGTGCTTTTCCCTCAAAACCAGGCTGATGTGGTAGACTGCCTGAAGACTAAGATTGACAAACTGGCAACAGCCATCGAACAGCGCGATGCCCGGATCGAAGATTTAGAGAAGACGGTGAGCACTTTAGAGACAAAACTCGATGGGCTTGAACAATACTCGCGCAGAGCGAACCTGCGTTTCCAGGGATTGAATGAGACCGCTGGAGGTGAGGATGTCGAAGGAATTATAATCGACATTATCAACAACGACATGAGTGTCACTCCCCGCTTCAGTCAACTGAAATTGTGCGCTGCCACCGAGTCGGGCGGACGCCGACTGAACCGGGACGTCCCCGAGCGGTGCTTGGTCAAGTTCCAGAGCGAACGTCGCCGGGACGCCATCCTGCGACAACGTGGCAACCTGAAAACAACAACCGGGGCTAACCGCGTCTGCATAGGATTAACTAGTGCAATTTATTTACTTATTATTCTTGTTTATCTTTTTTATTTTAGGAGATAACTTGTTGCAAAATGTTTAATGAAAATTGGATAAGAACACATCAACAAGTTGAAGTGCATTTGTCGTTTCGTTACATTTATCTTTGTTATAATTTTAGCTATATTAAAATACTATGCAGCACAAGCTTTATGCAGTATGCTATATGGGAAATATTCACTGTATAAGCACGTAATACTGACGTATTCGTAATTTATTCAAAGTGCAACTAATTATTAGTATTATTATTTGAGCAGTGTTACTATTTGTTCGATTGTTTACTGCTTACATTCTAGCCAACTTCAATATGTGCCTTTATTTATTTACTATTATTTTTTATGCAAAGTTAAGTACCGATGTGGCATGTATCATGAAATGGTATAAGCGAGACATACAGACATATGTAATTGGAATGTCATAATTATGTATAATTTAAGAGTACTATATGATTGACCCCCATGGTTCTTTTTATAAAGTTAAATCATTTGAGTTAATTTTTTGGGTAACCATAGTTTGTCATGTGTAAATTTGGCCCATATATTACTCAAACTTCCCTCCTGATCATGTTTCTTGCACATGTTGTTGAATTTTGTTTTTTTATTTTTTATTCAATTGTTGTGGTTCTTTAGCTCAGCTTGCACAAAGCAACCTAATTAATATGCGCAATTTTACAGCTATTGTTTTAGAATGTAATTGTAAAAATTGTGTCTCTGTTTCATCTCATCAAACCACAGCTGGTGATGTTTCTCCTTTTGTTATTGTTATTTATATTTTTCACACAAGGCATCTTATCCAGTCTTTATTGCAGCACATTCTTGACATACCTTAAGAATGCAAATCTTAATTTAACTATAATTCATTTAAATGTTAATACACTACATTCGCAAATTAAGCATCAGATATTGTTAGATGAATTAAGTATTTATTTGAAACTATATTACATACATACAATGAATAACATATTAGATGACAGATTTAAATTAAATATTCTTTCAGTACCAGGGAGGTCTTCAAAACAATTGCTTAAATCACATTTTACACTTAAATAATGGTGAAACTGATGACAGCAATGCTTTGCCAGTAATTCCAAATTCTTCATATTATGATATTGAAAATTTCAATTCCTTGGTAAACAATAGTGATTCAGTCCATCAATGCTAAATTTCAAGAGCTGGAGGCTTTTGTTTTAGAACTGCACTTACTTAAATTTAATTTTAGCATTATTTGTATCCAGGAAAGCTGGCTAAGCTACAATTGCATTGTTCAGGGGAAATCTAGTAGTGCCAAAGGAGGATTAATCATGTACATTCATACCAAATATGGCTATAAATTAATAAAAGTTAATCAATATGAAAATTGGGAAGGACAGTTAATTGAAATTACAGAAGGTGGTCTAACAAAGCCTGTGATAATGGACAACATTTACAGACCACCAAGGGATCTTAATGTCAACTATAAACAATTCATAGATGAATTTTCATTATTATTATCAACATTTGATCAAAACAACTCAGAAGCTATTATTGCTAGAGATTTTAGCATAAACTTGCTTAAATTTAACCAAAAAGAAATATTTGGTGAGTTTTTTATTCCCCAACCGAGCATAGCTTCTTACCAAAGATTACACTGCCAACAAGATTTTCAAACTTACATGGAACCTTAATAGACAATTTCGTCTGTAAATTAGGTCAAGCTACCTTAAATTCAACATCAGGAATTTTAATCAAACAATTTTCAGACCATCAACCATACTTCATATTTATCGACACTACACCACTTCACAAATGCCCTCCAAAATTTGTAAAAAATACATTTACAAAATGAAAAGGCTATGTGTAATTTTGGAAACGAGATTACCAAATCAAACATTATAAATAAATTAGACAAAAATCTTTTCTCAGACCGAAAATTCTAATTATAACATTCTTATTGAAGAAATGGACATGGCTAATGTTAAACATTCATTATATTCAATAAACGCAAACACAAAAAATCAGAGTGGATAACCAAAGGTATACTTAGGTCAATTAAATATAGAGATAATTTATATAAACTTATGAAAATGACAAATCCCAATGCAACAGGGTATTGTGTACAAAAGATTAACTTAAGAACATACATCTGTATTTTAAGAAGAAGTATTAGAGCGGCTAAGCTGATGTATTATGAAATACTTTTTAACAAATATAGAAATGACAAGGAAAACTTGGAAAACAATAAATGATATCTTATCTAGACCAAGTAAAAAGAAAACACTACAAACAACTTTCAGAGAAGGTGACTTTAAATTAACTAATAATATGGAAATTGCAAATAAATTAAAATAAACATAGAACCATGCCTTGCCAGAAAAATACAAAATATAAGCAGTAAAAGTTATAGTTCTTATTTGAAAAGGCATCTTGTAAACCCTTTTAAATTTCATGAAATTAATGAAGAGACCATAATAAAAATAGTTGATACATTTCCTGCAAAATCCAGCTGTGGTAATGATGGCATTTATTTGAAACAATTAAAATACATAAAATGAATTATAATTGAACCTCTAACATTGATTGTAAGACAAATTTTAAATACTGGAATTTTCCTTGATAAACTAAAAATTGCAAAAGTTATTCCAATTAAAAAAAATTATGATGACACACAATTTAGAAACTATAGACCTATATCATTATTACCAGTAATTTCCAAAGTTATCAAAAAAGTAATGCACAATCAAATTTATTCATTCTCAACTGAACATAGACTTTTTATGCAAACCAGTATGGCTTCAAAACTGGTCATTCAACAGAATATGGAGTTTTGGAAGTACTAGATAGAACAATAGCGACGCTGGATTCTAATAAAACACCAATAAATATATTTCTAGATTTGTCCAAAGCTTTTGATACTTTAGATCACAACATTTTATTAAGCAAATTAAAACACTGGAATAAATGGCACTACTCTGAACTTAATGGAAAGCTATGGAGTATTAGAAATCAGTGCTTAAAGACATAATATCAGGCATGTTGCCTATTACAACAGGTGTGCCACAAGGTTCCATACTAGGTTCACTTCTCTTCATAATATACATAAATGAGTTACCAGAGGCAAGCCAAATATTTAAATTTATTATGTATGCAGATGATACAACTCTTTCTAGTACAATACATTTTTTCAACACTTGTGATAAAAATGTGGAACACAAATAAACACTGAATTTAACAAGGTATGTGAATGGCTTAAAACAAATAAATTGTCTCTTAATATTAAAAAGTCAAAATACATTTTATTCCAAGTGGCAAATAAGAAAACCATATCTTTTTCGCTCAAAATAGATGATATAGGCATTGAAAGAGTTCAGCATTTTAATGTTCTTGGCTTGACCATACATGAAAATCTAAGTTGGAACAACAACATTGAAAAATTATGGCATAATGGCCAGGGGCTTTAAATGTGATAAAATAAGCAAACTTCAAAAAAAGGTTATCAGAATAATATGTTTAAGTAAATACGATGCACACACAGAACCTCTTTAAAAAAACTTTAAGTACTTAAGGTAAATGACATCCTTCAATTACAGGAATTGAAATTTTATTATAAATTTGTCCGAGTAAAATTACTGGTTTATTTACAAAATTTACCATTTTATCCCAACTGGTCCTATCATGACTTTAACACCCATACGTTTGATGATATTCATATTAATAAAATAAACCATGAATTTGCCAAAAGATGTATTATGTATGACATACCATTAATTGTAAATAATACTTCGAATCTAATAAAAATAAGATTGTTACACATAGTTTACACAGGTTTTCCTGTTATGTTAAGGAACACCTTTTACAAAATTACCAAAATCTCTGTTCATTACCAAACTGCTATATATGTCAACAATCACATTAGTTGCACCTCCCTGGTCTGTTACTCTGTTATTTTATATAAATGTAACACTGCATAAACATTTATTGTAATGCACTAAACTTGGAAAAAAATAATAAATTCTGTTTGCCAGTTTTATTCTTCAAATTCCTTCGTAAAGTGACATTATTTTTGATTGAGAATAGATGCATTTGTGTTTTGGTACTGATTTGATACTGATTTATTAAGTTTATTTCATTAGGGTGGCTTCTACGATAGCGATCAATATTGGTCTTTGTAGAAGTCTTCCTTGACCCATTAAAATATGCTTAATTCTAAAACAACAGTTAGCTGAAGGGAATACACGTGTTAATGCAGGTTTTGTACTTTGTGTTTGTCTGTTTGTTTGTCAATTACAATTAACAAATTAATGTAATTTTGTTTCCTTAAGATAAATGAACTTAAACTTGGATTTTGTTTATAACATTGTCTTGTTATTGCTAACTGTGATAATATTATGTTTGCATTACTTTGGGATCAATAAACTTTTTCCGATTCTGATTCCGACTCCAATAATTCTCACCACACCCTTAACTGTACCCATACCAGTAATTCTCATCATACATCTTACTGCAATTCTCACTCAGTAACTATGTATTTTAATTGTGTACTGGAGTTGTAGTGACTTTGTCATGGCCACGACCCTTGGTCCCGTGCAGAAGTGTCATGGTCATTCGGAATTGAGCCGTCGAAAAGATGGCCGCTGCACATTCCCTTCCCTTGGCACGAAATTTTACTTAGATGATTTAGGCGTGCAGTGACTATGTATTATAGATGTATACTGAGCATGTATAGTGACTATGTATTAGAGCTGTGTGATGGGGATACAGACTATTTTGTATTCTAGCTATGTACTGAGGTTGTAGTGACTATGTATTCTAGATGTGTAGTTAGGGTGCAGTGACCATATATTTTAGCAGTGTACTGTGGGTACAGTGACTATGTATTTGAGATGTGTACTGTGCGAACAGTGAGTATGTCTTCTAGATGTGTATTGCGGAACAGTGGCTATGTATTCTAGTTGTGTATTGAGGATGTAGTGACCCTGTATTATGGCTGTGTGGTGGGAGTGCAGTAACTATGTATTCTAACCGTGTACTGGATTTGTATTGACTATGTAGCATTATTATCGTATTAAGAGATAAGAGGACTGTACTAGGGAACATATCAAAATATAAGGGGTCTGTAAGTAACACGATCCATATGAAACTAAAGTCCAGTCCTTTTTTATAGCTAGCTGAAGGAACAAACACATGCATGTGAGTACGTGTGCTTTATTGAAACAGTGTTATATAAGCAAGCATCATGGATGTGTGCTTGATTGAAACAGTATTGTGCAAGTAAACATCGTGGATGCTTTATTATTTAAACATGTGAGTACATATGTGTGCTTTATTAAAACAGTGTAATATATGCAACAGTGACCTGTGTACTTGGGGTGCAGTGACTATGTATTCCAGCTGTGCACTTGGGGTGCAGTGACTATGTATTCCAGCTGTGCACTTGGGGTGCAGTGACTATGTATTCCAGCTGTGCACTTGGGGTGCAGTGACTATGTATTCCAGCTGTGCACTTGGGGTGCAGTGACTATGTACTCTAGCAGTGTACTGCGGGTACAGTGCAGGGGTGGATCCTGGGTTTAGAAAGGGGGGGTCCAAGGTAATGCATGAAGCGTTGAAGGCGCGAAACAAGACGCAAAGAGCGGGGTGGGTGTGGGAGGGGTATCCCCCTTCCCAACCATTTGACGTTTCCTTAGATAAAACAGTTGAAATGGTGTAATTTGGGACACCCATAATCTGGTTTTAAGCGAGTTAGGGCCTAATGTAATCAACCCAACATTCAGACATGCGACATCGCACGAATTGTCCGTATACAATACGGATTTTTGGGAGGAATACGGCCTTTGGCCGTGTCCCGTTTTAATACGGATTTGCTGAATATATAAAAATCGTGATAAAATAATCCTATGTATTTTCTTGTATTCGTCACATAAGTGTAACTTTTCGAATGTCAAATTTACAGTAGATCAGGTGTAACTACTTTTGAGTCTAGAGTTTCGGCAAAACGCAGCGGATTTTGTTTCGTTTAACCTGTAGGTAGGCCTGTTCCTACGAAGAAAATGCGATGTGTCTGAAAATGTCCTAACGGAAAGACAATATTAAACATCTGTCATGTGCTATTTATTGTAATATTGCCTAAAACAACTATAGTAATGCAAATGTTTAATTAAAAACGAGTATGCTACAAGTGACTAAAACAACACGTAATCGTCTTAATTTCTATATCGGCATTATATATTTATTCGTACAACAATGTGTACATGTCAATTACAATTAAAGTATCTTTGCACACAAAGAGACTAACATGTCTTTTGCTAAAACGTGCTACACGCATTCTCTATATTATTCAGCACATACTTTGTCAAGGAAACTGTGTTTAATAGTTTCTCATCAAGCCCCTTCTGATAGTGGTTCTGAATGATATAATAAAAGTAGCTAGGTTTCATATTATAGAAAGTTGTGGCATCAAGTTTGAATTGAGACAAGGTGTAATTGAAACTGTTAGACATATATGAACCAATACCCCGAAGGGCTAGATTGCCCACTCAAGAGAGCTATCCAAACTGTTGTTGCATTTTAAACTACTCTGTATAAAGCGCACCATTCGATTCATGATCTGAATTTGAATCGGGAGACATTCTGCTAAAAGTAGTAGTAGTACCATATAACAACAGTGGGTGCAAACTGGTAGATTAAAATGTTTCCTGATACCTTTGCGCTATGTAAATTAAAACGTATCATAGAAATACATACACCATAGAACGAGGAACAGTATGACATAACTAATTGAAGTTGTGTACTTATATTACAAACCCAAAAATGTAAATGTAGTGATTAACACATCCACCTTTCATGCCAAAGTTCTGAATTCAAGACGCAAACTGGACACGGTACATTTAGTCTAAAAACTGGCTCTCAACATTGTTGACTGTGTGTCCCTGGTAACTCGGAGATCACGTTAATGTCGGACTCTCAATTTGGGACGTTAAAGAATTACTGAGGTCAGCTTGGCGATAAAGTTCTGAAAAGGCTAACAAATTGAATGAGACTTCAAAAGACCATAACTTTCTAACCACAATATAATTATAAAGACTATAGTCAGTTAATTCAACTTTGCTGGGTGCTGGGGAAAACTAGGTACTAGAAACTCTGTTTATATCAGCTGTGTTTTAATAACTGTTGTTCATCAGCAGGTCTGTTAACCATTACACAACAAGCTACATAAAAAGGTGGTCACAAAGCAGGATTGCCAGATCGCGCAGGTAGTGCTAGGTCGATCATACTGTAAGCTTGATATATGTCTGAGTCCCTCTTTTAAAGCTTGGAGGCCATGGGCCTGACAGTCTCCAAAACATTCTTGATGATGATGAATGCGATGATGGTATGTGACGAAGTGAGACTGGTTAGCAGCCCTTGACCCTTCGTCCTGGTCCCAACTGCCAGTCCATGCAACCTCCTCGTAGATGTAATGATATCCAAACGGATTGAGTAGTACGGCTTCCAGACATTCACACAAGAACTCATACATGTCATAAAACGTGTCGTAGCATGTGTGACGCTCCACTCATCTGGTCTTGCATATTCCGACAAGTTTCGTTTTCTTCATATCTTGTGCCAGATGTTTTAGGATTCGTTCCAGGAATCGTTGTCAAGCACACTGACATAATCTCCTGGTTACTATGCGGATATGTGACCTCATCTGCCATGATGGAAAATAAAGAATTTTCGTCTTCAAAGCTTCGTGTATTTTCCTTTCTAATGTATTCAGCTACTACATTAGGGAGTGGGAGAGACAAGGGCAAAGGAGTGGGAAGTGGGGGAGACAGGAGGGAAGGTGTCAGGACAGAATGTGAAGGAGGGGATCGAACGTAGAGAGGGAGGGTACAACTGCCATAGTTAGGAAATATAGGCAGTTGGTCAGAACACTAAAACAGACGCGGGTTGAGCAGGTAATACTGTCAGGGATTTTACCTGTAATGGGCAGGAGGGGTCACAAATATCGAAATTGTCGGGGGATGGCAATTAACATGTTAGTCCAGAAGCTATGTAGGGAAGAGGAAGTTGGATTTGTGGATTTATGGGGAAGTTTTGTTGGGAGGGCTGGTATGTACATGAAGGATGGGCTTCATTTAAGTGGAAATTCGCGGACAAACTTTCAGCAGCAGTAGATAGTGACTTGGGTACAATGACAACTATTTTTGGAAGTAAACATTCTTTAAACTAGAAGTGCAGGGGGGTTACCTAGAGGTGTCTCAAGCAGAACAAGATCCCACTAGCACAGATAAACCAATATCAAATCATCCGAAAAACATCTCTGAAAAAGGTTATAGATGCGTATGTTTAAATGCAAGGAGCATAGTAAATAAGAAAAACGAATTAAACATTATGGTAGAAGATATTGACCCTCACATAATTGGTATAACTGAATCATGGGCCAACATAAATATAACAGATGCTGAATTAGGACTGACAGGATATGTAATGTTTAGGAAAGATCGAATAGGAAGAAGGGGCGGGGGAGTTATTTTATATGTTAAATAATCTATTCAGGCTTATGAAATAAAACTAGAAAGGGAAGCAGATTGCGATGAAGCTGTTTGGTGCAAAATTGTTTCAGGAAATTAAAAATTAACTATTGGATTAGTTTACCGAAGTCCAAACATAAACGAAGAGGACAACACAAAAATAAAAAAACGCTATAAAGGAAGTTAGTAAAGGGGAATGTATCATAATGAGAGATTTTAACCATGGACACATACAATGGAATTCTCTAGAGAGCACAGGGATTGAGGACCAACAATTTATATTTTTAATCCAGTATAGCTTTCTTACTCAGCACGTACTAGAACCAACCAGGGGAGAAAATGTATTATATATAGTTTTGTCATCACAAAAAGAATTAGTGGACAATGTAAAAATATTTGAACCATTGGGTAATAGTGACCACAATCAAATACATTTTGACATCAATGTAAAATCAGAAAGTAAAAATAAGAAAACGTACAAGAGAAACTTCCACAAAGGTAACTACAAAGATATGAGAAAATACTTAGCAAAGCTAGATTGGAATAACATGCTGATGAATAAGACCGCAATTGAATGTTGGAATATTCTAAAATATGAAATTGAGAGTATCATCGATAAATTTGTTCCCTTCCAAAAACAAGGAAAACGGTGTAGAAAGAAACACTTGTCAAAAGAGGCTATTAGAAAAATAATGCTAAAACAAACTATGTGGAGGGTTTATAGGCGTACCAGAAAGGACGAAGACTATTCAAAATACAAAGAGGCACTTAATGCAGCTACAACTGAAATCAGAAAATCTAAAAGAAGCTATGAGCAAAAACTAGCATGTAACATAAAAAATGACAGCAAGAGTTTTATGCATATGTCAGGAGTAAACAAAACGTACAAGACAAGGTTGGACCTCTAGAAGACAGTGCTGGAAATATAATATCACAGGGGTTTTTAATGGCGGAAGACCTAAATGGTTACTTCAGTTCAGTGTTTACCAAAGAAGATATTAGTTCATTACCAGTTGCTGATGCTAAATTTCAGGGGGCTAAATCTGACTATTTAGGTCCGTTAGTTGTAACTCCAGAATTGGTAGCTAAGAAAATAAAGGCAATGAAGGATAACAAATCACCGGGAGTGGATGGGATTCCTCCAAAATTACTAATGGAAACAGTAGAACAAATCAGTATACCACTTGCAAGAGTATTCAACTTGTCATTAAAAGAGGGAGTTGTTCCGTTTGAATGGAAAGAAGCAAACATCATACCATTATTTAAAAAGGGTTCGAGAAATAAGTCAGAGAATTACAGACCAGTGAGTTTAACGTCAGTGATTTGTAAATTATTAGAAAGGTTAATTAAAGACCATATGGTGGAATTCCTCGTTAAGCATAAATTATTAAATTCATCTCAACATGGATTCCTTAAAGCGAGGTCATGCTTAACAAATATGTTATGTTTTTTGGAAGAAATCACTAAGTGGATAGACGTGGGATCGCCAGTAGATATTATCTACTTAGATTTTCAGAAAGCTTTTGACAAAGTGCCACATCAAAGATTACTACTTAAATTAAAAGCCCATGGTATCGGGGATAGCATAAATGACTGGATAGAACAATGGCTGACTGACAGAAGACAACGAGTTGTAGTAGATGGAGAAGTTTCAAATTGGAAATCGGGTTTGAGTGGGGTACCTCAAGGATCAGTATTAGGACCTATATTATTCTTAATTTATATCAATGACTTGGACGACAGTATAACAAGTAACGTACTGAAATTTGCGGATGACACAAAACTGTTTAGAAAGGTTAATACTGACGGTGATAAACAACATTTACAAAACGATCTAGACAGATTAGTGAAATGGTCTGAGAAATGGCAGATGTTGTTCAATTTTGGGAAATGTAAATGCCTACATACAGGACATGGGAACTTGAATGTAAACTATAAAATGGGAGATACTGTTCTGGGTACTACTGTAAAAGAAAAGGACTTAGGAGTTACAATAAGCGCTGATATGAAAGTTTCAGAGCAGTGTGGTATTGCAGCTTCAAAGGGTAATCAAATTCTTGGATTGATTAGAAGAAACATAACATACAAGGGAAAAAAGTTAATTATACCTCTTTATAAAGCAATAGTTAGACCTCATTTAGAATACTGTATACAAGCATGGAGACCATATCGTAAGAAGGATATAGATACGCTTGAACGCATACAAAGGAGAGCAACTAAAATGATTCCAGAACTGAGAGACCTTAGTTATGAAGAACGCCTGAAAGAATGTGGTTTAACAACTCTAGAGACAAGGAGGTTAAGAGGAGATCAGATTGAAGTTTTGAAGATATTGAATGGGTATGAAAATATTTATAGAAATATGTTTTTCTCACTCAAGAAGGATAGCAGAACTAGAGGACATGAGGCAAAATTAGTAAAGGATCAATGTAGATTGGACATCAGGAAGCACTCGTTCTCAGAGGACAATAAATGAATGGAACAAATTGTCTACAGATTGTGTAACTGCTAGCAGCGTGAATATGTTTAAAAACAAGGTTGACACATATCTCAGGAGGGCGGGCTATAAGTAGATGAACATTGTTGGACTCTCGATAAGCCAATGGCTTCCTTGTCCACTTGCCATCTGGGCCTTTGGCTTGGATGGCAAATCTTGTTAAATCTTGTTAAACTTTTATGTTTTATACGACGTAGTGTATATATTTAAAAATTTTATTTATTGTTTTCACGGTTTTTACAACTTTATACATTGTAAGCCAAGCATTAGTATTTACAAAGTAGTGACCCATTTATATTTGTTCTTGTGTATTGTACTTTCTTTTTGCATTTTGATCTTTTCATGGGTAATTTAAAAATACTATTTTATGTAGTTATGTCCACACCCGTGAACGGTGCATTAACCCTGGATTTGGTGTTTAGTAAAGTTATTATTATTATTATTATTATTATTATTATTATTATTATTATTATTATTATTATTATTATTATTATTATTATTATTATTATTATTATCACTTGTGCTTTTGATTAATAAATGTAAAAACCGATTCTTTTATATGTTTAGATGAATGCATCACGCTTATAATTATAAAAGTAATATATTGTATAACATTTTTATTGCAATCTGAACATTAGTTATCAATTCCACAACCATGTTCTCAAATCCGTTACCACGATTCAACTCTACAACCGAATAGTTTTTACATAATTTCTACTGCAATATTCTCTCCTGAGAATCTATTACATGGGCATATTAAATTATATTTATTGGGCATCGTATTAATCAAATTCAGCATGCTAAAGTGTAGAATAATTGCGTCTGCCTAAACGGAAATACGTAATTTATATTTTAAAATGTGTTGCGAGACATTACGTCGTCCTGCACTCTTAACTAAATGTAAAACCATTGTTACTTATAAGTTGTAACACATCTTAGTTATATAATTGCTTAGAAACATATCAGCGCTTGTTTGTGTAAATACAAATCATTTATAGTGAAGGAGTTGAACCAACAGTTCTAGGCACCACCCACTTATTTTTAGCAATGGCGAGAAAGTGTGCTGCTGAAGTATGTTTGAAAATCCTGACATATTATACTAATTTGATAATCCTGACATATTATACTAATTTGCTATGGCATACATCGATGTAAAATAGACACTTCATCTAATAAAAAACACCAGTAGCCAATTGTGCCCACATTCAAATAGTTTCCCATGCACCGATGATAAAAAGAGAAAACCATTTGAAACGTGAAATAGTTGCCTAAGTTTCCATTATTTATCGCTCTCACGTGTTTAATAGTGTTAGTAAAAAAAAAAAATATATATATATATATATATATATATATATATATATATATATATATATATATATATATATATATATATATATATATATATATATGTGTGTGTGTTTGTATGTTTTATTATTATTGTTATCATTTTATTGTTGTTATTGTTATTGTTATTATTATTATGATTGTTATTATTATTATGTACGTTAGCAAGAACCACCGACAGTGCTGCCGCCAATCGGCAACCGCATCAAACGTATATAAACATCGTCTAATCCAGGAGATACCTCTCAACGCAGACTCAAAGGGCTTTAATTTCTGTCGTCGCATGCTTACCTTTGCCCAACACCTATGACACACTTTTTTAAACATTGTATAACACAATATTAGAAACAAACCAGGCACGATACCACGATACCACTCACACACTCCACAACAGTGGCGCCACTCACACACTCCCTAACAGTGGCGCCACTCACACACTCCCTAACAGTGGCGCCACTCAGCATATCACCATTGCCACAACTTGAAGTCAAAGTCAAAATGAACAGTTGCTGATTGGTAGAAAGGATTGGCTGGCTGAGCAACGTCCTTGTTGTTTACAACTTGTTACGTCAAAGCAACAGAGCACCTGAGAAACGTAACTTATATGTTTAAGCAAAAACGAACGTTATAGTGTTTCTATACACATTTTCAATACAAACACTATCCACGATTGCATGCAACTGAAACTGTAAGATTTCTTGACAACATTTAGAAGTTTACCATATAAAATAAAGATATGCATAATCTGTACATCAAATATAAGTTGTGGCAGTGGTGAAATGGTGAGTAGTGCCCCTGGTGGGGAGTTTTTTGCTAAATCCTCTTCGTGGCACATAAGTCCACAAGAGAGCGCCACTGCATATGGCGAATAGCTCGCCTGGCAAGGGTGTCCCATATCACATCGCATTCTTTCGTTTCATTTTCAACTGTCCGTCTCCATGTTTCTTTCAGCCGACCCCGTCTCCGACTTCCATCCGCTGTAATTGTTCTTCCCAGGTATAGGGTCAAAAACATCAGAAATGTTACAAATGATACAGATAAACAAAGTTTATAGGATGGTCTAGAGACTCTAGACAAATGAATTGAATGGTCAGAAAAATGGCAAATGTTATTCAATGGGAAGTGTAAATGCATATACATACGACTTGGAAACATTGACGAAGAATATAAAAAGGTGAATGCTGTACTAAATAGAACCACGCAAAAAAAGGATTTACAAGGAGTAACATTTAGTGCTGACATGAAAGTTTCAGAGCAATGTTAGACTGCTGCTTCAAATGGAAATCAAATTCTATGGCTAATTAGCAGAACGTATCAGGAGAAACAGCTAATTATACAGCTGTACAAAGCAATAGTTAGACCGCATTTGGAATAGTGTATACAAACATGGAGGCCATATCGTTAGAAGGACACAGACAAGCCAGAAACGAAGAGCAACTAAAATGATTCCAGAATTGAGAGACCTTGTTTATGAAAGCCGCTTATTAGAATATGGTTTGACAACACTAAAAGTGTTGTCAAATACATAGATGATAAAATTGTTGGACTCTCGATAAGCCAGTGGCTTCCTTGTCCACTTGCCATCTGGAACTTGTTGTTTGGGATGGCAGTCTTGTTAAATCTTGTTAACATATTCCTGAACCTCTTCCAACGCTTCATTATTGATGATGGCAGAAGGGTTGTCTGTCTTGTGGCTGTTCCTCGTTAGTGTGTTTTTCTTGCCCGAGAAAATTTACATTTTGTTGAACATTGTGTCTTTTTTTAAATTGAAAACGCCAGTTTGGGTTTTAGTCCCAACAGTAAATTGTTTTGTTTTTAGGAACGTAGTACCATTGTTTATTATTGCATTGTTCGATTTGGGAGTTTGCCTCCAGAAAATCGTGTTTTACCACAAGAATTGCCTCTTTGTGCCCCATCAATAATTCGTGGACAATTGTGCCCTTCTGATAATTCTAAGTGTCCCGTTGGGTCTTATTTCCACCAATGAACTGTTTTTTGTTATGGAATATAGTGTAACTTGTTATCAGGGAAGGGAAAGAACCCAGTTAAGATTTCGCCTCCAGAAAGCCAAGCTTTTATTGAAAATTTTGGTTTTGTTTAAACATTGGAAGTACACGTTTGGGCGTTGACAATCAAACTGTCGTTTTATGAACAATTTGCCCTTTTAATAATTTAAAGTGCCCCTTCAGACCATTACAATACAGCTGTATCGGTAAATTAGCCCTTTAATGGAAAAAGTCGCCTCTTACATTGTATGACACATTGTATGGTTTCGTCACTAAAATATATCACAATGGCGACTTAGACTCCACGTCGGCGGTTGAGCTGATAACCATTCTGTTTGGCATTCTTTTATCATTGTGACAAATCAGAAAGAAGTCGGTTTAGTGTTTTAAAAAACAAACATTTATCAGTTTACGTAGCATACTACAGTCTTGCATACAATTGCCTACAGTTATATATTAATAATAATAAAGTAACACAGTTGAACAGTGCAAGTACATATTTAGTACTAATAAACTGTGTAAGTATTAGCTTAATGTGACACATGCCTAATTGAAGAGTGACACATGCCTAATTGAAGAGTGACACATGTCTAAGTTTCCTACAATATGTATTCATGCATCAAACCGTTGTTGGCTCATAGTTGCTTTCTAACATAACGTCTTCTATACAACACAGCTAAAACAGACTTAGCTAAACTCGAACGTGAACAAAATTGCCTTTTACGTGTTGTACTTTAATATTTTCAGAAACAAACCTTTATTAGGTTACGTAAAGTATTGTAACAGGCTTTATATCATAATGTTATACGTTGCTAGTAACAGGCTTTATATCATAATGTTATACGTTGCTAGTAACATGCTTTATATCATAATGTTATACGTTGCTAGTACATCACATTGTTATATATTATTAACCAATTGTGTAGCTATTAACTTAATGTGACACATGCCTAACTGTAAGAATCCTACTTGTAAGTTCTCAAACCAATCGCTACAACATGTATTCCTAGCAACGTGTGTTAATTACAAGCGTCGTTGACTAATAGTTTTCTTCTAACATAACGCTTTCTACAACGGAATCAATACAGTCTTCTTAATAGTAGTTTACCTATTTTGAATCGGCATGCTTATATTGTATTGTATATACAGGGTACACACACGCACACGCGCACGCGCACGCGCACGCGCACGCGCACGCGCACGCGCACGCGCCCACGCACACGCACACGCACACGCACACACACATATATATACACACACACACACACACACACACACACACACACACACACACACACACACATATATATATATACACACACACACACACACACACACACACACACACACACACACACACACACACACACACACACACACACACACACACACACACACACACACACACACACACACACACATATATATATATATATATATATACACACACACACACACACACACACACACACACACACACACACACACACACACACACACACACACACACACACACACACACACACACACACACACACATATATACACACACACACACACACACACACACACACACACACACACACACACACACACACACACACACACACACACACACACACACACACACACACACACACACACACACACACACATATATTTGGTAACATAAGACATCCCATGTGGTAACGTGTGCGGATGAAAAGCTGTCCCTAACATTACCATCGATTGTGACTTTACAATGTCGTCACAAGTGTCTTGCATGTGTCAGTCTGACACTGAGGCATGCAAGACACTAGTCTACGTCCTAGTGACGCCGCGATTGGATTACAACATTGCAGTGTTGTGTGGCATTACTGAGACTCTTATGACCAAGCTACAGATGGTGCAGAAATCGGCAGCCAGTTTGATCGTGCGACAGCAAAAGCAGCAGCACATAACACGGGTACTGACTGAATTATCGGTCCCGGTCGCTGGCGGGTGCAGTACAAACTACTGGTCCTTGTTTTCTCACACCAGGTCACATGTCTCACCTACGGACCCCGTATGCACCAACCAGCAACCTTCGATCTGCTGATCTGCGTCCGCTGGTAGTGCCGCGCTACAAACTGGAGGGCTACGGCAGACGGGCTTTCTCGGTGTACGGACCTACTGCTAGTACGCTTTGCCGGATTACATAAAACAAGCAGATACGCTGTGTAAATGTAAGAACATATTGAAAAACCTTTTCATTTAGTCGTGCGTATTTCCGATGAGGACTAATTGTAAGCGAGGACACTTTTTATAAACATGCATTTTATCTATTTATTTATTTACTATAATTATCTATTTATTATATTTACTAATATTAATCGAATACCCTATTTTTAATATATATATATATATATATATATATATATATATATATATATATATATATATATATATATATATATATATATATATATTTTATATGTAATATTATATTAATTATTTTATTATTGCATATACGTAACGGGCTATAAACTTGCTGGTCACAGATGTATGGCGCCTTATCATTTGTTTTAGAATAATTATAATAATTCCGAAACTTTCGTTATTAGAAACGTATGAAATAATGGGTTTTAACAATAGTATAGACGATGAGATTAATATGAGATCAACTATGAGTTTTCTACGATATTGAATATTTATGAAAACATTTATAGAAGTATATGTTACCACTTTAGGATGGTAGCTATGATTTCCGAAATTATTCATTTTCACACAGGCCGATACATGAATGGAACGCATTATTTGCTGATTGTGTAAATGCTAGCAGTGTAAAAACGTATGAAAACAATAAAACACAACATTTATAGATATCCTGTAAGGCCTGGTAACATATATTTGACTAATTACTCTTAGTTAGCAAATAACTGCCATCTGGGATTTGCCTTGAATGGCAACCGTGTAACACATGACGGCGCTGGTCACGATAAATGAAAGGTGCACACAGATCAATATGGATCTGCACAACGTTCACAATATTCCACACATTCATCAGCGTACACGACCACGTCCGTATGTTTTTTTCGAAAAGTTCTGTGTCATCTCCTGCTCGAACTTCAGTCGGAGGTAATGGAGATGTTGGTGGTCTTTTGTGATGAGTTCCGTGATATCTCTTGTTCGAAATGGTTGCCGAAATTGGACACCTTAATGTCTTTCTCCTCTACCCAATAGACCGCGTACAACTTGGGCACGAACAGACACAACAAGGTCATGCTTGCGTTGAGTAAAAGTGCCAGCGACAGCAGCGCCGCCTTGTGGTAGGCATAGAAGGCGGCGAGATAAGTAGGCAGGAAGGCGATCCAGATAAAGATGGTCGTCACGACGGAGATGAAGATGTACCAGGACTCGTTGAAGTTGTCGGGCAGCCGGCGTGTGAGGAAGCCGAAGACTGCGCACAGGAGCAGGAGCAGGATGTTGAAGGAGAGCGGAATGAGCAGAGCCTCGAGCTGCAAGTCGCACTGCAGCTCGACGTAGTTCTCCGTCACCACCGGCATGTTGAGTCGCGCCGTCGGTGGGAAGAACACCGCCGTGCCGACTGACAGGCCCACCTATAACAAGGAATGACATCGTGTAAATTATAACATCTTTTCCCAATCTCACATTGCTCACAATTGATTCGTCGCACTGCCATTTCACTGCAAATCAATTGGAATGTTGCTGCAGTTCGCTTACGGTATCGTTAGTATGAGTTATTAGAAACGGTTTACTTTTTAACCATTCAAAAACATATCGTGTGGACGCCGTGTTGGAACTGAGAGAAACTGAAAGCCGTGAGCAAGACTTTGTTGTTGTGCTTGTTGAGAATGTGGATGTGGTCGTTTCTGGAAAGGGCGTCCATAAAAGTCGTCGACGTATAACTATTGGAAGTACAAACTGAAAGCCGTGAGCAAGACTTCGTTGTTGTGCTTGAGAATGTGGATGTGGTCGTTTCTGGAAAGGGCGTCCATAAAAGTCGTCGACGTATAACTATTGGAAGTACAAACTGAAAGCCGTGAGCAAGACTTCGTTGTTGTGCTTGAGAATGTGGATGTGGTCGTTTCTGGAAAGGCCGTCCATAAAAGTCGTCGACGTATAACTATTGGAAGTACAAACTGAAAGCCGTGAGCAAGACTTCGTTGTTGTGCTTGAGAATGTGGATGTGGTCGTTTCTGGAAAGGCCGTCCATAAAAGTCGTCGACGTATAACTATTGGAAGTACAAACTGAAAGCCGTGAGCAAGACTTCGTTGTTGTGCTTGAGAATGTGGATTTGGTCGTTTCTGGAAAGGGCGTCCATAAAAGTCGTCGACGTATAACTAGAAAACCAAATGTAATAATATGAGATGAAACAGCGCTGTAACGGCCTGGGGCTCACCTGCACAGTGACAGCTATCGTGACGATGACCATCTGAGAACCGGTGCTAATGAGTTTCACTCGCAACTGACATCGCTCGGCCGCAGCGAACAGACGGTACATGCGATTTGTTTTGAGGAAGAGCGGCGCAAAGATGGCGGCGATGCTGATGTTGAATCCAAAGTAGTTGACGTAGCAAGACCACGTGGTCGGCTCATAGATGAAGGCCAGAACGGTCAAGTAGGCGACAAACAGACCGACGATGATGATGCCGCACAGCTCTTTGCTCGATCCTTTGATCACCTTGCGGTTCCGGTGCATCACGAACAGTACGGTGACTACAAGAGTTGAGAGAATGCCAACACAGCCAAGGATGGCCAGACCGATACCGATCATGTCGTCCCACTGCAAGTAGGTGGGCTCGATGCGCACGCATGTCGTGTGATTGACGTCATCTGGCCACGTGAGCAGGTCGCACGTGACGCAGCCTGTTATGGCGGCGTTCAGTCGTTCGTTGCTGCGACATCTCCGACAGTCCCAGCAACACTTGAGTTCCCGCTGCAAACACGGAGAAGCGATGTCATAATGTGCAATATCACACGGTGTCAACAGCAGCAGTATCAACATAGACTGTCTGACGCCAACCAGCGACAGCGGTATCAACATAGACTGTCTGACGCCAAGTTAGCAACACCAGCGACAGCGGTATCAACATAGACTGTCTGATACCAACCTAACAACACCAGCGACAGTGGTATAAACATAGACTGTCTGACGCCAAGTTAGCAACACCAGCGACAGCGGTATCAACATATACTGTCTGACGCCAAGTTAGCAACACCAGCGACAGCGGTATCAACATATACTGTCTGACGCCAACCTAACAGCACCAGCGGAAGAAACATAGACTATCTGACGCCAACATAACATCACCAGAGGCAGCGGTAGCAAAATTTACTGACGTCAACATAACAGCACCAGCGGAAGCAACATAGACTATCTATAACGCCAACCTGAATGTAGTATTCGCCGACTGCGCACGGTTTGGCACAGACAGACTCCGGGATGACACTTGAGTTGTCACTTGTCGTCTTGGCGTTCCACTGAATCTGTGACACGTTCAGCTCCACACCGGCCGAGTTTCGATTCCATCTCCCTACAAAACCATGCCGTAGAATCATTATTCTAGAAATAAACCTGAGAGTTCATATTTTATGACAGCCCTTTGTGACGCCGCTTTGCTTACATGTGTGTCACCGCCGTGGTGACACAAGGGACATAGGGTAACTTATTTAGAAAGACTGTGTAAAAACTAAGCAGCAAGCGAGCGTCACCCACCGAATACACCAACTATTGTGGGGCGACGACTCACCGATCACGTCATGCGTGTACTCGCCGTTGTCAGCCAGGCGGACCTGTTTGATGACGTAGCCACCGATGAGGTCCCCTTTGTCATCAAACGAGACAGTCTTGGCCGAGTAGCCTTCAAACGACACGTTGCGGATGTAGCTCAGAAGCTGCGGCCCATTGGCGCAGTCCTTCAGCACCGTGCGGTTGCCTTTATGATCTGGACAGTGGTCAGCTATGAGCGCGTGCAGACCGAGTGCGGTCGCCGTGACACTATCCATTACCTGAGGAGAGACCACAATTGAAATATCCAATCGTTTGTTTGATTTGTTGGAAAATACAGTCTCTAGCTCAAATGCGAGTTCAATAATGAATTTCTCTATACCGTTTTTTCCTAACTTTAAAACTTTCAACCACTGGCCGATTTGGCAGTAGACGAGGAACTGGTTAGTCGTATAAGAAAGCAGTAAATTCATTAACTGAAATCGGCAGAAATCTGTCGTCGATAAAAATCGAATTAAATTCCTTAACATAATGTCACGAGTGAATGTAGAAAATCTACGATATGAAAACGAAAACGTTACTAGAAAAAGAGACGTTATCGTTATCGTTATCGTTATAGCTAATTAATAAAGTAGATTGTAAATTCATATGTGTATGTCACAGGTATTGACAACTTTAATTATAGTAATAATAATTTAGTTCTTATGTAGCGTATACTCCTGTACATAGATCAATGCGTTTTCCAATAACATAATACATACATAAAAATGCACAATAAAATAATATAATAACTCAAAACTATTACAACTATTACAACTGTCTCTTGCATAAATGTAATGTTGAACGCGCTATGTATTTGAAACCCCACCACACATTCCATATGCGTGCGTGCGAGCGTGCGTGCGTGCGTGCGTGCGTGCGTGCGTGCGAGCGACCGTGTGTGCGTGCGCGAGTGCGTGCGTGCGTGCTGTCTATACACACCTTGGAGGGCCAGTGAGACCAGTGGAAGGTCGGGATGTCCGTGATGCTGGGGTACAGCGAGTCACATGACGACGTGTTGCTGCAGGCGAAGTCTTCGCGGTAGAACTCGCCGGACCACTGACTGCCGCTGTAGCCGTTCCACGGACGCTGCTGGGCGTAGAACGTCTGAAGGCAACCACATCTTCTCATTAACAATAGCGCAGGCAAACACACATTCATATATACATGATCCGTCCGTCCGTCCGTCCGTCCGTCCGTCCGTCCGTCCGTCCGTCCGTCCGTCCGTCCGTCCGTCCGTCCGTCCGTCCGTCCGTCCGTCCGTCCGTCCGTCCGTCCGTCCGTCCGTCCGTCCGTCCGTCCGTCCGTCCGTCCGTCCGTCCGTCCGTCCGTCCGTCCGTCCGTCCGTCCGTCCGTCCGTCCGTCCGTCCGTCCGTCCGTCCGTCCGTCCGTCCGTCCGTCCCGATAAACACAAGAATTGGCAAAGAAACATCCCCACATTAGTGTATGGTGCATCGCCAGGGGATGGTCCATCGACAGGGGATGGTGTATACAGAAAGCACTGGTGGTACAATGTTAGTCCAGCCTCGCTGGACAGTATTCTCCGTGACACTGGCCGTGCAGCGGTTGCAGCCACCAATCTATGTGTCCACCGCGTTGTCCAGCCCTGTTTTACAAAGAAATTTTGAACAGTAGTTCCAGCATAAGAAATGCTAGCTTCGTTACATGCTCGATTTCAATCCTATCTACCAGTCGACAGTTAATCAACATTAGCTCGTCTTACAAACCTCGAAGCCAGCAGCTCGTGCGAACGGGATCTCCATTGAGAAGGCACCAAGAGCGGCCGGCTCGTGACCTCGGATAGCTTCCAGAGTGAAGGACTCGCTCCCGACCCATATGAACTCTCCAACGGCGTTGTTGCGCGTGATGGCCGCTAGGAGACTAGACACTTGGAACGTAGTGAGGAATAGCACGACAACTCGAGCCTTGCCGAAGATGCGCAGAGCGCGTACGATCTCATCAAAGTCATTCGCCGTCGAATCTCGCGGCACCTACACAAAAAATGCCAACGTCCAAAATAATTAAATAAAAATCTATTTCAATAATTAATCGCAGTTGACATTTAACATATGTTCTGCTTGGCTGTAGGGCAGTTAACCATTATAAATAGTAATCAACAAACCAATAGGATATTTAATTTTGTTCGTGCTAGTTTGGTAGGACAATAGGACAACATGTAAATGTAGTTTACTTGCATGAGAGTAACTTTCTTTGAAAGTCACAAACAAACTATTCTGATAAATAAAAAACAACGTTTACGCCATTAATTTTTTTCAGAATCATTCGGCGCCTCCCGTCACCCCATTTGTCCGCCTAGCTCACCAGCCCGGCCTTATCAGCCCTGCCCTCCCCTCTGCCCGCACCCGGTCTCCCTGCCTCCCGTCTCCTCACCTCCTTCGCGTATGCGATGCAAATTCCCCGCTGTTTGGCGTTCTTATTGACATTGCTTATTGCCGTGGAGCCGTAATTACCCGCCGTGTGTAGCGTCGAGATGTACGACCAGTTGTAGAAGTCCACCAACTCTATCATCGCCTCCGTCTGGTAAGATGGTAAAACCGGGATGTTAATGTTACAATGTTAACCTTTTCGTTTAGTATTTTTTACATGAAAAAGGAACGACTTTAGAAATGTTGGAAGATTGAAAGACACACTGTGTGATACCAGCAACATGTTGCCATGGACTTATTATAACATTCGTTAAGAATCAATCGGGGTAGGTTTCAAATACGCGCCAACTGCCAATTGGTACACGTGTTACAACGTACCTGGTACATGTCTGGCGGCACGACTCGGGAGAAGTAATCATACTTGGTCTTGTCGCTGAGCGAGTCGCTGCTCGCTGTGTAGCTCACCTGGGACACAGCCAGCAATAACACACTTAAACACAGTTGAGGTGTGCGTGTGTGTGCGTGCGTGCGTGCGTGCGTGCGTGCGTGCGTGCGCGCGCAGATAGGCAGGTATAAAAACATTTATATAGTAAAGTGCGAAATTATAAATTACCTAATGCAAGATCGTTTCCTAGCTTAAATTGACACGCACCCCAACGGTTAGATTTAGGTTTTGTCACCAAAAATGTTTTGCCGCGGTTTTGACAGGAGAGTCAGATCATTTTATGTTTTCTCTTTGCTCACCTGAGGGACTCTGTGAGCACTAAGCAGACTACTGACGAGGATGGAATTGGAGCTCGAGTGCGGTCCAACGACAGCTGCTACGTCATAGAAGGCACGGGGCGCCGGGCCGCCGGAACACGACTGCCTCACACACTCCATGACCGGGGTGAGACGGGTCGCGTGGGTCAACGCCACCTACAGACAAAGTACAGTCACCACCGACATGCTTGTCACACTTATCACGTCACTTACATGCTTGTCACACTTATCACGTCACTTACATGCTTGTTACGTAGTTATTGCATAATCACAACTAACTCTTACGATATTCAAACCAATGTTGCAGTGTTAGGGCCTAATGCACTAAATACTACGTTTTCTTGCGTGTTAGAGGTGCTGCTAAGATGTACACGAATCGTTCGTATACATCGATATGATATTACTCTTATATAATGAGACATGAGAGCCTGATTATAATTTATATCCACAATCTAGATAGTGGCATATGGTGTCGCCATCTTACGGAAAAAAACGAGACTAGTAAGGTTTAGGTTTGTTTCATCGCTCATAAATGTGTGATGAATACATAAGCCAGCGTTTCCGTCATACTAAGACAGCGGCTAATATTGAGTAATACATATAATGTTGTGGCCTTAGCCTGCCCACTCAGCCCGTTGACTCCAACCAACCTTGCCTCGGCCGCAGTCATTAAGGAGGGCATAACCCAGGGATACGTTGGGAAGAATATTGGGATCAGCGTTGATCTTGTCGATGACATAGATGGCTGACTGGGCGCCCTGCACGACGAACCCCCGCACCCTTAAACCACAAGTCCTGTTTTGTTCGGCCGCCGACAGAGGGAAGAGGAAGCCCAACATGATGTCCCCGTCCTTGATCAGGTCATCCCCTGGCTGGTCGTACGACTGCAGGAGTAAAGACGCACCGCTTTAAATGTGCATTTTATTTTATTTATCCGCTATGGTGACCAACCTTCAACAACAAACTTGGACAACATAACGTTTAAGGAAGATGTTTTTATCATCATTGCAGATGACATCTAAATATTTTAGTAGTATTTTTTAACAGTAAGTGCCGCTATGAAATTAAGTTTTTGCTATTTTAATATGTCATGCTTGAGTGCATACTGCGTATACATGCAAGTTGTGGAACATTACAGCACAGCACATTGACCTGCTGTAGTGAGCGATATTTACCTGGAAGACGGCCGTCGTAGTGAAGACGAGGAGTAGCAGGAAGAAAAGCGTCTGGAGGTTGTGCCCGGTCATCGTCTACTCTGTGGGGCTCCTGACAACAGACAGCCCGGTCATCGTCTACTCTGTGGGGCTCCTGACAACAGACAGCCCGGTCATCGTCTACTCTGTGGGGCTCCTGACAACAGACAGCCCGGTCATGTAATGAAAGTTTGATAAGGACAGGGGAAGCTCCTGGCTGACGTATCGGTTCAGGGCAGGTTTTATTCTACGGATGCTTATCGCTTCTATGGTTGTCCTCCTAAACCACTCCTTGTGATCTAGCATTCTTACATACTTCATAGAACACTGATATTCTGTGTAGGACAAGTGGTCTCGCTGTCTGCCTGATGCTTTTCACATTCAAGGAAGCTGCAGAAACCTGCGCCTGTCATGTGTTGACTAGTTTACTCTAGTGGGGTCCCCTTTCAGTTTTCCATGGGTGGTGATGTCTGCTAGGAAGCCTGCTACTTAGTGTCGTATTGTATAGCATCCATTATCACAGTTGTTTGCTGCTCGTAGAGTCGAGATGGGGTGTTTCTGCTTAACTCCTGGCGTGCCTTCCTCTCTGCCATTCAGACGCTGGAGCTGTTCTGTTTTAATTCATGTCTCCTCACAGCTTCTGCTACATCTTTTCTGAAACCACCGGCCTACTGTTACATGACGATGTGACATGACCGTAGCGAGAAGTTTCAATAACCACCATTAGCCGTGGTCAATAACAGTTATGCACGGACATACACACGTAGTGAAAGCAAATATGCCTTATCAGGTGCGGCACCCGAAGTGCCCTCCCCATTAGACTTGCGCGTGCGAATTAGACTGACCACAGAGTTATAGTGACCAATGAATCGATAAACATCCATGCCAGATGAAAGGTTGCGCTGAGCCGCGTGTGAACGATATCTTGCGGAAAAGAAGGAGCTGACGACGAATTTAATGTCACCAGAGTATCTCAAAGAGTGGACACCTGATAATTTAATGTCACCAGCGTGCTGGTATCTCAAAGAGTGGACACCTGATAATTTAATCTCACCAGAGTATCTGAAAGACTGGACACCTGATAATTTAATGTCACCAGAGTATCTGAAAGAGTGGACACCTGATAATTTAATGTCACCAGAGTATCTCAAAGAGTGGACACCTGATAATTTAGTGTCACCAGAGTATCTCAAAGAGTGGACACCTGATAACACATTTTTAATCGGCAAATGACCGCAATATCATAATTCATTAGCATTGTCGTTGGAGAAACCTCATCCCTCCTAGCTCGACAGCTCTGTATCCACAGCCCTTGTAATAATAATACTACTAATAATAATAATAACACTTCTAATGCGCCTAAATCCGAAGGAGCTGAAGCTCCGAAACGCAACAAACCAGAAGGTGAAGAGTGAATATGGTGAACAGGATGCTAGTAAACAGGATGCTAGTAAACAGGATGCTAGTAAACAGGATGCTAGTATGACAATAAACAGGTGTTGCTGGCACCACTTCGTCCTGGTTTGAGCGTAGATGGCGCTAGTGTAGTTCAGTGCGGAAATGTGTATATCTTTCCATTGACATTGATGCATGATGCAATAAATCTTGGTTTTATTGGCCGTGAGTGTTTACAAATGATATTAGTCACTGCATCATAGCAGCGTATTTCTACTGAACAATGGTAGAAACAACGCTAAATTCGTCGAAGAAACAATGCATCAGCTCGACGACGTACAATTAACGACCTCGTTAATCACCATTTCGAGTACCTGGTGGATCTCTGGTCGCAGCGTATATTGCCGGTGATGATCCCGATGAAACATTGCAGGGTTGATAAATAGTGGAACCTTTGGCGACCATGTCACCTTGCAAAGGGTTGCCAATCATTATCAGGTGAACTTATGTGACGTCTCAAGTTGATACAGACATACTACAATGGTTGTATCGCCATATAAATATTTCAACCACGGACTTCTACCTCTGATACTGGGCCATATGGTGGACGGGTATGGCGATCCCTGCATTAGTTTGGCATTCGCCTCTACTGATGTGATTTATGACGTATTGACTGAGGGGAGATTGAACAATGCCGTTGAACTTGAGGCGAATCATACGGAGACCGATGTTCTGCCACTTCCACGTGAGGTACACCATGAGGATATGACCACCAACTCTTGATCACTTCCACGTGAGGCACACCGTGAGGATATGACCACCAACTCTTGATAACGTCCACGTGAGGCACACCGCGAGGATATGACCAACCACTTTTGATCACATCCACGTGAGGCACACCGTGAGGATATGACCAACCACTTTTGATCACGTCCACGTGAGGATATGACCACCCAATCTTTATGCATATGTAAGGAGTAAAAAAAAAGTTTACGATAAGGTTGGACCACTAGAAGACAGTGCTGGATATAAATATCATAGTCTTTTTTCAATGGCAGAATACCTAAATGGAAATCAGTTTTGAGTGTGGAACCACACGGATCGGTATTAGAACCTTTATTAGTCTTAATATATAGCAATGACTTGAATTAATTTTGTTATAAAAAGCAAAGTACTAAAACATACGAATGACATAAAGGTGCTTACAAAAGTTAAACGTGATGGAAAGTTACAAGACGATCTAGACAAATTAGTAAAATGATCTGTCAAATGATCAGTCAAATGGCAGGTATTATTAAATGTTGCATACATTGCCTACATACGTGTATACACAATTCCAGGTACAATTATAAAAGAAAATGACTTAGGGGTAACACGTAGAGCTGACATGAAAGTTTCAGAGCAGCCTGGAAGCAGGTTCAAATGGTAATTACGTTTTTATGTCGTTTAGAAGAAATATAACATACAAGGAAAAAAGCGCTAATTATACATCTGCATAATACACTAGTTAGGTACCATTTAGAACTTTGTATACAAACTTGGAGACCATATCATAAGAAACACATCATTACGCAGTAAATAATACAGAGGAGAGCAACTAAACTGGTTCCAGACATGAGATACATTAGTTCTGAGAAACGCCTAAACAAATGTGGTTTAGCAACACTTGAGACAAGTGGAATTACGAGGAGATTAAATATAAGATATTAAAGACTAGACTAGACGACACGAAGTAACTTTAGTGAAGGATCAATGTAAATTATTTATCAGAAATTACTCATTCTCACAGAGGACAATAAATTAATGGAACACATTATTTACACCTTGTGTAAATGCTAGCATGTTTAAAATCAAAACTGACAAATATTTCAGAAGGGCGGGTTACATATATGAATAATTATTGGAGACTCGATAAGCCAATGTCTTCCTTGTCCACTTGCCATCTGGTCTTTTTCGCGTTGGATGACAATCTTGTTAAATCTTTTTACACCCGAGGCACGACATGAGGGCATGACCACCAACTCTTGGGCGAGTTCACGCATTACATAATGGTATTTTTTATCAGAGATTATATGCTGGTCACTCATTGGTTGGTATTTTAAATCTGTTAATGTGGATAATATATATTTGACGAGGAGTTTCCAGGTTCTGGTCCACGTGAACGACATGTTAATCTACGAACTCAAGTTAAACGAAGCCTTGGAAAACCATTAGTATTCAGGAATTAGTACGTTTTGCGTGAAAGAGTAGCGGTGAGATTGAGATATGTATTCTGACATAAAAGCAGAGCTTCTCTGTACCGTGCGGTACGCTTTTGAAACATCTTTATCCGTTACATTTTGTAAATGATTGTTGCATGATAGTGTATGCGTGCAACTGCCGGTAAGAAATTTAGCAGTAGTATTTAAAACGTAAACTGATAATACCACAATCCATGCCACCCGCTCGATGATGACCAGTTTTATCCAAGCTCCATAAAGTGACAATCTGATAACGTAATTCGATTGTTTGAGGTGCATCGTCCAGTTCATAATCCTGGTAAATACATACATCTTAGTCATATTTCTATATTACATATTTTACACACTTTGAATAGTACGCGAAGTTGTACTTGTACTGACATTTCGCATATTTTCATATATTTATCAAATATTTCACGCTATGTAATCAGGAATGTCTGGTGCGTCTACGAATGACGGCGAGTCATCACAAAAATCAGTATCCTTAACATTGTTGCAAAATCTGCCTTTTGTTACTAAAACATCTATGCCTATCAAAATGGGGTAATTGTATTTTTCTATGAGAAAGCCATAGCGACGTTCGACTGATCTCAAGAGGACGATTTTATGCATTACGTAGTTACGTTATATAACCTGTGTAACTATTTCAAAACAGAAGGATACTGTTTGAACAGGCAGAATATGTGGAAAACATGACAGGAAAGAAGATCACCTTCCCAAAGCAGGAGACGTGACACCTCTGGCTTCGTTTTCTAAAGAACACAAGTACTTTCCGATAGAATACCAACACAAGTATATATATGGCATGATACATACCTTTAAGGTACACTGCAAACGGCCGGTATACTATTTAGGCACCCGATGTTTACGAATGATTCAAGACGACTGGCAGCCGAAGACGCTGGTCACGGTTTTATATCGGCAAGACACATCTGAAGCCCGGGTTGACGGACGACGAATCGTAAGTGAACGGCCATGAAACGTCCTGATAAAGGCATCGATGGGTGTCACCTGTCCTTTGTCACCGACGATTTCATGGTACTACGGTTGTGTGACGCGCAGGACAATTACAAATATGTTGCACTATTAGACGACGAGATACTAGCGCGGTCAGTAAACCGACGCTCTCTCTCCCTCTCTCTCTCTCTCTCTCTCTCTCTCTCTCTCTCTCTCTCTCTCTCTCTCTCTCTCTCTCTCTCTCTCTCTCTCTCTCTTGCAGGACACTTGGGTGATTTGCTCGGGTACTTCAGGTAGGATAATCGATGTGGCAACACTTCTGGCTTTGTGCTAAAACTGCCCTTTCGTCATTTATTTTCTGCATCCATTACTCCAGATTGAAGGCGGGTCCGGTCGTATGATGACAATGATATTGAGGTTTCACTAATGTTCACGGGTCAGTATGACAAGCGGTCATTCAAGCTACCTCTTAACACCAAAAATCTATATATTTTTGTAGAATATTCTATATTCTATTTTTGCGGAGACAATTGTGTAGACTTCAGAAAATATTCTTTATAATGTTGATAGAATATTGTATAGACTTTTGTATAGAATATTCCATAGGATTTTTGCGGACATTTTAATGTAAAATTGGTAATATTTTATAGTTTTATATACAACATTATATTATGATCTGTAAAATTCTATGACATTCTATACAAATCTGTGGAAAATGGAAACAGACGGAACTTAATTCCATAGAAACTTTAGTGTTCTATAGTTTTCTATGCAACATTCGACTACGTCACAAGTTCGAGTTCTATAGAATTAAATACTTTTGGCTAAGGGACGGCATATGAATCAGCCAAAGTGTTGAGAATACCAATACAAGGCTATTTCCAAAATTAGAAATAACAATAAAATATTAATAAGCATTAATGTATTTGATAGTTTAACTGCCTGGTCATGCAGTTACACTGATAATCATCTCGCAAGTTCCACGTCGATGTTATATACTTGCACAGATTAATGAATTATGAAATTGTTGTGGACACTTAATAAAGGGAAAAACATAGAATTGCACACCCTTATGTGTGAGTAAAAAGTTAATGTGAATTATTGCATGTGTCCTATGGCATGCCACTTACTTCTTCAGAAGTGAAGGTCTTACGGTGTCTCCTACGAATTGGGTGACTGCGAATCTTGGATATTGGAGAGCAGTTGCTTCTGTGATCAAAGTCGGAGACGCAGCAGTCTTGATTCGCCGGACGGTTTGGCTTAAGTAGGCCATCCCAAGCGCTCTCCGTTGGGTGTCGTGGTGCCATGTTCCACCAACAGTGCTGCCGCCAACCGTCAGCCGCCACACACGCATGACATCGTACTATTTGGTAGACCAAGTCTACAAAATAGTACGATGCTTACAGGCAAGTGAGGGTATGGGGATATACAAGAAACACGCAGAGTGGGGGAATGCCACGCTCGTTTCGCCTGGTCTAATTTGCCCCTTTCTGTCTATCCTGCGATGTTCCCCATACACGATCTGCATGATTTCTTTCTCGTGTGTACATTATCATAAGTAATGCTTTATATTTTGAACCTTATTCGTATACGAGACTAGGCTTGTGTTGACTGACTTCGTCGTGCTTGCCACGTGAATCCATTTCTTAAAGCGAAACCAAAGTCATAGCTTTGGGCCTATGCACACTATAACAGTTACTAAAACATAACCATTTGCAACTGCAATAAAAATTATCACGCCAGTGGTTTACTATGAAAATCTTGTTGAACACCCGACATCTTAATTCCATGGGTCGCGCCATCTTAATTCCATGGGTCGCGCCATGCTGTTAGACAACCCTACGTCACGAGTGCGTGTAGTCTGGCAATATTCTCTCACCAAATGAAACTGTATTTCACTAAACACCGTCTTGTACTTGTCAATGTGATATGGCCATGTTGTTTGCGTCTAATCGCAACTGATGCAACATAGCTGACTCTGTTTACTAGACTTATCCCGTCCTGACATAGCAGCTCGCTTGATTGAGATTTTGCGTAGCTTCCAACGGCCTTTCGATTTCGGTCGAAGGCACTTGATGCGTGTCACCGGAAGTCGATTTCTGCCAGGTGCTTATCGGTCGCCAAATCTTATCGGTCGCCAAATCTTATCGATCGCAAAATCTGAGAAAAGCCTCTACTAACGTACATGCTGTGTGTAATTCGATAAAATCAACACCTTTCATAAAAACGCAACCAAGCAGATACCCCTCAATTTCAGCCCAGCCCGGTGATTAATTTAGAAATGTTGGTACGTTGCCATCAAATCAAAGATCTAATATAGTAGTAAAGAAAACATTAACTTTGCCAACGTATTCGATGAGAGAATACTCGGGAAAAAATATCACAAAGGTAGTTATTTAGAGTTATTTTCTAACTGTTGGACAAAGACGGACACAGTGGGTGAATTGGGTGTTGAACCACTCTGTGGCTTTTGTTGGCCATAGACTACATATACGAAGAGTCCCTGTGATAGTGAGGATTGCGCGTGATGAGTGAATGTATGAGTGGTTGTCCAAGGAGGTGGATGAACATAGAAAGAGACGAGTGGACGTCGGCGCCTGGCAGGAGGTACTGCCAGACTGCTAGTATATCAATATAGAGATGGAGTGACGGCTGCGCCACCTGGAGAGTGGCTCACACTCAATGCGGCCATAATTCAATTCCTGTTTCCATCTTTGTCCGCCAGGAAAGCATTACTATAAATAACTCCAAATGACTGCCTTTGTGTTTTTTTTTTAAATACAGTGCCAATTGGTAGTTCAGAGGCCATTGGTGCAAGGAGGCGAAGGAACGTAGAAAGAGGCGTGTTGGTGTCGGCGCCTGGGAGGACATACTGCCAGACTGCCCCCTAAGATAGCGTAATAATATATAGATGCAATTGTTTTAGGAACATAGTTGTGGTGACATCCTTCTTTTCTTGCATTATGAAACACGATTAGAAGAAAACTATGCACGATAGCAATGCATCCTAATTTGTACTTACAATTAGATGTAATATTGTACTTATTTGACCCTGTGTAACACAACATATCATGTGGGGTGGATTAGACGAGGAACACACAAATCAAGCATACAACGTTTATCATACAACATTTCCTGAACAATCTATAACTCCTATGAAACAGTTGACCATTATCTACCTGACTGGTCCTGTACTAGGAGTGTGCGTACTACACAACACGCCCATTCTAAGATAAGATGATAATTTCTATTTTATATGTCAATAAACATCCATATGCATTACATCTGCTATGCTACAATTAAGTGTCGTACATTTCGAGTTGACGCGGCAGCTAAATGCCTTTATGTACATGCACTTCGATATTTTACTTAATTAATCAATAGCAAATAATATGAACATGTAGATGCACATTATACGGAGATGTAGGCCCCCATAAAGGCGCTTAACTGTCGCCTCAATTCAAGATCATAACAACATTGTCAACACAATATTCTATGGAGCATCAACAAACGAAATTAATGTGGTGGTGCATAGGGTCAGTCCAACAATCATAGGGTCAGTCCAACAATCATAGGGTCAGTCCAACAATAACGATGATAGCTGACCGGACATTCAGCAGGTCAAACCAACACAACGTCATGTGCCCCCTTAGTGCAGCACAGCTTAATGTTGCAACGGTGAATATGATTTAATTAGTAGTTGCGTCATTCGTGGCTAAAGAAAGCGAATTAATGCGTGTGTACCTCTTTTAACAAGATTTAACAAGATTGCCATCCAAAACTACAAGTTCCAGGTGGCAAGTGGACAAGGAAGCCATTGGTTTGTCGGGATTCCAACAATTTGATCATCTATGTATAGCACGCCCTTGTCAGATATCTGTAAATTTTATGTTTAGTCATTTGACTTTAAGTTTTAAGAACATATTCCTATTTATATCTCCGTAACCATTCAATATTTTAGAAACTTCAATTTGATCTCTTCCTACTTAGTCTCCTGGTCTCTGATGTTTCCAAACAACATTCTATTAAGTGACTTTCATGACTAAGGTTTTTCAGGTCTGGAATAATTTAGTTGCTCTTCGTTGTATTCTTTCTAGTTTATCTATGTCGTTCTTACGACATGGTCTCCATGCTGGTATGCAATATTCCATATGAGGCCTAACTATTGTTTTGTAAAGGGGCACAATTAGCTGTTTCTCCTTTTTTTTCTCCTAATTAGCCCTAGAATGTGATTACCTTTTGAAGCAGCAATCCCACATTGCTATGAAACTGTCTTGTCAGCACTAAATGTTACTCCCAAGTCCGTTCTTTTGTGGGTCTAGCTAATACAACATGCACTTGTGTTTGTGTACATGTACAGTTCGTGTTACTGTCTGTTCACAAGACATAACTTGTGTTTGTGTACATGTACAATTCGTGTTACTGTCTGTTCACAAGACATAACTTGTGTTTGTGTACATGTACAGTTCGTGTTACTGTCTGTTCACAAGACATAACTTGTGTTTGTGTACATGTACAGTTCGTGTTACTGTCTGTTCACAAGACATAACTGGTGAAATGTTTTCAGCGAGCATGGTGCGCCTACTAATAGACTGCAATAGCCGTCTGCATTATACCCAATCAGTTACAACTTACAACAAATTAGTTACAGACTCCGTACACCGAAACATTCCTGAATGTTGGTCTACAGAAGTCCAACTACCAGCGACCATAGCCACTCGTCAGCAGCACATCAGGGCAATGCAGCTTACATTTTGTGACTGTCGAAATGTTGGTGGCGGTGACTGGCGCGTTCTGTGACATGTCCAGCTCGAACTTCAGCCGGAGATTGTGGAGATATTGGTGGCGGTGACTGACGAGCTCTTTGACATCTCTTGCTCGATGTTGTCGCCGAAGTTGGACACCTTAATTTTTTTCTCGTCGATCCAGTAGACCGCGTACAACTTGGGCGCGAACAGACACAACAAGGTCACGCTGCCGTTGAGCACAAGTGCCAGCGACAGCAGCGCCGCCTTGTGGTAGGCATAGAAGGCGACGAGATAAGTAGGCAGGAAGGCGATCCAGATAAAGATGGTCGTCACGACGGAGATGAAGATGTACCAGGACTCGTTGAAGTTGTCGGGCAGCTGACGTGTGAGGAAGCCGAAGACTGCGCACAGGAGCAGAAGCAGGATGTTGAAGGAGAGCGGAATGAGCAGAGCCTCCAGCTGCAAGTCGCACTGCAGCTCGACGTAGTTCTCCGTCACCACCGGCATGTTGAGTCGCGCCGTCGGTGGGAAGAACACCGCCGTGCCGACTGACAGGCCCACCTACAATCAGGCAACAGTTGATTCGTCGCATTGCATCTCACTACAAGTCACTAGTGCCTTCCTTTTTCACGCAGGTCGTTTACGGCATTATATGTCAATTGTACGTCATATGCAACAACGTATATCCAAAATCTGTTTATTAAAGCTAACAGAGAAGCCAGCGAAAATCATTCAGATCAAGAAGACAGAGACTACGATATGATATTCAAGTGATACACAAGTAGTTGAGACCATAGAAAATGTCAGCAACGTTTATGAGGCATACCAACAAAACACAGTTAAGTTAACACATCCGTATAAGAAGCTGGAGTAGACATACACCGAGGTGATAGTAGAAGACATAAACAGTAGGATAAGAAGAGTAGGAATAGCACAAGCATGTGGCTATAGTAAGCACGGGCAGAGTTCGGGGACTATCAATAATATCACTAAAATTTATTTTCATTCCATGCGAGGTAGTTAGCATAATTGATTGAGCTGCATCGTGGACACTTTTGCAGTGACCCATGAGAGATGAGACCACGACAGGTTACATATTTACCCCCACTGTGGGATATTTTACTTCCCCTGCCATAGACACCATGTAGAACGGACCAACGGCTTTTAGTGTCTCTTCCGAAAGACAGGCGAAGTGGGATGAAGGAAATTGCCTTGTTTTAAAACGGCAGAAGATGGTTCTGAACCCAGGTCCCCTCGACCGAAAATCACATTGCTTTGTCATTGTCATTGAATTTGCCATTGGTGGAACAGAAGAAGAATTAGTCTTCAAAATATATAGGAAAAGAAGTAGTCGGATTGCGCCGGTGGTTGTCACAGACTTTGTTAGTGACATCGCATTTCCGTCGAAAAAAACCCCAACAGAACTGGTAAAAAGAGTTGAGACATCAGTCGGGAATGGTAAACTAGATGCTGGGGAAACGAAATAAATGGCCATTTATCTGAAACAAGCGATGTGGATCAGAGCTTAATGAAATATCTGACTTCATTAGCAGCGTGGAGGGCTTGCAACAAACTTACAAGTATGCAGAAGTCAACAGTCCTTAAGAAAGACTTTTCTTGTGTACAATTCAGTCTGTGCTGATGTATGGCTATGATGTCTGGTCTTTGACACCTACATTGGAATGAACATCAAAACACCAGAAACAGCGCTGTAGACGGCCGTGGGCCCATCTGTGGGTCCACGGCCCTCCTGTAGCAGGACGGCCGTGTGCCCACCTGTAGCAGGACGGCCGTGGGCCCACCTGTAGCAGGACGGCCGTGGGCTCACCTGTATACGGCTTACCTGTAGCAGGACGGCCGTCGAGGCGAAGACCATCTGATAACCGGTGCCGATCAGTTTCACTCGGACCTGACACCGCTCGGCCGCAGAGAAGATGCGGTACACTCGATTTGTCTTGATGAAGAGCGGCGCAAAGATGGCGGCGATGCTGATGTTGAATCCGAAGAAGTTGACGTAGCAGGACCACGTGTTCGGCTCGTAGATGAACGCCATCACGGTCAGGTAGGCGACAAACAAACCCACAATGATGACGCCGCTCAGCTCTCGACTCGATCCCTTGATCACCTTCCGGTTGCGGTGTTTCACGAAGAGCGACGTGACGAGCAGCATGGAGACGACGCCGGCACAGCTGAGGACGGCGAGACCGATACCGATTGGGTCGTCCCACCGCATGTAGGTCGGTGCGATGCGCACGCATGTCGTGTGGTTGACGTCATCTGGCCACGTGAGCAGGTCGCATGTCACGCAGCCTGTTATGGCGGCGTTCAGTCGTTCGTTGCTGCGACATCTCCGACAGTCCCAGCAACACTTGAGTTCCCGCTGCAAACACGGCGAAACCATATAAACTATAACGTATAACTAGTAATTAGTAAAACACAAACTGTGAAAGGCCACGAAACAATTGTAGGCGGAAGTGTTAGGTTGGCCCTACACTATACGACTTTCTGTTGTCAGCCCGTCGTGTGACAATTTGCCGATAAGTAGTCGTGAATGTGAATGTGCCACGAAGGCAAGTGTTGCGAGGTAGCTGCCTACTGACATTTATCGTCAAGACGCTGCGTGTGGTGTCGTTGTGACCTTTGTTATGAAGAGTTTGAGATGAACTTTTGTGAATAGCCGATGGTGTCTTGTTTTCTTCTTATCTGCCTTCATATGTGTTGCCTATGTAGATTTTGATAACTATGCTCTTGATACATGACTAACATAACAATAACATAGACATAGACTGTCTGACGCCAGCTTAACAACAGCAGCAGTGGTAGCAACATAGACTGTCTGACGCCAGCTTAACAACAGCAGCAGTGGTAGCAACATAGACTGTCTGACGCCAGCTTAACAACAGCAGCAGCAGTGGTAGCAAAATATACTGTCTGACGCCAACCTGACACCAACAGCAGCAGTGGTAGCAACATAAACTGTCTGACGTCAACCTAGCAACAACAACAGCAGTGGTAGCAACATAGACTGTCTGACGTCAACCTAGCAACAACAACAGCAGTGGTAGCAACATAAACTGTCTGACGTCAACCTAGCAACAACAACAGCAGTGGTAGCAACATAGACTGTCTGACGTCAACCTAGCAACAACAACAGCA